>CAMZMU010000036.1:63038217-63487876 GCA_947311845.1 Poa pratensis | reverse complement strand
GTGAATACATTGAAGGCCAGACTTCCCCATTAATCTTCTTTGAGCGGAATTAAGCGTATAATGCTCAATGTTTTGGCATTTTCCTTTGGCACAATAATATTGTAAAACTCCTAACTCTGCTTCTGGGTTGTTATCCACTCGTTTTGTGCACTATGCAGAAACCATGTTCCAGCCATGTGATTGTTATGTATGATCACTCCGGAACCAGTTCAAACTGTCAAGATATAGAATATTTCCAATTCTTGTGCAATAGTTGTGCTGTCGTTCATCTCGTTTGGACAGATGAACCGTTGAGTCAAGATTTAGACTGTTGGCAACATTGGGTACGTTTGATTCTTAAGCCTCGTTGGTTTAATCCCTGGGATCCGGGAATTGATCTGGATTGCGGCATGGCTTGGTTGTCCAGCCGGCGAGCTATTTTTTCCAGCCAACCAAAATTGTGGCCTCCGTTTAGTCCCTGATGCGGCATGGCTCTGGTTGTCCAGCCCGGCGAGCTATTTTTTCCAGCCAACCAAAATTGTGGCCTCCGTTTAGTCCCCTGATGGGATTATTCGTCCAGCACATCCCGTTGTCTTCTACTATCTTGATTTTGATTTTTTTTTCATCTCCACCGACATCTGGAAGAATTGCCACGAGAGAGCTAGTCAGAGGGGCGCAAAGTGGCGATTCGTAGGCTTCAAGAGTTCATTGAAAGGTTTGAGTGGAGATTGGGTGATGGGACATGGTAATCAACATTACTTAGGTAGGGTAGCCATCTGGTAAAGATAAGAAAACTAGCTGTACAATTCACATCCGTGCGTCGATAGGAAAGCACATTGAAGGCTAGGGAGCTAAACATGCAGCTATGCCAAGTTCAGCTATGGCCTACCGAGCCATGTCTGTCCAGGCTCATCCCGTCATCCGGGCAGGAGAGAGAGAAAATATCCAAAAGTAGCCGTTTTGTCTCAATTCTTGATATGCTCACTCCTGAGTCAGATAGTTTTGTGGTGCTGCAGGAAGGTTTGTCCTCACAAACTATTTAGTTCTTTGACAGGAGGTGCTATCATGTATGGCATCTCAGCATCACAACAAGAAGTGCCATCTTCAGAAGGAACTGCCTCCATTGCTCTAAGTTACCGTCTGGATGAGCTTCATCGCTTTGCCATGATGGTGTTAGTCTTTCCCTCTTTCGACTCAAGAGTTTGGTCACTCGTCATGCAGTTGTCGGTGTTTGCCTATTTTTGACTCATCATGCATCATGGAGTTATATACTGCTCACCATTATTGATCTCATCCATGGCTGTGCAAGTCTCGTTTGCAACTTTCATATCATGTTCTACCTTTGACATCCCCATGAGTATATTCTGTTTCGTTCGATATCATGTTCTATGTTAAGCTCAGTCTGATCTTGACACATTAAATATGTTTCAGTTCGCGACCATATCAAAATCCGTCGTAGTCTAGGTGGTTAGGATACTCGGCTCTCACCCGAGAGACCGGGTTCAAGTCCCGGCGACGGAATTTTTTATTTTTTATTTTAATATTTGTCATTTCCAATGTTGTAGACTTGTAGTCCAGTATGTAAAAGGAATTTAGCTTTCATATTGTCAGGCACGACACGCTGTTGATCTGTAATTCATTAGAACCACATTTTTCCTGTGTCACTTCTCTTTTACTTGCAGATAAATGTGCTAAAAACGTAAATCATAAGTTCCTAAAAAAAGGTAAATCATAAGGCAAGTATTACTACTAGACCTGAAACTGGACTTGAGTCCAAGTCCAAAATCTACTAGACCAACTAATGTCCACTCAAATATGTTGTGGTCCATATCCAATCCATAATTAATTTCGTAAATCCAAGTCACCCAATCCAAGTAGCTAAAACAAATGGATATCCAAAATCCAATCGGACCTGAGTCACACACGTTACGCCTACAATCGTACATGTCTCGTATGCGGTGCAATGGCTAGAGTAGTAAAAGAAAACGTGCATACAACGTCATTAATTGAACCGTGCAAAGCAGCAGCATCGAGCGGCCGCATGAGGAGCACCACCTCTCCCTGTCGCGCAAATCCTTCGCTAGCTTTTTTTGTTGTTGAGAAAAACATCCTTCGCTAGCTGCACACGCGACACGTCCAATGGACGTCGGACTATCCAACTCTCAGGTCCATGTCCACGATGATTTATTGGACATACCATCCATTTGAGGTCCACGTCCAGTCAAGTCCAGCCCAGCTAGATCCAACTTATTTCAGGTCCAAAGCCCATGGATATCAGAGATCCAATTCCAGATTAATTACTACTCAAATATTCTTTGTTAAAAAAACTACTCAAATTCCCGGCGACGGAATTTTTTATTTTTATTTTATATTTTGTCATTCCAATGTTGTTGACTTGTAGTCCAGTATGTAAAAGGAATTAGCTTTCATAGTGTCAGGCACCACACGCTGTTGATCTGTAATTCATTAGAACCACAATTTTCCTGTGTCACTTCTCTTTTACTTGCAAATAAATGTGCTAAAAACGTAAATCACAAGTTCCCTAAAAAAAGGTAAATCATAAGGCAAGTATTACTACTCAAATATTCTTTGTTAAAAAAAACTACTCAAATTTCAATGCAGAGAACAGCAAAAGGGCGCTGCAGCTGCATCAAGGCTCCATGTTACAAAACAGATTTGGCTTCCTTCAGGGGCTTAGGGCAGCAAAACCGCCCACTAGAGGAGTTACATGACCAAGCTAGGCCTAACAATTTCTGCCCTGATGCGCAATTTATTCAGAAAGACATCTAATTTATTCAACACAACTCTGAGATCATCGAGATTCTAAGATTCGTATTCTCATAAGAAAAAGCTTCTAAGATTCGTCGAGTGAATGCTCTTCGTGGTTCTTCAGATACTTGTTGAACCAGCTGATCATGTCCTCGCGGGCTTTTTTGGCAGATTCGACTTCGAACGAATCCGTGGCATTGTATCGGCAAGCGAATCCGTGGCCCACGTCCGGGAAAATCTCCACGAAGTAGTCAATCTGCAAGATGGCAGATTAAATTTAGTGTTTGCCCGGAGCTAATATTGTTTGAGAAATGTCTGAAAAAGCTGGTACGAATGTGACAAATAAAAGCTATGAAGTTGCAAGTTGTTCTACGGTCAAATTCGACACCGACAAACACTGGAAGTACAAAAATTACATCTTCTGATTTATAATTTGATTGATTGAAGCTATGATTTTGCATAGTAGTGCATATCGGTGAAGGGTAGATTTGTCAACTTCGAATGAGGGAAATGAGTAAGTAGATAGATGTGAAAATGGAACTAGTTGGAATGTACCCCTTTGTTTTGATCCAGGGCCTCTTCAAACTGGTGCACTAGCGTCGGCGGAGAAGACCCATCAAGCTCTGCTCCGATAATCTCAATGGGATGCTTGACCTCTGAGCATGCCAAGTTGAAGTAGTTAGAGAAAAGGATAATTCTGTTGGTGAATATTGACCTACACGAGAAAAAAATCACTACGCAAATCTAATTAAATGAAAGGGAAATTAAACACACACCCTTCATGTCATCGACAGTCACTAGTGCAGGATGCGAGATGACAACTACTTCGATTTCCGAAGACTTTGATAGCTCCACGGCCACCTTTCCTGTTATTATGTACAGTATAAAAGATAAATGGATGGTTAGTTCAAGAATGCTAGTGAAAATAAAAGTTAAGAACATGCAGTAGTTCGTGCGGTTGAAATAACTCACCACCCCAGCAATAACCTCCAACCCCAACCGCAGACACCCCTTGTTTCTTCAGAGCAGCAATAAGCGCTTTGGTCTTTTCTGCCGCTTCAAGCTGTACCGACAACAAAGAAGATCTAAACTTTCCTTTCAAAAAAAGAAGATACAAACTAGTGCTGTTATGTTTCACAATATACGAATACATGACAGGACGTGAAAAGATATCGAACGAACCGGAGAGTGAGTTTTCATCCACTCTTCAAACGAAATCGCATCCGTGAAAGGGTCCCCATGCAACAGATCGGGAACCACGACCAAGTATCCTTCATCTGCAACCTGATCCGCTATTTTTCTGTGAACATAAGTTAATAAATATTGTTAAATTCACCTCACACAATCCGAACTGAAATTAGTTAATAATGCAGGCAGGATGGAAAAAGCTACGAGAGAAGCAATTGCAAATAGAAATTAGTTATCATCTACTCCATGTGGGGAATTTGGAAGGAACGGAACCGGCGGGTTTTTAGAAACACGGCTTCATCATCGGATGTGGTGGCACATCTTGTTTGGGAGGAGATTCAGCAGCGGACGTATGCCATTCACAAGACCCGGGAGACTAAGTGTGTAGCGTTTTGTTAGTTTAGAGCGGTGCTCCGCTTGTACTTTGAAAACCCTCCTTTGTAATTATTACTCTATTCTATCTAATCGAACAGCAGAACAACTGCTTTTAAACCTCAAAAAAAAATGTGGCAATGGAATAGTAAGTAAGGAGTGTACGTGCGTACCTCAGTTTAGGTGCCTTGAACCCTGCAGAAAAGAAAACGAAACTGGAGGGTCACAATCACATACGCATGCACTCTGTTTAGCCTGAAATTAAGTAGAAACAGATATCCTTTCGCTAGCGAGTGAATGTGAGCAGTTCATCAACTGACCGTAGTAGTCGGAGGCGAGGACGACGGCGCGCGCGGAGATGTTGGATCCGGTGAAGTAGGCCTGGAGGCCGCCGAGGTTGCGGACGAATCCCGCTGGTCCCACGGCCGTCAGGTCGGGCGGGTTGTCGAGACACGACAGGTGCGAACGGGATGCCATGGTGGCCGAGGCGAGCGCCGCGGCCAGGAGGAGGCATGGGAGCGCCGACGACCGCATCGTGGTGGCTACGCCCATGGCGGATGGGCGAAGTGAGTGTGAGGTCAGTGGCTTTTGCTTGCTCCGGGGGTCAATCTTCAAGCTGCAGGAACACTGGTATTTGTGTAGGATGAGCAAACGTGTACCTCAGTGGATTCATATATAGAGCGGAAGGACGAGAGATGCGCTACTCCCTCTGGTTAATTTGCTATTTAATCAACAAGATGGTCTGGCAACGTGATTAAGGACGAGAGAGAGAGAGGTGACAGAAGTAGGAGTACTATATGAGTATGATACACTATCATATCGTGGAAACCGAGGGGAAGGAAATTCATATGAAATACAGTGGCGTTGGTGGCCGGGAGATGCGCCACTGCCACTCCCTCTGGTTCGACCCTACCGCCGAGTTCCACTGCTACTCCAACCCCAAGCAGATCGTGTAAGCTCTCCCTCCATACTTGACTCGCGTTGCAGGTGGCACAGCCATCATTTTTCTTTATATTAAGCCTCCATTCTGATGGCACCACTAGTGATGTATGCTGCGATCGAGATCCGTTTGCACTTGCCACTGCATTCATGGCGAGAGTGATCGAGATTGATCTTGGTTCCTAGAAGATGCTCTGGCACCGTGATTAAGGAGGTGACAGAAGTAGTAGTACTATATATGATACATTATCATAGCGTGCAAAGCGAGAGAAATCAATAATACCAAATAGAGTAAGAACCAAGAGATGAGCCAAAGACGAATCACCTCGAAGCATGGGAGCAGCGATGACCACGCCGTGCTGGCAACGCCCATGGCGGGTGGGCGAAGTGAGAGAGAGGTCAGCGGCTTTTGATTGGTCCAGCGGGTAGATCAGGAACGGATCATATCTGCGGGAGCACTGACAGGTGTCGCGTCAGGGAACATCAACTTTTCAAAATCGCTCGGGTGAGCGGGAGGATACTCGAACCAGTAGCAAATTAGCAACGAGCCAAGCATCTCGAGCGGCGCTCTCAATTTTTATCCACAACTTTTAAATGTTGCAGTGTAGCCAAGGTAGTCACGATCGGGATCCTAGATCGCATCGACACCTGTCCGATAAGACAATTCGTAGGATCATAACTAATAGAATCACAAAATCGTGGATTCTACTTACGAAATCGTTGAATCCATCTAGTCAAATTAGATCATAAAGTCGTATAATCGTATTCCAGAATTGGGATCTGACTACCTTGAGTGTAGTCACGATGGGGTGATTGCGATACCCTAGATCGTATTTATTTTTAAACCACACCTAAATTTAAACAGAGATCCAAATTAACACGAACTTGTTTTGAATACAACGTAATTTAACTAAAGCAACTAATATTTCTTCTCTCTCTTGAAAAGGTCAACCGACCTATTGTTCATCAACAACAGTATAGAGAATTCGTAAAGTATAAAAACTACGATAGGTCTTCGGACTGTCTGTCGTATTAGGATTGTCGACTAGCCCGCAGAGCTCCCATTCTCCAAGGAGAAGAAATAATCATGTGTTAAAACTAGCAAAAGTGTCCTTGCATTGCAAGTTGCAACGGATAAAGGAAAATACTTGCAGTTTTGAAATAAAATAGTTGTACCAAATAAACATGTTGGTTTTCATCCTTATTTTGACTGTATGTTGGATTGAATCGAGTATTAATCCACACTGCGTAACAATACTCAACTTCGATTACCTTCAATCTCATCAAAACTGACTTGTCAATGGACCAATACAATTTTCAATGCATCAATCATGACTCAAATCCTGAACAGTACAAGATGGAAAGTACTAAATATCTAGTTTCTAGTGATTAAGTTAAAATTTGAAAGTAGCGAAACCTCCTGGCAGTATCTTCTTTGCGCTAGCATTTAGAATAACCTCATATTTATATTAGACAAACAGATCTGCTGAAGCCGCATAAGATATCAGAATAAGGTTTCAGGTTTACATGTAATGGTTAATCAGAAACACACTTACACTTAATATCAGATATACAACGTTAGCTTGGACAATATATCAACAAGCGGAAGTTGAACTATGTATAAATCCTTATGTGCTGCACAATATGAAGAGGTGTATCAATCATGAGGTAACAAACAAGCCAGAACAACTCCGTGGGGAGCGGCGCTCGTGGCCGCTGCGGCCCATGGCGGCCGTGGTAGCCTGAGTCTGTCCGCCCTGGATCTTGGCCGGCGGGTGCACTCCGGAACGGCGGCGGCAACCACCGGAGCCTGCGACGGCGAGGACCAGGCTGGCACGTCACTTGGACGGCGCGGGTTGGAGCTGGCCAGCGATGGCGGTGCGCCCGGCCTCGGTCTAGATCTGGGTCCTTTGGGCCTGGTTCGGGCTGGCTGTGCCCCGCGGGTCGTTCGGTTTCAGGGGGGAGCTATTCCTACGATTCCTAGTATCAGTTCATCGATAGACTGTCGTCGAGTAAGGGAAATATACTCACACTATTACTCTACCCATAATACCCTTTCCAAGGGCTAAAAAAGGGTCTTTGCTACATTCCATTTTCAAGCAAAAGAAAAGAGCAAGTTCCACGGGCGAGACTGGTCAACAATTCTTCCTTGTTCTCCTAATCTCTCCATTCACATTTGCACTCCACCCCTAAAACACTTTTTCATCTGTTGTAAATGTACTCAAAAGGCTTCAACAATTCTCCTTTTAACAACTGTGCATGCCACCAAAACTCCATCCTCTGAATAAAGTATTATTGTTGAAACCATGATCTTTCAAACTTGAAAACCCTTGGAACAGTTCAGTCTCACACTCCAGCAACAAAGGAACATGGTCTGAACCATATCTAGGAAGGGCAGTCACCACAACATGGGTATACAACATTGAATCCCCAGTTTATTGTAAAAGGAATCTGTCTAACTTTAGCAGCTGACACAACATTGTTCCAAGTGAATTTGCGCCCTTGCAAAGGTAGCTCCATCAGCTCTATATCCTCAGTCAGCCCAAACAATTCCTTGCTAACCCTAGCCTGGAATTTCGCACCCATTTTCTCACTTCTGGACCAAGTCCTAAATTTACAGATAATCATGTTTTCTTGGATTTCTAATTATAGAGCTTCTAAAAATAGTGATAGATTGCAGTCTTGATAATGCTAACATAGTATTGGTAATCTAACAATCGTATTTTGACTTCGACCCAAGACAATGGAAGGGAGCTAAAGCCTTCTTCCTTTTTCAAATTCGTTTATGTGGAAACGATAGCTCAAAACAGCATTCCATACAAACGTAAGACACTTTTAGAAGGTTTGGACCTCCGGTCTGGAGGCCCATTATCCCCTGACCATGTTGGTTGGACGCGGGATCCGGGCCAGACTGGCCTAGATCCGGCAACCGCCTAGCAGCCATGGTATGGGCTCTGCGTGTTCGACAGGCGGGTGTGTCCTACTAGTTTGACTTGCACTGTCCGAGAGCCGGTTGGCTGGCTCGTCCTCTCATGTCCGTTCTGCTAGATTGTCATGTTGGTGATCGGCTGCACCGTGGTCTAGCGATCCTAGACACCGAGGCGGCGACCTCGGAAGGTGGATTGCGCGTGTGACTCTTCGGCGGGTGACGTGACAGTGGCGATGACCTTACTTCTTGGCCATGTGGATGGCAAAAAGCGGGTGGCGGGAGACCCTAGAGTTGGCAGCGTTTCGACAAAGGGATCTCCAGATCGTGCCCTGGAAGCTGGACTCGGTGATGGTGTGCGGTCCGAAATACCAGGGGTGGTGAAGGTTTTTCCGGGCGAAAGCCCAACGCTTCGGCGTCAACGGCGGCGGTGCCTGCGGGTGTCGTTACCCTCTTGGGGACGCCGTTGTGGCTACCTTCGCTGCGTCAGAGCTCCGGGTGAAAACCTTTGACACAGTCTCGACAATGGCGGCGCGAGGCGTCGTTCCCCTCTTGAGGGAATGGTCGTGGAGCTCCCGTCTTTTCAGTTTCGTGTCGATGTCATCGGTGGCAAGTTTAGTTTTCCTGTTTTTCTTTGTCTATCTTTGATCTGCTTTGTAAGAGGGTCACCTCATCACATGTATTGGTTCGGCCGTGTGGCTTTATTATAAAGCGGGGCGAAAGCCTATTTCGAGAAACCACAAATGGAGGTTGAGCTATGTGGAGCTCTTTATTTTGAACAATTTGAAAATCTTATTTTTCAAGTGTCAAAACAATGTGAAAAAAAATCCTGGATGTAGCCAATGTTCTAATCTACCAAACGTGCAAAATATTAAATCAAAATATTTTATATTCTAGGCTACACAAAAATAACAAAGTCTGACATTTAAAAGTAGTGACAGTTTTAAAATTATATTTTGCACTGTTCACTACTTTTAAATGTCTGACTTTGTTATTTTTGTGCAGCCCAAATTATTAGATATTTCTATTTGATATTTTACACGTTGGGAGAATAGAACATTGTCCACGTCCAGGATTGTTTTCAGATTTTTTTGAAACTTAAAAATAAGATTTTCGAAAATTTCAAAATAAAATGCTCCATGTAGCTCGGCCTCCATTTGTCCACTCTCGTATAGGTATGGAGACACGTGTCTTTGTTGGTGCACCGCATAACCGCATATCGTGTCGTGGATGCATTGAAACTATCCTATTTCAATGCAGATTTTTCTCACCCGTTCCAACGCACGCAGTGGCGGAGATGCAGCTTGCTTAGGGGGTGCACAGGACACCGGGTAAAAAAGAAATCCATTGCAAAACATTAATTTTTCACCATGTGTGCACCCTTCAAATTCAAAACATGATTTTTATCCAGTTCGGCACCCGTGGGCACCCTCGTGCTGAGTGCTCTAGCTCCGCCAATGAACGCACGGGCATAATACCCTAGTTACTTTTAATGTCTTTTGGAATAGGCGTGTTGCCGTTCATCTCGTTTGGACTGTGGAATAAAGATTTGTTTTTTTTTTGAACCGGGCAAAAGCTTTGCCACTTTATTGATATAGAAGGAGCAAACAGGGTGTGGCCTAAGCCAAACTAAAAAAAGGCCATTCTAGGCAAAAAAACAGGAAACTTAAGAAATAACTCCGCAAGGTGCCTAGCGCCAGCTAGAATCCAAACTTTGCTCTCATCTTTTATCTTCTGAAGAAGCTGCATAGGAGCAGTGAATTTGTTGTTGAAGACCCTCTCATTTCGCTCCTTCCAGATTTCCCACGCCGTTAGGACAACAGCGGAATTGAGCCCTTGGGGTTCGCCGACGGGGTGATCACAATCGCCTGCCAATAGTTGAGAACCGTGGGCCTTCCAGAACCCAAATTAAGCAGGAGGTCAGGGCAAGACAACCAAGAGGCAGCCCCTGCCCAAATGCGTCTGGAGAAACGACACTCGAAGAGGATGTGCCTTGCCGTTTCGGGCTGGCACCGACACAGCTGGCACTGCGGGCTATGTGGCCAACCTCTGACGGCCAAACGATCCGAGGTCCAGAGCCTGTTCTGCAGAACCAGCCAAGCGAAGAAGCGACACTTTGGAGGGGCCCAAGTTTTCCAAACCAACTTGTCGAAGGAGCATGGAGTCGATCCCCAGAATTGAGCCTTGTACGCGGAGTTCGCCGAGTAGCAACCATTTGCCGATAGAGTCCAAGTGATTGAGTCATCAATGTCCGGGTCAAGCGCGGTTTCCTGCAGACGCTCCCAGAGGTTGACGAGTTGCACAAAATGATCGACTGTGAAGTTTTGCACGGGGATGTCCCGTAGCCAAGCGTGATTGTGCAGGGCGTCGTGAACACACTTGTTCTTCCGCTTGGACACCGCAAAAATCAGGGGTGCCACAGTCCTTGGCGCAAGCCCGTCCAGCCAAGAGGATGACCAAAAGGAGGCCTTCAAACCATTTCCGATGATGACCTTGGTCGCAGCGTTGAAGAGGTCTCGATCGAGCTGGTCATTTGGTGTTTCAAGGCCGACCCAAGACTTCTCCGGCGCCACCCACTCGTACCACAGCCACCTAAGACGCAGCGCTCTAGCAAATTTTTCCAGATCCAGGATCCCGAGCCCCCCATAGCTCTTTGGGCGACAAACCTTAGACCAAGCAACCTTGCATTTCCCTCCACTGACCGAGGCACTGCAAGCCCAAAGCATGCCACGCCGAATTCTGTCGAAGGCTTTGAACGTGGACTTGTCCACCTTGATAGCAGTTAGCAGAAAAATTGGCATGGCGGAGAGCACAGACTTGACAACCTCTGCACAGCCAGCGCGATTGAAGAACTTCGCTTTCCAAGGAGCGAGCTTGGAGGCGGCCTTGTCGATATATGGCTGCATATCCACTCGACGAAGCCTCCCAAGAGAAAGAGGAAGCCCCAGATATTTGAGAGGGAAACCCGCAAGCGTTGCCGGGAAGTTCTGCATAATGGCCCCAATATCAATGTCATCACACCTAATGGGGGCGACGGAACTCTTGGCCACATTGGTCACAAGCCCGGTGACCTCCCCAAAATTCTGCAGAATCTCCGACAGAGCCGTGATGTCCTGGGCGTCAGGGGTGATGAAGATTGCAGCATCGTCAGCGTAAAGGGAGACCCTCGATTTGATGAAGTTTCCAGGCAGGGGCCTCAGCATACCCGAGCTGGTGGCGAGCTCAATTATCCGAGACAGAGGGTCGATCGCCAAGTCAAACAAAAGAGGCGATAGAGGGTCGCCTTGCCGCAGACCCCGACCGTGCGAAATCACCTTTCCCACAGTCCCATTAAGAAGCACCCGCGAGGTAGTCGTGGAGAAAATAAGCGAAGCCCAGGCACGCCAACGAGGGGGAAGCCCCGACGCTGCATGAGATCAAGAATATAATCCCAGCGAACAGAGTCGAAGGCTTTAGCGATGTCCAGCTTGATGAGAAGCGCAGGGGTCTTGTTTTTGTGGAGACGGCGCGCCACATTTCTGACATACATGAAGTTATCGTGAATACTCCTTGACTTGATGAAGGCGCTTTGACTGGCAGAAACATGTCGTTCATCTTTGGCCTCAAACGAAGGGCCATGGCCTTAGCGATGATTTTTGGGACGATGTGAATGAGGCTGATGGGCCTGAAGTCCGAGATGCAGTCCGCCCCCTCCTTCTTGGGCAGCAGGGCAATGGAGGCCGTGTTGAGAACATGAAAATTTTGGACCGTGAGCTCGGTGAAGGCGTTAATGACGTTCATGAGATCATCCTTGATGATAGACCAGCAGGAACGAAGGAAATTCACCGTGAAACCATCAGGACCAGGGGCTTTGTCAGAAGGCATATCATCAATGGCCGACTTAATCTCCTCCACCGAAAAGGGAGGCCCAGATCATCCAAGTTTTCCACAACAGGATCAATAGCATTCCAGTTGAAATCCAGGGGGCGCAGCGGCGGAGACCCAAGTATGCTTGTGAAGTGCTCATGAATTAGGTTTTCTTTTCGACGTGGCCGACCACCCATCCACCATTTCGCTTAAGCCTCTGAATAGTGTTCTTGCGGCGACGGGAGTTGACTCTCAGGTGGAAGAATTTGGTATTTGCGTCCCCCTCTCGCAGAATAGAAATCCTCGAAGCTTGTCGCTTCCTGGACCGATCGAGCACAGCCAGCCCAAGAACCCTTTGCTTGAGAGCAGCACGCAGAGTTTTCTCGGCGTCCGATAGGGATCTAGCTTCCTGGGCAATATCCAGTTGGAGGATCACGTCCAAGGCCATTATCAGTTGCTGCTTGTAGTTGGAGAACACCCCCTACTCCATGCGCGCAATTTTTTACCAGTGAGCTTGAGCTTGTGATTCAGGATGTGCACCGGCTGGGTGTGAGTCGTAGGCTCGACCAAACCGCAGCAACCGCGTCAGAGAAACCCGGCATCTTCGTCCAGAAGCTTTCAAACCGAAAGGAGGTAGATTTCCCCGGGGCTCCAAGGTTCGAGAGCATCAAAGGACAATGATCTGAGAGGGACGATGACAGAGCAGTCATGGTGTGGTTTTCGAAAGCGAGGTCCCAACTTGCATTGCAGAAAGCCCGATCAAGCCTGACCAAGGTTGGGTCGTTTCTTTCGTTGCTCCAAGTGAACTTCCTATTTTGTAACTTGATTTCCTTGAGCTGAGAGGAATTTAGAGCACGCCTGAATTGGCCCATGAGGCGGAGGTTGAGGTTCCCATTGTTCTTGTCTGCCGCTTGATAAATGAGGTTAAAATCCCCCAGAATAAGCCACTTCGAGTCATCCGACGGAGCGGCCGCAATAATCTCGTCCAGAAAAGCCCGCTTATCCGCATCAGAGGTAGGGCCATATACCGTGGTGATCTTGAAAGAAGTTCCACAAGCCCGGATAGTGACATCCGCCGAGATGAGGTGAGTACCAATCAAGATATTGGTCATGTCCACGTGGTCATCATTCCAAAGCAGAAGAATGCCCCCCCTGGTGCCGGTGGCGGGGCGGTGAGCAAAAGAGCGCAACTTGAAGCCACCAATATATCCCGCCGTTTGGTGATCAATAAAATCCAGCTTAGTTTCTTGGATGCAGGCGATGTGGCACGAGGTGTGAGAGAGAAGGCGTGGATGACATCTTTTCGTGCCTGGTCATTTAGGCCTCGTACATTCCAGCAGATGATGTCCAGGAGCATGCTATACATCAAAATAAAGGCTGCGCTTGCAGCTAACAGAGAATCTTCCATTATAGTAAGTCTGCCATGGCGAATTCAGCAGAGGATGCAGCATGGCAAAAGGCGATGAAGAGGCTGCGAGGTTGGCGAAAAATTGCTTCGCGGTAGAGGATGCCGACTTCCGTTGCGAGGAGTTGCTTCGCAGCATGTTGGGGTCTTTAAACAAGATGTCTTTTAAGCCGTAGCGTCGCGAGGATGAAGATAAGTGCAGGGGGTACGAGGTAGGGGGGTGACAAGCCCACCCCCAATTGGCTCCAGCGTGCCGAGAAACGGCAGCGCGCAAGTGCAGCAGCATAATGATCAAGCACTAGCGTCCAGCGCCACCGTGGTCGAGGAAGCTAGCTCCGCTCCTCCAGGTCCAGCCATGTCAATCAGGGCCGCGTCCGCCGCCACAATGGAAGGGATGTTCAACTTGATCAGAGTGTTGATCACGGCGATAGCCTTGTCAGGAAGCGCAGTCTTGTAGAGGTCCATGTATTGCTGGCGAGCCTGCATGAAGGGGAGAGATTCATCCTCGAAGCCCAGCTTCTTCTGCAGCACCATGAGCGCCTTGTCCACAGCAGGCAGCTGAGGCTTGGCCGCCAAACGCGAGCTACGGCGCTGGGCATCAAGCAGCTGATCGGGGGACACCGCCGCGATCGGCAGAGGCCGGAGCGGCGTGGGCAGCAGCGGCACGACCGGCCTGTCGAAAAGGTGCTCGATGCCGCTGACATTGCCCGCTTCCGACAGCAGAGATCGCCGATCGTCTCCGACTCCAGGACATGATCCACCTCCTCTTCTTCTCCAGTAGTGATCACGAGGGGCAGAGAGGCCTCGACCCCCATCCCTCCGTCGAGCCTGCCCAGGGCAAGCTCCTGATGGCCCTTAGCATCTCTTGGTTCGCCCAGCATGGCCGAATCCATGGCCTCCCTTTGGTCGAACCAGTCATCATCCTCCTCCTCTTCATCCCAAACCACCGGAACAGTGCGAGCTTCAGAGCACAGGCTAATCGTGGCACCCACGGCCACCTCAACATCATCTAGACCCCACGCACTGAGAGCCGGAGGCGCCGAGTGAGCAGGGGAGGCCACGGCCTCGTCGAAAGGGAGCAGCGGCGACGCGAGCCTGGAGAAGGACGCCGCGAACCCCGGCGGCGCCGAGCGGATGCCAGCGAGCCAGTCCCGACACAAGAGGTTGAACGACGAAGGCGGTGTCGGCGTGGAGCTGCACCACGGAGGCGGCGTGGAGATGCCAAGAAACGCCGGGAAGGAGTCTCGCGCCGCCGTCAGGGCCGAGCCCATGGGGGCATGAAGCTTCTCTTGGACCTCATCCTCCGAAAGGCGGCGCTCCGGCGTCGCGGGGATCCTTGGCCGATGATGATCGAGGGCAGCCTAGCGGCCGGCGCAGGAGGGGCAGCTTGGTGATGACGATTTCCCCCCTGGCCGCGGCTGTGAGAGCGGTGGCGAGGAGAACGATCACGGTCGCGGTCGTCGCGGCGCGAGGAGGCGCGACATGCCGCCCGTCCGACGGCCAGCGCGACCTGGAACGGTGCGCGTCACCGTAACGGTCGATGTCGTCTTCATCGTCATCCCTCAGGGCCCGCCGCTGCACCCTGTCATCGCAGCGCTGCCCATGCCGAGATTGGCTGCGCCGCCGAGCCTCCCTTGAACCGTCCCGAGCGCCGCGCTGCTGGCTCGCACGACGCCCCGACACCCGGCCGTGGCCTGAGCTCCCCTCGTCGCCATTCCACTTGCTTCTAGAGTGGCGCGACCGCTCGCGTTCGCGCTCCGCCCGCTGGCGCTCCGCCCGCTCGCGCACGCGATCCGCTTGCGCGCGCTCACGGTCCACCTGCTCCCTGCCCAACGGCGGGATCGCCGCCGGGAGAGCGGACGCCGTAGCTTGCGAGCCGTCGATAACCCCGAGCCGCCAGCGCGGCAGGTCACGAGAAGCAGGCCTGAAGGCGGTGATGTCCGCACCACCATCGAGAGGAGGGGCGCCCGTGAAGTCCTCAATGGTTTCGATGTGCAGAAGGACCCGGAAAGTCATACCTCTCTTCCATTGGTCCGGACGATCCTCTGCAACCCGAACGAGCGAAGAAACTCCACCAGAAGCTTTGTTAGCAAAGGTGCACCAGAGGAGCTTGGGGATCTTGTGCGGGTCAGCGGTCCAAATCCAGAGCCCGAAGAGGGATGTTACCTCCATGGTGGTGAAGCCGTCATCCAGCCGCTGGACCGCGCACCGCCGCCCGACGACGCGGTCGACGACGTCCGGGCTCCACGCAAAAGGGGGAGGCCGTCGATTTGAAGGTGAACCCGATAGAGGAGGTCGGCGCTGACGGCGTGGCCGACACACGACCACGGCCGGAAATGGATTCGCATCCCATGGCGCTTGAAGGACGAACGCGGCGTGCGCATGACAGCATCCCGGGTGGCGGCCTTTTCAAACTTCACAAGGAATGGCTCGGGGAAGTGCTCGCTCACCATGAGGTCGGCGGCGCAAAGCCGGAACTCACGCCTGAAAGCCGAGTCGATGCTGAGGCGATCAGTGCCCGGCGGAGGGTCAATCACCCAAACCAACAGCGCCGAACGCTCCCAGTTCAGGCGAGAGGTGTCGATGTCGAAGGAAGTCGCCATGACGCATGAGTCGCTCTCCGGGCGCGTCGCGGGCGCACCGAGAAAGTTTTGCTCGTTGAAGAGTGCCGCGCGCGAGGCCATGTCCGCGAGGAAGTCCATGCCACTTGAGGTGCCGGGGACGGAGGTGATGGAAGGCGAGGAAGACGATGCGCGGTGGGGACGCAGCGGGGACGGAGCGCGACGAAGACGATGAGGAGACTCCGCGCGGGGACGGCGCGAGTGGCAGTCCCGGGCCCAGTGCCCGGACCGACCGCAGCTGTCGCAGAGCACCGGGTCGCGGCAGCTTGAGGCGTGGTGGTCGCGAGCGCGACACCGGCGGCAGCGAGAGCTTGAGATCTTCGAGGGCGAGTGACGAACAGAGCGCGAGGACGAGGCTTTGGGGAAAACACTTGGCCGTAGATGCGAAGGAGGACGGAGGGCAAAAGCCGCGTCTTGAATGCGAGCAGAGAGCCGCGCCTCTGCACGCGCCCGGCGCGACAAGACTTGCGTCCATCCCGGCTCCGGAGAGGGCAGCCTCGAGCCCCGTCCCTCCGGAGAAGACCGCTGAGATGACGCGCATTGAAGCGGAGCCTGTCCGCGCAGCTGAGTGCGAGACGAGGGAAGGACGGAGACCGCCCGGCGTGGACGCGATGCAGGGCGCGCAATGAAGGCGGAGGAGGAGCGCAGGATTCCGACAAGGCTTGGCGTGATGGCAGGGCAGTCCCGCCCGCGCCAATCGGAGAGGGCCGCATTAATGGCGGAACATGCCGCTGCAGAAGGGTGGTCGAGGTCGCCGTCTTGAATGCGGTGGGAGAGACCGCGTCTCTGCCAGGCTGGCGCGCTCAGCCCCGGAGCAGCACTGGTCGATGAAGAGGAGGACGGCAGCAAGGGGCGCGCCGGCAGGGCGGCGAAACGGCCAGCGCCAGAACTGGATCCAGCGGCATCGGGCCCAAAACCGAGGAACGCCGGCCGGAAATTGGGTGGAAAGGAAGCTGGGGGTGGGGGTAGCTGGGCTGGGAGGCTGGGGAAGCTTGCAGGGAACTTACGGGCCGCCGGAGCCGGAGACGGCGGGCCGCGCGGGCGGTCGCCGCGCCTGTCGCGGGAGCTCACCCCAACGGTCATATTTCGCTCACGTTTCTTTTTTTGAATAAAGATTTGTAGCGTATCATCTGAAGGAGAGTTTGTTTGTTACGGGTTTGCAACATTGGGTGCGTTTGATTCTTAAAAGGATAACTAGCATTACTTAGTTAGGGAAGCCATCTGCTAGTGATTAGAAAACTAGATGTACAAAATTCTTGTCCCTGCGTCTGTAAAGTATATCAAATCCAAGTTCAGCTATGGCCTACCGAGCCATGTCTATCGAGGCTCTGCGCAAGGCGAGCAAAATATCCAAAAGTACCCGTTGATTTGCCTCAATTCTTTGACGTCCATTGTTCATAACTTGATATGCTCTCACCCCTGAATCAGCTAGTTTTGTGGTGCTGCCAGGAAGTTCTTTTCATAGAAGGTGTCAAGGTGCTATCTATGTATAGCATCTCAACTCAGGCTGCAGGTGGGACTGCTCGTGGGCGGGTGGGACTGCCAGGAAATTGAGATTCTCAACATGAGTACAAGTCGTGTCATCTTTCACAAGCAACTGCCTTGACTGTTCCCAATTTACTGTGTGCACCCAGTATGAGCTTCATCGGTCAGACTTTCACTGTCATCTGCATGTTGTTAGTCTTTCCCTCGTTCGATTCGAAGGAAAGAGACAAATAGTCATGTCACTCGTCATGCAGTTTTCAGTGTTTCCCTTTTTCGACTATGATGAAATATACTGCTCACCATTATTGATCTCATCCACAACTGTGCAAGTTTCGTCGTGTTAACTGGTTTCATTTTCTTTCTTGACACACCCCTCGCTGGTTCAGCAAGGATTTTTTTACAAATATTAGCCCCCTGCTCAATGCAATGGTCAAAAGTAGCCCCTTTCCAAAAAAAAATTGTCAAAAATGGCCCTGACAGGAAGACATGGAAGCGACACATGGCGGGAAGTCTCCTGCAACGAAACGTGGCACTTTCCGCCAGCTGGGGTGGCGGGAGGTGGTGGGGTCAGCACGACGAGGCGCAGACTAGTGCTCCGTGTCAAGGGACTTCCCGCCACTTGGTACGGCGGGAGGAGAGTTTTCGCCACTTGGTATGGCGGGAAGAGACTTCTCGTCATCTCACATGGCGGGAGGACACGTGTCGCTTTCCTGTCTTTCCGCCAGGGCCATTTTTGACAAAAAAAATTGGAAGGGGTCTACTTTTGACAATTACGTTGAGCGGGGGGCTATATTTGTAAAAAAATCGTTCAGCAGGTGGATCACAAGTCTGATATTGCCACTCATCATTTTGAATCTGGGTAACCATTCTAAAAATTAACAACTATTAGTTCATACTGATATAGAAATCCATCGTAGTCTAGGTGGTTAGGATACTCGGCTCTCACTCGAGAGACCCGGTTCAAGTCACGTCGACGGAAGTTTTTTTTTTTGTCATTTCTAATCTCCGTGTCTTTTTCTTGTTAGTTCTAATCTTCTAGTCCAGTATGTAAATAGCTTCCATATATGTGCCATACGCCGATACGCGACACGTTGTTGACCTTTAATTCATTAGAATCACAATCTTGAGTAGAAGCAGAACGAGGGGAAAACGTTTCGCTCCCTGGTCACTCCCGCGGGTGGCCAGGAGCGAACCCTACCGCCGCCGCCAGCAGCTCTCCAGCCGCCCCCGCCTCCCTCGCCGCCGCCCAGTCGGAATCGCCAGGCAATGCCCACGCGGCTCGGCGGCGGCGGGCCCCTCTTCCTCCTCTAGCTCGCGGAGGCACGGCGCGGGCCGGCCTTCTCGACGAATGCTCGGGCGGCGGATTTCACTGGCCCGGGGCGGCGCGGCGAGGTTGCATGGAGGCGCCGTGGTGTGGAGGCGCGGCGTGGCGGCGCAGGAGCGGTGGCGTCGATCTGGTCGGGCCCGTCTGGGCCCCGATAGGCTTGGCGGGCCGCGGTGCTTGTAACATCCTAAAATTTGGTCTTTCAAAAAAAATCCGTTTAACGACCTTTTCGATTTTCAATCTTTCACAAAACCTTGTCCAAGTTTGGGATCTTGTGTTTTGGGTTCACTCCCACTTGGCACACTTGTTACTTGACCTTTTACCCGAAAATCTTTTCACAATACCTCCTTTTATTTGAAGAATCCAAAATCCTTTATTTAGAGCTTTACAAAGGAAGTATATTAAATATCTTCTAAAAAATTCTCCAAAATTCAGGGAATGATCCCTAGGCAATATGTAGCCTAATTATGTAAAAATCTTTGATTTGCACTTGAGGATTTACCCCATATTAATTCTACCAAGTTTCTGCCCTCCAGCTCAAAAGTTTTCAAAAACTATTCAAATGATTTTTGTAGTAGGAAGCAAGGGCCTAGATGCAAGCACAATGGAAGGGTACACCTCTGGACAAAATCTTGATCAAACCAAAAATCATTTGCTTCTCCAAAATCACTGTTCTTCTTTTGACCAGTACTGTTTTTCAAAATTTCTACACGGACCAACTTTCGAATTTGCAAAAACTTTAGTGAGCAAAGTGGTAGGGTTTTAAATTTGGCGCACAGTGACGCAAACCCCATCCCATTTGGTGACCGGAGCTGAGAGAACGGTGTCGATGCCGACATTGGCATGGTCTGGACCATGCCAACATCGGCATGGACGTGGCCGTGGAACGCCGCCCGGTTTTGGTCGTCGGCGGTGGCCTCCCCGCTGCTTTCCCTCGTGCCCCCTGCTTCTCCACCCCCTCGACCCCAGCCGCCACGCGTAGCCTCCCCATCCTCTCCCGTGCGTCCCCGCCGCTCGACGACGCGCCGCACGCACAACGCCAGAGACGCTAGGCGACGCACCGTCCAGTACAGCGCCGCCGGGGCCCCTTCGTCAGCGACTCCTCCGCCGCCGACCCTTATCCGAGCGCCGGAGATTATCCTCGTGCGCTTCTGTGCCAGCTACTTCGCGACGCGCCGCACGAACGGGCTGCAGCGCCGCGCTGCCACCTCGCCGCGCCATAGATGGCGGCCACCCCTTCGATTCGCTATAAAAGGAGCTCCCTTGCAGCCTCCAGACCTCGCACCACCTCTCACCCCCTCACAATCGTCC
The DNA here is from genome assembly GCA_947311845.1 of Poa pratensis. Lineage (NCBI taxonomy): Eukaryota > Viridiplantae > Streptophyta > Magnoliopsida > Poales > Poaceae > Poa > Poa pratensis. The sequence continues at coordinate 63,467,711 of CAMZMU010000036.1, read as the reverse complement.
TCCACCTTAGCCTCGAGTCTAGTAGAGCACCACCTCGCCGGAATCGAGCCCTCCATAGCCGCACTGACCCCAGCTCGATTTCCTCACCTAGAGCGTCTCCCCCGTCGATTTCTTCCACCCAGAGCCTCCCCAGATCACCACGACGCTCCTGCCGTGCTCGCCGGGGTAATTGGTGGCCGGAATCGACGAGTTCATCATCGACCCGACGCCACCGCCGCCGGAGAAGAAGCTCTGCTTCTGTCCGACCTCTCCGGCAACCTCGAGTGCGCAGACGAGCTGCGCCACGCCTCCCCGAGCCGCCCTGCTCCCTCTTCCTCGCCTCCCCGTAGCCCTAGCCGCAGGAAAACACCGCCGGTGAGTTCGCCGGAGCCGGCGACCCAGCTCCTCTGTTTCCCGCGTTTTAAAAAGAAAAAAACGGTTTGGTTTGATGGGCCATTGACAGGTGGGTCCCGCCCGTCAGATTTTTAATCTTTTCTCTGAAACGTTTTCTTTTTATTTTTCTGTCCAAAAATTGGCAGAATTTAAATCCAACTTTGGAGGGCTATTTCTCTCTCAAAAATGGTCAGAAAAAATGAGACAAATTTTGCTGGCTTTGTTTTAAAAATACCTTTCCAATGGAACCAGAATGGATTTATTTGGAATTTATTTTTTCGGCATTTATCCGATGACCTAGGAGGGGTATTTGATGCATATTTTTATTCCTGTAATAGATTTAACTCTCTCCAACGAAGTGGAAGTTGTTCCCGAACCCTACCCCACTGCTGAAGGCAAGCCGTTAACCCGATCTCAAGCTTGGTCGAACTTTAGAAAGTTTCTTGATTGTTTAAGTTGATTGCCGTTGCATCCCACATGCCATGTTGCATTAAATATTGTCGCATCTATTTATATATCTGTGGATCTTCACAACACCCTTTCTTTTGTCAAACGAGAAGGCGCTGGTCGGAGGTAGCTCCGCCACAGTCATCCGGTTGACGTTTCTTTTTCCTTGTCAAACGAGAAGGCGCTGGTCGGAGGTAGCTCCGCCACAGTCATCCGGTTGACGCCATTTTTCTTCTTTTGTTAAGTTTGGACATTGATACGTGGAGGTTAATATGGTTTATTTACTGCTTGAAGTATTATATGTATATCCTGTGTTGCTTGGATCATGTGGAAGACTGGAATTGAAATTGGACTAAGAAGATAACCACCTCCCTCGACTAGATTGTGTCGCATAGTGCCACTCACCAAGCACAACCAGCACAACCATGCGTCGTTCATATTGGCGGACCATGGCCGAGTATTCTATCAGGCCTCCTTTGACGCCACCCATTTGGCAAGTCTAGTCGGTTACCTTTGTGGTCGGGGCTAGTCTTGCGAAGGTTCCAGAGCTAGGCGTCGCTAATCTGTTGGGGGCGTGCCGGATTCACTTCGTCGTAAGACTTGGCCCCTTGGACGTGTCGGTGGCTACACAGGGAGTGTCCGGGTAGAATAAACGGTTGTGGAAGTGTGGGTTTGTATTGTCGCCATGATCGGTTCCAGTACTTCGGTACCGGCGGTACAAGCCTAGACTTCAGCGTGTGGATAAAAGTTGCAACCTCTCGAGAGCGTAAATCTAGAATCTAGCCTTGTCCCTAGGTTATGGGACGAAGTTTGGGTCAAGTCACGCTATGAGTCAGTCCAGTCGAACATGGAGAAATAAATAATATGAGACCCAACGATCATGTTAAAACTTGAGAACTTAGCCAGAGTTGGCTATGGGCTTGAAAGCCTAGAGTAAAGCCAGAGTTGGCTATGTTGGAAATATGCCCTGGAGGCAATAATAAATGAATGTTATTATCATATTTCCGTGTTCATGATATATGTTTATTTCCATGCTATAATTGTATTAACCGGAAACATAATACATGTGTGGTTGCGTAAACAACATTGCGTCCCTAGTAAGCCTCTACTAGACTAGCTCGTTAATTAATGATGGTTATGGTTTCCCAACCATGAACATGAGTTGTTAATTAATTAACGGGATCATGTCATTAGAAGAATGACGTGATGGACAGACCCAACTAAGCATAACAATATTGATCGTTTCATTAAGTTTTTATTGTCATGCCTTTTATTGTCAAGTATCCTATTTCTTAGACCATGAGATCATGTTATTCCCGGGTACTGGAAGAATACTTTGGGGACATCAACCATCGCTTCGTGACAGGGTGATCATAAAGGTGTCTTACGGGTATCTCAGAAAGTGCTTGTTGAATTACATGAATCAAGACTGGGATTTGTCCCTCCGTGTTTCGGAGAGATATACTCTGGGCCCACTCGGTAGTGCACATTCGGTAAAGCTTGCAAGCACGTGACTAATGAGTTAGTCACAGAGAATGTTGTATTACGGAACGAGTAAAGAGTACTTACCAGTAACAAGATTTAACTAGGTATAGTGATACCGACGATCAAATCTTGGGTAAGTAAAATATCGCGTGACAAAGGAAATTGTATACGGATTATAGTAGTCCACGACATAGTGGTTCAACCGATAAAGATCTTCGTTGAATGTGTGGGAGTCATTATGGATATCCTGGTCCCTCTAATGGTTATTGATCGGAGAGGTGTCTCCATCATGTCTGCACGTTCTCGAACCCGTAGGGTCACACACTTAACGTTCGGTAACGCTAGAGTAGCTCTGGGATAATTTTGTTAATGGTGTCCGAATATTGTTCGGAGTCTCGGATGAGATCCTAGACATCACGAGGAGCTCCGGAAGAGTCCGGAGGTAAAGATTTATATATGGCAAGTTGATTTCAGGGTTCCGGAAAAGTTCGGGATTTTTCGGCAGAGTGTCGGAATGTTCTAGAAGGTTCCGGAGGGTCCCATAGTGGGGCCCACCTGTCCCCAACGACCAAGGGTGGCCCACTGGTCCATTTGACCAGTCCTACTTGGTCCATGCAGCCATTCAATGGGTAGCCCTTTAAAAGGGATGTTACCACTCTTGAAAGAGGGGGTTACCACCTTTTAAATGAGAAGGGGTTACCACTATTGAAAGAGGGAGTTTCTACTTTGGAAATAAAGTGGCTGCAGCCCCTTGCCTATATAAAGAAGAGGGAGAGGTGCACCACAGAGGCTTGGCCGCATCACTCTCTGCTCCCTACCTCCCGCGCACCGCTTGGCGAAGCCCTGCCCGCGGGAACTCTCCACCATATCCACCACCACGCCGTCGTGCTGCTGGAATCGATCCCACCTACTTCTCCCTCTAGCTTGCTGGATCAAGAAGAGGGAGACGTCATCGAGCTGTACGTGTGCAAGCCTCCGGAGGTGCTGCTCGTTTGCGGTGCTGATCGGATCGAACATCGTCAACAACTTCACCGAGCTGCGTTGAATTAAACGTTCAACGCGCGTGTTCTTCGAGGGTATGATGAACTACTCTCCCCGTTACTAGAATCTTCTAGATAGGATCTTGAGTGTTGCTTCCGCATGTGAGAGAAATTTTTTGTTTTCTATCGCGCAAACTCCTACAGTGGTATCAGAGCCGGATCTATGCGTAGATGTTTTGGTACGGGTAGAACACATATGTGTATGTGGGCGTTGATAATCTTTTTATTACTTCCTTTGTGTATTTTGAATCTTAGTGGCATAGTGGGATGAAGCGGCCCGGACTAACTTTACATGTCCACGTACATGAGACTTGTTCCACGACTGACATGCAACTTGTATTGCATAAGTGGCTTTGCGGGTGTCTGTCTCTCCCACTATAGTTAAGATTTAATCTACAACGGGTTGTTAATAATTTGTTTATCACCGTTGTGGTTTCATGTTCGTAGGTAAGAACGGTTCTTTCTTCGAAAGCCCTAAGCCACGTAAAATTTGCAAAGAATAAGGGAGAGGCGTCTAACTTGTTTTTGCAGGGGTGCTTGTGATATGGTATAGCCCAAACTGTTTCATATGATATATTTGTGATGTATGAGATGATCATGTTTTGTAATGTTTCACGACTTGCATGTCGATGAGTACGGCAACCGGCAGGAGCCATATGGTTGTCTTAATTATCAATTGTATGACCTGCGTGTCAACTTCAAACGCCATGTAATTGCATTATTTATCGCTATGAGTTAGCAATATATGGGATGCAACGTGGTGGAGACAACCAAGGCGCCACATGAACATGGCGCCATGATGGAGATCATGCCGGTGCGTTTAAGATGGAGATCAAGACGCAATAAAAGGGCTATACCATGTCACATATTTTTATGCATGTGATGTTTATCCTTTTATGCATCTTATTTTGCGTGTGCTCGACGGTAGCATTATAAGATGATCCCTCACACAATATCAAGATAAAGTGTTCTCCCTTAGTATGCACCGTCGCGAAAGTTCGTCGTTTTGAAGCATCTCGTGATGATCGGATGTGGTAAACTCTACGTTCACATACGACGGGTGTAAGCCAGTTTTACACATGCGGAAATACTTTGGTTAACTTGACGAGCCTAGCATGTACAGACATGGACTCGGAACACGACGAACCGAAAGGTTAAACACGAGTCATATGAATGATATGATCAACATTTCGATGTTCACCATTGAAACTACATCTTCTCTCGTGAAGATCGGACTTGGTGTAGTGGATTTGGATCGTGTACCACTAGACAACTATGAGGGATGTTGTTTTAAGTGGGAGTTCGTTAGTAATTTGATTAAAATGAACTCTTTATCATGAACATAGTCTAAAGATGTCTTTGCTAAAATGTTGTAGATCATGGCCCGCAACGTAGCTCAGTTCAACTTCAGCGCATTCCTTGAGAAAGAAAAACTGAAATCATCTGGTTCAAACTTCACTGACTGGCACCGCAACCTGAGGATTATCCTCACTGGGTGTAAGAAGCATTATGTGCTCGATGCTGCGCTAGGTGACCCACCTGCAGACAATGCGCCTGAAGCAGAACAAAATGTCTTTGAGACGCGCAGAGATGACCACATTATAGTTGCCTGTGCCATCCTTACATCTCTGGACACTGATCTCCAGAAACGTTTTGAACATCACGGCGCCTATGAGATGGTTGAAGAGCTGAAAACCATGTTTCAGACTCAGACCCGCGCTGAGAGATATGAGATCTCTGATAAGTTCTATACATGTAAGATGGAGGAGCACAGCTCTGTCAGTGAACATGTTGTCACCATGGGAGGCTATATCCAACGCCTAATTCAGCTGGGATGTGTGATCCCGGATGAGTTAATCACTGACAGGGTGCTGCAGTCGCTCCCTCCGAGCTACAAAGGCTTTGTGCTGAACTATAACATGCAAGGCATGAATAAGACTCTTAATGAGCTCTTTGCGATGCTGAAATCTGCAGAAGTGGACATCAAGAAAGAACATCAAGTGTTGATGGTCAATAAGACCACCAGTTTCAAGAAGGTTAAGGCCAAAAAGGGTCACTTCAAGAAGAGTGGCAAATCTGTTGCTGCTCAGGGCGGCAAACCTGTTGCCACACCTGTGAAACCCAAGGCTGGTCCTAAGCCGGACACTGTGTGTTTCTACTGCAAGGGAGACGGTCACTGGAAGCGTAACTGCGCCAAATACTTGGCGGATAAGAAGGCTGGCAACGTCAAAGGTATATTTGATATACATGTTATTGATGTGTACCTTACTAGTTCTCGTAGTAGTGCCTGGGTATTTGATACTGGTTCGGTTGCTCATATTTGCAACTCGAAACAGGAGCTGCAGAATAAACGGAGACTGGCGAGGGATGAGGTGACGATGCGCGTCGGGAATGGATCGAAGGTCGATGTCATCGCCGTCGGGACACTACCTCTTCATCTACCTTCGGGATTAGTTTTAAACCTGAATAATTGTTATTTGGTGCCTGCGTTAAGCATGAACATTATATCTGGATCTTGTTTATTGCGAGACGGTTACTCATTTAAATCAGAGAATAAAGGTTGTTCTATTTCTATGAGTAATATCTTTTATGGTCATGCACCCAACGTAAATGGTTTATTCTTGTTGGATCTCGATAGTAGTACTTCACACATCCATAACATTGATGCTAAAAGATGCAAAGCGAATAATGATAGTACCACATACTTGTGGCACTGCCGTTTAGGTCATATTGGTGTAAAGCGCATGAAGAAACTCCATTCTGATGGACTTTTTCAATCACTTGACTTTGAATCATTTGATACGTGCGAACCATGCCTCATGGGTAAGATGACTAAGACACCGTTTTCCGGTACGATGGAACGGGCGAGTGATTTGTTGGAAATCATACATACTGATGTGTGTGGACCAATGAGCATTCCAACACGTGGTGGATATCGTTACTTCCTAACTTTCACTGATGATTTGAGTAGATATGGGTATATTTACTTAATGAAACACAAGTCTGAAACATTTGAAAAGTTCAAAGAATTTCAGAGTGAAGTAGAAAATCATCGTAACAGGAAGATCAAATTTCTACGATCTGATCGTGGAGGGGAATATCTGAGTTACGAGTTTGGCATGCACTTGAAAAATTGTGGAATTGTTTCCCAACTCACGCCACCTGGAACACCACAGCGTAATGGTGTGTCTGAACGTCGTAATCGTACTTTATTAGATATGGTGCGTTCTATGATGTCTGTATCCGATCTGCCAATGTCATTTTGGGGGTATGCATTAGAGACAGCCGCATTCACTTTAAATAGGGCACCATCTAAATCCGTTGAGACGACACCATATGAGTTGTGGTTTGGTAAGAAGCCAAAATTATCGTTTCTTAAAATTTGGGGATGCGAGGCTTATGTCAAAAGATTACAACCTGATAAGCTCGAACCCAAAGCGGAAAAATGCGTCTTCATAGGATATCCAAAGGAAACCATTGGGTATACCTTCTATCACAGATCCGAAGGCAAAGTTTTTGTTGCTAAGAATGGATCCTTTCTTGAGAAGGAGTTTCTTTCGAAAGGAGTGAGTGGGAGGAAAATAGAACTAGACGAGGTTATTGAACCTTCTCCCGAATTGGAGAGCAGCGCAGCGCAGGAAGATTTGGATCTTCAGGCACCGCCTTCACCAGCTAGAGAGAAAGAAGCTGATGATAGTGATCATGCAGCTTCGGTCAAAGTTCCCGTTCGCAGGTCGACAAGGTTACGTACTGCTCCTGAATGGTACGGTAATCCTGTCTTGAACATTTTATTGTTAGACAATGATGAACCTATGAACTATGAGGAAGCGATGATGAGCCCAGACTCTGGAAAATGGCAAGACGCCATGAACTCTGAAATGGAATCCATGAAGGAAAACCAAGTGTGGACTTTGGTTGACCTTCCTGATAGCCGTAAGGCTGTTGAATGTAAATGGATTTTCAAGAAGAAAACAGACGCTGACGGTAATGTCACCGTATATAAAGCTCGACTTGTCGCAAAAGGTTTTCGACAAATTCAAGGAGTTGACTACGATGAGACCTTCTCACCCGTAGCGATGCTAAAGTCTGTTAGGGTTCTACTAGCAATTGCTGCTTATTTCGATTATGAAATTTGGCAGATGGATGTCAAAACTGCGTTCCTCAACGGAAACGTTGAAGAAGAGTTGTACATGGTACAACCTGAAGGTTTTGTCGATCCTAAGGATGCTGATAAAGTGTGCAAACTTCAGCGATCCATCTATGGACTGAAGCAAGCATCCCGGAGTTGGAATCTTCGATTTGATGAGGTGATCAAAGGTTTTGGATTTGTCCAAAATTATAAAGAAGCTTGTGTTTACAAGAAAGTGAGTGGGAGCTCGGTTGCATTCCTGGTTTTATATGTAGATGACATATTACTTATTGGGAATGATGTGGAGCTGCTTAACAGTGTGAAAGATTATTTGAATAATAGTTTTTCAATGAAAGATCTTGGTGAAGCTGCATACATATTGGGCATAAAGATCTATAGAGATAGATCAAGACGCTTAATAGCACTTAGTCAAAGTAAATACCTTGAGAAGATAGTGAAGAAATTCAATATGCAGGATGCAAAGAAAGGTTCTTTGCCCATGTTACAAGGTAAGCCATTGAGTATGACTCAGTGTCCAACTACGGCAACAGAAATAGAAAGGATGAAGAAAATCCCCTATGCCTCGGCCATAGGTTCTATTATGTATGCCATGTTGTGTACTAGACCGGATGTGTCCCATGCTCTTAGTTTGACGAGCAGGTACCAGAGTGATCCTGGAGAGGCTCACTAGACATGTTTCTTGTCTATGGTGATGATGAAGAGCTCTCCGTAAAAGGTTACGTCGATGCTAGCTTCGATACTGATCCAGATGGCTCGAAATCTCAAACAGGGTATGTCTTTATCTTGAATGGAGCTGCGGTTAGCTGGAGGAGTTCCAAGCAAACCGTCATTGCGGCATCTACATTAGAGGCGGAGTATATGGCCGCTTCTGAAGCAGCGAAAGAAGGGATATGGCTGAAGGAGTTCGTCACAGAACTCGGCGTTGTTCCGAGCGCACCGGATCCCATGGAGATTTTTTATGACAACACCGGTGCCATTGCTCTAGCCAAGGAACCAAGATGTCACAAGAGTTCCAAGCATATCAAACGCCGGTTTCATCAAATTCGTGAGCATGTCAATGAAGGAGATATTACCAATAGCAAAGTACATACGAATCAAAATATCGCTGATCCGTTGACTAAAGTTCTTCCACAGACAAAACATGATCAGCACCAGAAGGCCATGGGTGTTAGATTTTTACCAATGTAAACTAGATTATTGACTCTAGTGCAAGTGGGGGACTGTTGGAAATATGCCCTAGAGGCAATAATAAATAAATGTTATTATCATATTTCCGTGTTCATGATATATGTTTATTTTCCATGCTATAACTGTATTAACCGGAAACACAATACATGTGTGGTTGCATAAACAACACCGCGTCCCTAGTAAGCCTCTACTAGACTAGCTCGTTAATTAATGATGGTTATGGTTTCCTAACCATGAACATGAGTTGTTAATTAATTAACGGGATCATGTCATTAGAAGAATGACATGATGGACAAACCCGACTAAGCATAACAATATTGATCATTTCACTAAGTTTATATTGTCATGCCTTTTATTGTCAAGTATCATATTTCTTAGACCATGAGATCATGTTATTCCCGGGTACCGGAAGAATACTTTGGGGACATCAACCATCGCTTCGTGACAGAGTGATCATAAAGGTGTCTTACGTGTATCTCAGAAAGTACTTGTTGAATTACATGAATCAAGACTGGGATTTGTCCCTCCGTGTTTCCGAGAGATATACTCTGGGCCCACTCGGTAGTGCACATTCAGTAACGCTTGCAAGCACATGACTAATGAGTTAGTCAAAGAGAATGTTGTATTACGGAACAAGTAAAGAGTACTTACCGGTAACGAGATTGAACTAGGTATAGTGATACCGACGATCAAATCTCGGGTAAGTAAAATATCGCGTGACAAAGGAAATTGTATACGGATTATAGTAGTCCACGACATAGTGGTTCAGCAGATAAACATCTTCGTTGAATGTGTGGGAGTCATTATGGATATCCTGGTCCCTCTAATGGTTATTGATCGGAGAGGTGTCTCGATCATGTCTGCACGTTCTCGAACCCGTAGGGTCACACTCTTGACGTTCGGTAACGCTAGAGTAGCTCTGGATAATTTTGTTAATGGTGTCCGAATATTGTTCGGAGTCTCGGATGAGATCCTAGACATCACGAGGAGCTCCGGAAGAGTCCGGAGGTAAAGATTTATATATGGCAAGTTGATTTCAGGGTTCCGGAAAAGTTCGGGATTTTTCCAGCGGAGTTTCGAAATGTTCTAGAAGGTTCCGGAGGGTCTCACTGTGGGCCCACCTGTTCTGGACGACCAAGGGTGGCCCACTGGTCCATTTGACCAGCCCTCCTTGGTCCATGTGGTCAATCAATGGGCAGCCCTTAAATGGGGGGTTACCACTCTTGAAAGAAGGGGTTACTACCTTTTAAAGGAGAGGGGGTTACCACTCTTTAAAGAGGGGGTTACTACCTTGGTAATTAAGTGGCTGCAGCTCCCTTGCCTATATAAGAGAGTAGAGAGGCACACCATGGGTGTCCAATCGCTGCCGCATTTCCTCCTCACTCCCGCGCACCGCTTGGCGAAGCCCTGCCCGCGGGAACTCTCCACCATATCCACAACCACGCCGTCGTGCTGCTGGAATCGATCCCACCTACTTCTCCCTCTAGCTTGCTGGATCAAGAAGAGGGAGACGTCATCGAGCTGTACGTGTGCAAGCCTCCGGAGGTGCTGCTCGTTTGCGGTGCTGATCGGATCGAACATCGTCAACAACTTCACCGAGCTGCGTCGAATTAAACGTTCAACGCGCGTGTTCTTCGACGGTATGATGAACTACTTTCCCCGTTACTAGCATATTCTAGATAGGATCTTGAGTGTTGCTTCTGCAAGTGAGAGAAATTTTTTTGTTTTCTGTCGCGCAAACTCCTACAGGCTAGAGGCTTGGAAGCCTAGTTGTGGTTCCGAGTTGTTGAGTGAGAAACGTGATCTCACTTGATAACACGAAACGTCCCTAGTAAGTTAAGTAGGTAAGTTAAGTCCAACCGTTAAGCTTGGACTCGCACTTGTACCCGAACTCATGCCATGCTACTTTCCGAACTTATGCCATGCCATATAGATAGATCTTGTTTGATTTTAGGCTAATGTCTTGCGAGTACATTCAATGTACTCACCTGGCTTTTCATGTGGCCAGACCCCGCTGCACCCGTCGCCGAGTTCCCGTTGTACGAGAACTAGGAACCAGTGTCCCAGGCAGGACCCCGTGGAATAAGGCCAACGTTGCCACGCTACTACCTACGTACCCGCTGCGATCTCTGATAGAGCCTCGATGTTAGAAAAATAATGTACATAGTGTTGTGTGCGCCTGTTGCGCGATTGCTGGAGCCTCACCCCGTGTTGTAATAATGTAACCATCCGAACTCGGAGTCATGAATATATTTGGTCATGTCTTTGTTTATCAAGTTGTCATATATCCAGTGTTTCTGGAACTGGTATATGGGGTAACTCGATCATCTGGATCGGGGTGTCACAGAGCTTGGTATCAGAGCCTAATTGCCTGTATGATACCCTAATTCCCTGGACAACCTAGAATAGAGCTTGCGGCGTTGCCTGTTTTTTTAACTGTTTTTTTATTTGTTTGTGCTTTTAGACTTCAACGCTCACCTTTTGGCTTATGTCCGTGGTACAGATGGCACCCGAGTTCTTCGCAGAGACTACGGCTAGCTACAGTAGCACGAGCGCTCACAGCTCGCTAAACGGACCGTCTTTCATATAGTTTGTAATAATTTGGCTTCCAAGGGCATAAGGGCAGGAAAACCGCCCACTAGAGGAGCCTAAAGTGCGTACATGACCGAGATAGGCCTAACAATTTCCGCCTTAATCCGCAGTTTATTCAGAAAGAAAGATCTACTTTATTCAACACAGAGATCATCGAGATTCTAAGATTCGTGTTCTCAAAAGAAAACAATCCTAAGATTCGTCGAGCGAATTTTCTTGGTGGATCTTCAAATACTTGTTGAACCATCCAAGCATGTCAGCGCGGGCTTCTTCGGCTGTTTTGACGGCGAACGGATCCTTGGCATCATATCGGCAAGCGAATCCGTGGCCCACACTCGGGAAGATCTTCACGAAGTGCTCAACCTGAAAATGGTAGACTAAATTCAGTGTTCGCTTGGAGATGTTAATTGTTGGTTTAGTAATATCTGGAAACGTCAGTACAGAAGTGACCAAAAGAATATGGGGTTGCAAGTTGTTCTTCAATCGCACATTCGATACCGGCAAAGACTGGAACTACAATAAATTCTAACTTCCGATCTATAGTACTATTTCAGAGAAAAGCTAAGATTTACGGGTAGTAGTAGCATATGAACTTCGTATGGGGAAAGAAGTAGACCAGATATGAAATGAAACTAGTAGGAACGCACCCGTTTGTTCTGATCTAAAGCCTGTTCAAACTGGTGCACTAGCGCCGGTGGAGAAGCGCGATCAAGCTCTGCTCCAAGAATCTCAATGGGATGTTCGACCTCTGAGCATGCCACAAACTGAAGTTAGAGAAAAGGATAATTCTCTTGGGGAATATGAGATTTTAATGTACACGAGAAAAAAAGTCACTGAACAAACCCTAATCAGGCGAAAGGTAAATAAGACACACACCCTTTATGTCATCGACAGTCACTAGTGAAGGATGCGATATGACAACTACTTCGATTTCTGTAGACTTCGATAGCTCCACGGCCACCTTTGCTGTTATGATTTATAAAAGACAAATCGAGAGGCGAGTTACAGAATGCTAGTGAAAATAGAAATAATGAACGTTCAGTGGTTGTGGACGGTTAAAATAACTCACCACCCCAACAATAACCTCCAACCCCAACGGCAGACACCCCTTGTTTCTTCAGAGCAGCAATAAGCCCTTTGGTCTTTTCAGCTGCTTCAAGCTGTAACGACAACAAAGAGTATTTTTTATCAAATCTGGCATTTTTTATCAAACTAATCACATATGTGGCCTTTTTGTGAAACTATTGTCCAAATCTGGCCTCTGGGCTCAGCGCCAAATGGGCCGGCGCCGACATTGTGCAGCTCGGCGCCAAGATGGGCCAATGCCGAACCGGGTCGGCGTCAGCCCATTTGGCGCCGAGCTCAGAGGTCAGATTTGGACAATAGTTTCACAAAAAGGCCAAATACATAGTTAGTTTAGCCCAAGGGCCATTTTTGGAAAAAAAATACCAACAAAGAAGATAGAAACTAGTACTGTTATGTTTCATATGCTAAGGTTGAGTCATTTCAGATGATAAAAACTACAGTCTTTCTTATGATTAGGTGTGTTTTTTAACAAATGTAAGCGTGACTTTCACGGAAATCCGGAGCAGCACCCGAGCGCCAGTGCTCCCTTTATTTGAATTTTTTGAAAATCGCACTTTTTTGATTCCAAAAATTCTAAAAAAATTTACACCAACACACATACATATCCCGCAGGTACGCCAGAAATTTCAGAAAGAAATTCATTATATTTTGGGCTAGGCAAAAAAGTGAAATTTCTGACAGATTCAACACACTTTATACACTTTTTACTGACTAGAATTTTGTTATTTTTATACAGCTCGAAATACGACGTTTTTTGCACCATAAATTGGCACGCACATAAGAAACATGCATATGTATCTTAGGAATTGTTTTTGGATTTTTTGGAACATAAATTTGAAATTTAAAAAAAATTCAAATAGCAGGTTCACTGCAGCTCGGGAGCTGCAAATCTGCTTACTGACTTTCATCTATTTATAATTAAGCAGGCTGGATAAAATTCATAACATACTGAATATTTTATATAATAGGCCGCAGTGGGTTGATAGAGAGTCTGGATTTCATCTTTCTCCCCCCATAAATGTACTTTCCTAAACGGCTGGCGAGAGCTCTATCTATGCATTATAGAGAGAGCGATAGAGTTTCAGAAGTCATACACACCAATTCTTTACTTCTTAGATCTAAGCGCAAAGTAAAAAACAATACAAGAGCAGGACGATAAAAGAAAACGAACCGGAGAGTGAGTTTTTATCCACTCTTCAAACGGAATCTTTGCCTCGTCCCTGAAAGGGTCCCCATGCAACATATCGGGAACCACGACCAAGTATCCTTCTTCTGCAACCTGATCCGCTATTTTCCTTGTGAACATAAGTTATACATATTGTTAAGTTCACCTCACACAAGTCGAATTGAAAATTAAGAATGCAGGCTGGATGGAACAAGCTAGGAGATAAACAATTTTAAGCAGAAATTTCGTTCTTTTTTAGGCAATGAAACAGTGGTAAGTGAAAGAGTAAGTATGTACATACCTCAGTTTAGGTGCTTCGAACCCTGCAGAAAAAGGAGAAGAATTGGGGTCACAATCACATAGGCATACACAGATAGGGATGAAAACGGTACGGAATCTTTCCGACTTTTCCGTGGAAAAACGGAAACGGAATGGAAATATGGAAACGGAAACGGAATTCTGCAAAACGGAAACGAAAACGGAAACTTTTATGCGGAAACGGAAACGGAAACGGAACAGCGTATTCCGGCAGAATGACTGTGGAAACGGAAATTCCGTTTCCGGTAATACAGAACTTTCCGTTTTTTTGTTACCCTATGATTTTAAATCCAATAGATACGGAAATTCTAGTGAGAATATTTAGATACAACTAAAGAACTGAATAAAAATAAAAAGAATCGGAAGCTACCATGTTTAGGACCTATGTATTCGCATATCATCTCTTACTCAGGTCGTTATTTTAGTGTTATACTAGGAACAAGGACGATAATAGATTTTTTTTAATGTTGCCAAAGTTGATAACTTAGACACACTATATTATATAATCAGGATATCTCTTTATAATTTTATTTCATCGTAGAAACTTGATAAGTTTGTTGATTTGTTTGCCTTTTCCTTAATTATTTAAGGTGTCTCTCGATTCCGGTAAAGATCTGCTTTCTGTTCCGTCTCCGCACCGTATTTGGTTTGTATCCGTTTCCGACAATATTTGTTTCTGTATTTATTTTCGGGGTTTCTGTATTCGTTTCCGCTTCCGTAAAAAAATATGAAAATAAATGTGGCACCAGTCTGTTCCGTCCGTATCCGCTCCGTTTTCATCTCTATACACAGATATACTCTTTTTGTTAGCCTGAAACAAACATACTTTCGCTAGAGACTGAATTCAAGAATTCAACTGACCGTAGTAGTCGGAGGCGAGGATGACGGCGCACGAGGAGCTGCGTGACCCGGTGACATAGGCCTCGAGGCCGCCGAGGTCGTGAACGAGCTCACCCGCCTCGTCGCCTGCGGCCGTCAGGTCGGGCGGATTGTCCAGGCACGGCAGGTGCGCGCGGGACGGCGAAGGGAGCACCAGCCGCGACGCGGCGGCGGCCGAGACGAGCGCCGCGGCCAGGAGGAGGAGGGAGCAGGCGAGCTGCGACGATCGCATCGTGGTGGCAGCGCTCATGGTGGGTGGGCGAAGTGAGTGACGAGGCAGCGGCTCTTATTACTTGGTCCAGCGGGACAATCCGAATCGCATAAGAGGAGCTATCGGAAAACAGGCAGTGTGTCGCGGCAGGGAACGTGCGGCGTTGCTAGCTCTTTTGAGCGGGAGGAGACTCGAGCCAGTTAGCAAACTACCACTCCCTCTGTCCCTATTTATAAAAGGGGACAGATGAAATGAGCCAAAGATTAAGAGCATTGTCATCATACGGATGAATTAGAAGTGTTCCGTTCAAAGCATGGAACAGTTTCTAAACAAAAAATCTAAAGAATGGAGCCATGAACTGACTAATTGGCAGTGCCGTCAGCCCATGGATCGCAAAGTCATCATACAGTAGCGACTCCGCGACTCGTTCCAAGAATCGCCAAAGAAATGCATTAACGAGAAGACTTTTCGCCCATTTATTAACTCGTTGCTGATGCGTGGGAGCTTTGACAGTAGAAAAACTCCTCCCAAAGCTACCCGTGATCACACACATGAGTCACAACACACAGTACTCACAAGCTTGAAGTACACGCCGGCCGTTTCACTGCGCGGCGAGCGCAGCCGAGGACCCGCTGGGGCTGAAGGGCCTCTGGCTGTAGCAGTCGAGGTTGCTCCCGGTGCCGACGCCGAGGATGTCGCAGTAACGCTGGTAGAACCCGATCCGGTCCGCCACCTCGGCGACGGGCCCTTTGCCGCACTCGATCCCGCCGTTGATGATGTTGGTGATCACGCCGTACCCTGGAACGCGGCCGGCGGCGCTGTCCGCGGCCGTCGGCGTCCACTGCACCGTGATCACCGCGTGCGACGACGGCTTGTTCGCCTGCGGGGTCATCCAGAACCACAGCGCCGTCTTGAACGACACCGTCGGGTCCGTCGCCACCAGGTCCGGGTTGTTCAGCAGGTCCACGTCGAGCGCCCGCCCCGCCTGGCCGTAGTTGTAGTTCCAGGAGAGCTGCATGGGGCCGCGGCCGTAGTACTGCTTCCCCGGCGCGCACGGCCACTCCGTCCGGGTGGCGTCGCAGTAGTTGGACGGCGGGTCGCGCTCCTGCTTGAAGCAGTATCCCCACGAGAAGGGGCCGTCGGGCGCGGTCGGCCACCCGCCGGTGGTCTCGTGGGACGTCTGGCCCAGGAACGCGGCGACTTCCCGCTTCCGCGTCTCGGTGCTCAGCCCCTCCGTCGTGCCGCCGAAGGCCGGAAACGCCGCGGCGGCCTCGAGGAACTTGTCGTAGGTGTAGAACCCGCTGGCCGGGCACGCGGCGTCGTTGCGGTGCAGGAGGAGCCGCTCGAAGAGGTCCCTGGACAAGATTGACGCCACGCCCTGGCCACCGGGCGCGGGGGGAGCGGGGCCGCAGCCGCTGCACTGGCTCTGGCAGCCGGCGCCGCAGTACTCGGCGGTGCTGCCGCAGAACCCGAACTGGCTGCAGCAGAGGCAGTTCGCACACTTGGCGCCGCCGCCCTGCGAGCCGCACCTCTGGGCTGGGCTGCAGCCGCTGCACTGGCTCTGGCAGCCGGCGCCGCAGTACTCGGCGGTGCTGCCGCAGAATCCGAATTGGCTGCAGCAGAGGCAGTTGGCGCACGTCGCGCCGCCGGCCTGCGAGCCGCACGTCTGAGCTCGAGCGGCTGTGGTGAGCGCTGCGACCAGGACCGACAGGATGGCCAGGCTCGGACGAGTTCTCGGTGTCGACATGTTTGGTCTTCGCTACTGGATACGGCGCGAGCGCGACATGCCGTCTCTTGAATCTTTATACACCAATCTGGGGTTAATCGAGGAAGAAAGGTCGTCGGCTGGTGGCTGGTGGCTGCTTGCAGATCTAGAAGTGATACTGTACTGTAGTAGGAATAAGCTCGATCGGCTCTTGGCACGTGCCGCTGTCATGGGGACATGCGTCATCACGTGTTGCGCTAATAGGGCAAAGCAGTGATTATTAACAGTTTTTAGGGGGCTGTGATCCGGTTGCCCGCAGACTATATATATAGCATCTACACCAAACTACCGAAGCATCTAAAATTTAAATTTTGAGTCCCTAAAAGCCAAACTACCAAAGCATCTAAAATTTAAATTTTGAGACCCTAAAATGCTTTTAGGGAGGAGAGAGGAAAATGTTGCGATGGAAAAATTCTTAACTCTAGTAGAGTCTCTAAAAATGAATCCCTAAACTGGTCCTACGCCATCCCCGGGAATCCTGTTGGGGAGCAATGCTACTCTGTCCTGGCGTGGAGGCATTGGCATCGACGACGTCCTCCTCTTCTCTCTAGTTAGAGCCCAGTAGCCGGACACTCTGCTCTGGCGCCGAGGCGGAGCCGTCCACGATGCGACTGCTTGTGTGCTGCCGCTACTCTTCGTCCTCCCTCTAGGATGACTCCAACGGGCGACACATCGAATCCGCGCGTCTCCGTTCCTATCCGTGGGAGCCAAAAAACAGCCCAACGGGGCGACGCAAACGGACCGCGGTCCGTTTTTTTGTCCGCCGCGACCCATTCTTGGCCCAAATTTGGGCCACCGATGCGTCGGGCGCGGACGCGAGCGGAGTGCTATCGTGTCCTGCCCTTGTCCGCCCCTGGCCCAACCGTCAGACCATTCCCCACCCCCAATCTCTTCCGCCTCTCTCGCCCCTCCCGCCGCCACCCCACCGTCGCTCCCTCGATTTGACACTGTAGGCCATTACCGGGACGCCATCTCCTGCTCCTCTTCCCCGCCGTCACCGGAGCTGCTTCCTCCCCGCCACGGCCGGTGAATCTTGCGGCCACATCTCTCGGAGCGCCCACGACACCAACGACGCCCACAAGGTGTACGGCCGTCAGCCCCGGCACCAACTCAGGTACGAACTCGGCCATGGATAGCTCCGATGAATGGTACTACAATAACTACATCCTGTGCGTGCCATCATCGGATGATTCCTCGGACCATGAGAGTGATGGCCTGGTTGCCACCCTCATCGTCAATGAGTACATTGAGAGGATTGATACGTCTCAAACGTATCTATAATTTCTGATGTTCCATGTTGATATTATACCAATTGTTACATGTTTTATATACACTCTCGGCTGCCAGACCGGGCCACCTTGGCCAAGCTCGGCTGGCTCCCCTTTTAGCCCAACGGCTATTTTTTCCAATTGACCTTTTATAGCTCTTTCTTCCCTATTGTTTGTACAACACTTTGAGCATATCTTTGAGGGAAATTGAGAGGAGATCTTGATCTACATATTCATCCAATCCATTCCTCCTCTAAGTGAGGGGAACCTAATAGATCGTGATCTTGAATTTCCATTTGTTGTGTTCTTCGTTGTTCTTCATCTCTTCTCCCCCCATAAGCATTAGTTGCTTGTGCTGGGATTCGAGAGTGAAGGATTTGAGATTTGTGCTCTTGTCTTTGCTTCGTTGCATCGGTTTGTGCTCTCCACGAGGATTCGTGGAAGTTGAAACCTTGTGAACTTGTTACTCTTGGGTCTTTGGACCCTAGACGCCCGTGTGGTGGTTGAGACCCTTGTGTGGTCACTTGTAGCTGTTCGGGAGCCCCCAATCCCGTTGTGGGTTGTGCCCCGAATCGTAGTTGAAAGGCTCCGGATTTCCGCCTCGAAGGATTCCGATAGTGGAAGGTGAACCAAACCTTTGTGGTGCGGTTCATCGGAGAAGAAGGTGAAACCTTTGTGGTTGTTGAACCATTGTGTTGGTTCACACCTCTCCAACGAGACGTACTCCCTTAACAAGGAGGAACTCGGGAATACATGCTCGTCTCCGCGTGCCTCGGTTATTTCTATACCCGAGCTTTTTACTTATGCACTTTACATTGTGATAGCCTTCGTGCTTGAAGTATTCTATATTGCTATCACTTTGTTGCTTGTCTTGCTTAGCATAAGTTGTTGGTGCACATAGGTGAGCCTAGTTTATTTAGGTTGTTGGCTTGTTAATTTAAACACATAGTTTTATTCCGCAATTATCAAGCCTAAACCGGAAAAGTTTTAATCGCCTATTCACCCCCTCCCTCTAGGCGACATCCTTGTCCTTTCAACACTTCATAGCATTTTAATGCATTTTCTGGGACTAACCTATTAACAAGACGCCACAGTGCCAGTTCCTGTTTTCTGCTGTTTTTGTATTCCAGAAAAGCTAGTCTGGAAATATTCTC
Organism: Poa pratensis; assembly: GCA_947311845.1. Classification (NCBI taxonomy): domain Eukaryota; kingdom Viridiplantae; phylum Streptophyta; class Magnoliopsida; order Poales; family Poaceae; genus Poa; species Poa pratensis. Next base: position 63,448,591 of record CAMZMU010000036.1, on the reverse strand, counting down.
GGAATTGGACGAAAATTGGACATAACCTCCTATTTTTCCAACACGAAGACGGAGTCTAGAGGAGACACGGAGGGGAGCCACGTGGCGCCCACACCATGGGGCCGCGCGGGCCCCCCTGCCGCGCCGTGGGGTGGTGTGGGGCCCTCGTGGCTCCGCAGCTGCCGCCCTTTCGCCTATTTATTCCTCCCGACGCGAAAACCCTAGATACCTGAGCCATTATCCACGAAAAGTTCCAGAGACACCGCCGCCGTCAACCCTAGCTCGGGAGGGTTCAGAAGCTTTTCCCGGCACCCTGCCGGAGAGGGGAATCATCACCGGAGGGCTCTACATCACCATGCCTGCCTCCGGAGTGATGCGTGAGTAGTTCATCCTTGGAGTACGGGTCCATGGCAGTAGCTAGATGGTTGTCTCTCCACTTTATGCTATCATGTTTAGATCTTGTGAGCTGCCTATCATGATCAAGATCATCTTATTGTAATGCTACATGTTGTGTTTGCTGGGATCCGATGAATATTGAATACTATGTCAAGTTGATTATCAATCTATCTTATATGTTATTTATGATTTTGCATGCTTTCCGTTACTAGTAGATACTTTGGCCAAGTAGATTCTTGTAACTCCAAGAGTGAGTATTTATGCTAGATAGTGGGTTCATGCCTCCGGTAATCTAGGAGAGTGACAATAACTTCTAAGATTGTGGATGTGTTGTTGCCACTAGGGATAAAATAACCGATGCTTAGCTTAAGGGTACGTCGTTAGGTCTAATGCATTTGTTTACTTTACGCACATTACTTAATGCAATTATCCGTTGCTTGCAACTTAATACCAACGGGAACTCGGTATGACAACCTGGCGGTGGATTATTAATCATAGACTTTGTTGGATAACGGTCTATGTATTTTGTCGTAATGCCCAGATGAATATCATAGTAATCATCATGTCATATATATGCATTGTTATGCGCTCAATATTTTGTCAATTGCCCAGCTGTAATTTGTTCACCCAACATGTTAGTTATATGTTATGGAGAGTGCAATTTACTACTGTTTTCCACACCATACGTTTAATCCTTTGTTTTCAGCAAGCCGGTGAGATTGACAACCTCACTGTTTCGTTGGGGCAAAGTAGTTTGATTGTGTTGTGTGCAGATTCCACGTTGGTGATCGTAAACGGCGCCACCAACAACCTTCAGAAGTGATTTCTTGCTCCTACTGGACGATTAAACCTTGGTTTCATACTGAGGGAAACTGCTGCTACACAGCTTCATACCTTCCTCTTGGGTCTCCCAGCGAACGTGTGATCCACGCTATCAAGGATGCGACCGGTGTTCCGAGGCTCGTTGCCGGGCCGTTCTCCTGCATTGGACCGGAACCGGAGAGCTGGCCAACTCCAGCTCTGGGGGGACTACTTTCGTCTCCACAGACCCACGCATCCTCCCAAGATTTTTCGGCGCCGTTTCCGGATGAGAAGATCTTTGTTCAACCGTATCCGGTTGGGGGTGATGCATTTTGATGACTATTTCATATGCAAGCCAGATGCATGTGGTGCCCTCAGTTTCTAATCATACCAGAAGTGCACCGCCGCCGTTCGCATGCTTGCATATGGAATTGCCGGTGATCTTGTGGACGAGTACGTGCGGATGAGCGAGTCCACGTGCCTAGAAGCAATGTACAAGTTTTGCAAGGCCGTGGTGCAGGTGTTCGGCCCCGAGTACTTGAGAGAGCCCAATGCTGCCGACATGACCCGACTCTTGGCCATCAACGAGGCCAGAGGGTTCCCTGGGATGCTTGGCAGCATAGATTGTACGCACTGTGAGTGGAGGAACTGCCCATTTGCTTGGCAGGGGCAGTACAAGGGCCATGTTGGGGCGTGCACGGCCGTGCTTGAGGCCGTGGCATCACAAGATTTGTGGATTTGGCACTCGTTTTTTTGGCATGGCCAGCTCGCACAATGACATCAACGTGCTGCAGCGGTCTCCGGTGTTCAACAGGCTCGCCAATGGCCTCGTACCCCAGGTGACCTATGAGATCAATGGTCACGAGTATGACAAGCCTTATTATCTTGCTGATGGGATTTATCCTACATGGACTACTTTTGTGAAGACCATCTCCAATCCCAATGATAAGAAGAAGAAGAGGTTCGCCAAGGAACATGAGAGTGCTAGAAAGGATGTGGAGCATGCATTCGGTGCCCTCGAGTCACGGTGGGCTATTGTTCGCCACCCCGCTAGGACATGGGACAAGGACCAACTCTGGGAGGTGATGACAGCTTGTGTGATCATGCACAACATGATCGTGGAGGACGAACGCGACGAGGGTATGCATGATCAGGCTTGCAGTTTTAGGGTCAGTTGGTTGAGCCCCAGGGACCGTCCAAATTTGATCAGTTTCTCGACTTCCACCGTGACATTCGTGAGAAGGTGTCTCATAACCACCTCCAAAATGATTTGGTGGAGCATGTCTGGCAGCACTACGGTAACCAGTAGTTCCATTTGATGAACTATTGGTCTTATTTTTATTTGGTTTGTAAGACTATGCATGAAACAATTTTTTATTTGTGAAACAATTTGTATTATTTGCTGAATTATTTGGATTTTAATAACTATTTGATGAACCATTTGGATTGTATTATTTGGATTGTATGGTTTATTTTGTTTCCTATATACTTGTTTTGTATGGATTGATAAAAATGATCAAAAAGCCTGGCCGTTTGTGGCCCACCCCTATATATGAATGAAAATGACCCATATATGGCCTTTTAACTCTAAAAAAACTTGCGGGCAGACTCGATGCATCGTCCCGTTGGGCGCACTGCCAGGAAAGGGGCGGACAGGGGCCGGACGCGCGCCCGTTCCCCGACCCAAACGGACAAAACGCGGACCAAACACGCGTCCGTTTGGGTCGCCCCGTTGGAGTCATCCTTATCTCCCTTTGGAGCCCCGCGGGCGCGCGAGGCTACTCTGCTCTGACGCAACTGTGGAGCCGGCGATGGAGCAGCCCCATGTCCATGTGTGGCGCCGCTTTTGGTCCTCCTCTTCTCTTTGATTGGAGGCAGAGGCGCGACTGCTTGTGCGCCGCCGCTCTTTGACATCCTCTTCTCATGGATTGGAGCCCCGTCGTCGTCAGCCGCGCGTCACCGACCCGATCGCTTCTGCACCACCGTTCTCCAGCCCTTCTAATTTTCTCCGGATTCTAGGTTTGGTTAGGGTTTCCTTGATTTAATTTATCGCGTGGGCAACAAGATGGCCCGACCCGGTTCTTTTCTCATACGGACCCGGTTCTTTTCTTCAGGTTTATGGTGCGAACGACGTACGTACGTACGTAGACACGCGGCTGCACGCCTTCACCCAGTGATACCTATGCTGCTTTGGTTAGGCTAGGTGCTCCCCTTCCAACACCCCCGCCGCCTCCTCGACGGTGCCGGCCGAGGAACCGGTGGCCCGCCTCCTCGCCCGAAACCCCGCCCGTCTGCCACCACGCCGCCACCGCTGGTCAACTAGCCGGAAGAAGGTAACCCCCACCAGCAACTCTAAAAATCTTTATGAAATTTAGGGCCCTAGTCATCCTACCACCGTTGATTTTCATGGCTGTTCGTTTGGATCTCCATTTGCTCAACTATTAATTTACTAGTCTTTCCGCGAAATCGCAGACATTAGAGCTGATCTTTTAGTGTAGAAGAAGTATCAACTGCTAGGGTCATTGCTAGCGTTTCACTTTCACACGCACGGCGGCAGCTCCTTGCTTTTGGCTAGCCCAATAGGTTTAGTTTAACCGAATGCCCCATATAGGTTTTCGCAGACATTGTCACTTGTATTTTGTGCTAGGCTCTAACTGGAGCCCCCCTTATTGATTTTGATGGGAACTTTGTTGGAGTGAACCTCCGACGTGGCAAAATGACTTTTTTTGTGTGCCAAATAACAAAATTCTTGAATTCCTGGTGCACTCTGCGACAACTAGGTTGGTATTTTTAAATTTGCAGTATTTACAAAGCTGCGGCTTCTCTGGTTGGATTTACCATGCTTGTCCTCTCACTGTCCTATCCTACCTTCCTCTCTGATTTGAATTTTGTTGGAGTCAACTAGGTTTGTCCATCTTTCTGCTGCTAGCTCTAGGTAGTATCATTACTTATTGGCCACAGGGAACCTAGTTGACAAGAAGTATTGGCACCACATTCAGGCATGCCCGAATTAATCTTACATAAACCGAGAGTACAAGAAGTATTATCAAGTTTATTTTTGGCAGCCTCCTGATCACACTATGGCACGTCCGAAAGGACAGAGGAAATGTCAAAAGTTGACATGCTTTCATTTGGAGTAACAGTTACATTGTTGATTCGAAAAAGCAAGAGGAAACTAGGGAGGCCCTGATGAGAAGAAAGGAAAACCGACGAGGGCACAACTCATAAATAACTTCACCAAAATGCACAAGTAACTGTGAACAGTCAATGAAAATTACCGCTGAGGCCGTAGCAGAGAAATATTAATGGATCAGATTCTTTCCCTTTTTCCTTTTGAGAAATGTTGATAGATCAGCTTGCTATTACAGTATCTCTGAAGAACGAGCTCAAAGCTTTCAGTTCAATTCACCACATGCCCTGCTCTCTAGCTCTACAGCAACATTCCAACATGGTCTTTCACTCTGCTTGACCGGTAACACGCCAAACATGGCCGGCAGGAAGAAAAGAACCGAGTCAGATAGATTCCTAGTCGACCCACATGGCATGCAAGGAACATCAATTGTCTGGCGCGCACAGTCAGTATGAACGGTAACTGAAAAGAAAATGGAAGCTTGGAGCATTGTTCATAATGCCCAAATCATTTTTTTACTTAAATCCACAGATACTACTTAAAACAAAAAAAATGCTCCTAGAATGTACAAACTTTTAATAAAATGAGATCATGTTGGCCTTATATTCCTGACATCTAAAATAATACTAGTACTCCCTCCGATCCGAAATAAGATTCGGACGGTTCAGCACAATGTCACTTAACAAAAAAAACCTTTCTAAACTAAAAATGGAACATCACGCCCTATCCACATCACGCGTAGCCGGTGGACCACCGCCGCCTGCAGCCCGCCACCTGCCGAGACCCAGCGACGGCCACCTCCTGAGAGGACGGTGCGGCAGCGCAACCGCGCGGGCACGGCAGCCTCCTTGCCGGACCTCCCCCCGGCCAGCATCCCTCCGCCTCCTTCTTCTTGTCCTCCTCCTTCCCCTTCTACTCGTCGGCTCGCCTGCTCCCTCCGCGGCAGAGGAAGCCATTGCCGGGGCTGTTGCCGATGACGTCAAGCTTGAGACTCCACGCGACCGTGGCCTGTGCTCTACGCGTCAGGCCTCGCGTCAGGCCTCGCGTCGACCGGATCCGGAGCGTCCGGAATCGCAGCAGCCAGATCCGGCCTTGTCGACGCCGGATCCGGCGATTCGTCGCCGGCTAAGACCAAAAGGTCAAACTTTGGTGGAGGGGAGCGCAGGGAGCCGACAGAGGTGGAGGGAAGGTGGCGCGGCTAGAAGAAAAGAGAGCAGTGGGGAGGTGAGGGGATCTCCACGCCGAGAAGAAAGGAAAGCAGCGGCGGGGCGAGGAGAGCTCGTCGGCGGAGAGGACGGAGGCGGCTAGGCGAGGTGTGCGGGGCGAGATGCGGTGCGGGGAACGGGGTCATGTTCTGATGGGGAACGGATAAGGACGTGGACTGCGGGTTGAGAAAAAAAGAAGTGAAGTGTGTTTTTGCAAAATAACCTCTGCGAATCTTATTTCGGATCGGAGGAGTAGAAGCTATTACTAGTGAGATGATGGTTGGCACATACCTAGAGAAAATCTTCAGATAGGAAATTTAGTATGTTCCATCTAAACTTTAATCAAAATCTCTTTCCTAAGAGAACTCCATATCAGTTCCTTAAGAGCATAAGTATGTATACATTGTCTAGTATTCATGCTGCACCACACTTGCCGTTACAGCACCAGGAAAGCTACAACACCATCAGTTGTAATCATTTATCAAAGCGAAGACTAACATACTAGTAACCCAAGGAGATCAAGTTGAAAGAGACAGGCAGCTCAACTCATTACTCCATTGGAACAGTACACACTTGCTAGGACATGACAGAAGAATTGAAGCGGTATGTCATGTAGTCATCGAGTTCCTACTAGTTAAATAACTAATCCGTGGGCATCTCGGCATGTTTCAGTCTGCGAGCCCGACGGTTTGAAGCAAACAATACAAGATACAATAACAGTACAGTACTAGTGCAGCTTAGATACAATGAAATTTTCAGGTCTGTAGTAACCATCTCCGAGATGTCACTAATTCGAGCATATGGCACACCACCAAATCAAAAGAACAATAAGGTAGCTCCATAAGGCAACTTATGTTGCATCTGAATTCCCGAAAGTGCAAAACCTGTAATAAGGTTGGCATGTTAGTGGCAAGGAAAATATGAAAAACACTTCACTGCAAGAAACAAATGAATAGCATTGAGCTTGAAATTTCTGCTATAACTATCAATATGTGTGCATTTCTAACTCCTAAAACTTTAGTTACATTTCTAAAGTGTTTAGCTTTGTCACGTACGGTTGTACACTGTAACAACATAACAAGCGAATAAGACCCTGAATGGAAAATGAGGAAACGGTCAGCTATAAGGCAATTAATCTATACTCTATGCAAGACTGATGAACTAATTAACAGAAAATGCAACTAGCAACATAGCGCTCTTCTGTGATATGGAGCGAGATAAGATAGTTTGGTAAGTAGATTTCAGGACACACATTCATCTATGATGTAAAATTTGGATAAACAAAAAAAAATCAGAAGCACCATTCACTTGTCCAAGGACAGCATCACACACTGATAACTGCTACTGATTACTACCAGTTCAGCTCCAATACAATATAAAACATTTGAATCGTCTATATTTACGGACGCCGATATACACATGTTAAACAAACACCTCATGCATTCACATTTCAGCTCCACCGTCTTGACCACCAACTCTGCTGCCTACAAGCAAAAGAAATCCAATAAACTAAAGAAATGTCGTGGAAGAGCTAAATCGGTGAGAAGGAAAACTACTCTTCATTACAAAGGTACGAGTGGGGAAATGAAACCACATCTACTGCTAGGTGTAAGGTAGAGCAACAATTATCATTTACCTAGTAATGAATTACATGTAAGAATTGTTTAGCTGTTCAGAGGAAATGTATTCAAAAAGGAATTGTTCTGGAGAGGATTCATTCCCGTAAGTAAAAAATGACATTACTCAGTACTATCCCGGTTCAATGAACTAGTAATGGTTTTCCATGTAGGATAATATAGATGTCAGTAGCTATTATGAATTTATGATAAATATCAAGATCAATCAAGATATATAGCACACCACATGTGGAAATCAATAATAACACTTTACATATAAAATGGTTTGACTATATAGTTTTACTGCAGCTGTTACCCACTTGAGAGTTTCTGAAAATTAGAAAGCTCATTGCTGAATATAGCAACACAAGCAGAGTCATGGCAGACAGAATGTGTAGTCTCCACTGAGACAATCTTCCCCCACACAGCCGACTCTGAATCGTAGAGGCAAGCAAACTTGTGTGTGCCGTCATAACCCCACCCACCAAGGCCAATCTAAATGGGGTGAAGCGGCAGTCACCGTGTACATGCCCGTGGTCTTCGGCGGCGCACATCACCGCGGCGTTCTGGACGAATTTCCCCTGTTCCTTGCTGAACCCCGCCGGAAACGCGACGCGGCGCTGGTGGCCGGTGAGGGGATCCCACACGACGGCCTCGCGCAGTGTGCGGGAGATGAGGAGGGCGAGGCCGTGGCGGCAGCCGAGGAATTCCCAGCCCTCGCCGTGGCTCCACGGCGAGGAGAAGCGGGCGGGCGGGATGCGGTCCCGCCGGCCCGTCGTGGTGGGGTTGAAGAGTGGCGGGTCGTCCGTGCGGAACTCTTTGTCGAAGAAGCCGAGTAGCGGCGGGGGCTCGTTCGGGCGGTGGTGGTGCTTGCGGAAGCGGCGGAGGAAGCCGGGGTCGGAGAGGAGGCGGCGCCAGCGCGTGCACACGAGGGATGCGCGCGGGAGGGAGGAGGGCTGCGGAGGGAGGCGCAGGAGGATCTCCTCGAGGAGGAAGACGTCGCCCAGCGGGGCGGCGGGGCAGCTCATTCCGCCGAGGCTAGGGTTCGGGAGTCTGGCCGCTGGCTGCGTCGTCGAGTGAAGTGGAGTAGAGTGGGGGATTTTTTTTTTGGTCCCACTTTACTTTGTAGATATCCGATTTGCCCTTATTTACTTTATACTCCCTCCCTCCGTTTATAAATATAAGATGTTTTAGGTTTTGTCCACATTCACATGTATTTACATGTATGTGGACATGTTTTAGTGTGTATGTACACCTATTTGGATTTGCACCTAGCCACCATGTAAGCTAGCTAAAACATCTTATATTAAAAAACGGAGGGAGTACATATCTCGGTCCTTTAAAAAAAAAAAAAGGCCACCCGAGGCTAGCCCTAGGTAGCATTTTTATAGAAGAAGAGCTCCTTTGTGAGAAAATCCGGAAATTCGTCCCCGATGGGGATCGAACTCTGGATGTTGAGTACGCTCAGCCATACTCCAACCACTGGGCCTCTGCCCGTTCTCCTCGGTCCTTTTTTCGACAATACATATCTCGGTCCTTTGGAAATACAGTACTATTCTTTTCGATAGATTCTATCTTAAAACATACATTGTTACAACAATAAAACTTTATGTTTCTTTCAAGTCAAAAAAAACTTTATGTTTCTTTCTATTGAGATTTAAAGGAGAAAAAGTGAATTTCTAGTCACAGGCGGCAAAATTCAGAACAAATTGGAACCATTAACTAGAATTCTATCTTTTTTTATTGCAGTAGTGAACTACTCTAAAATAGGTATTATCTCCCCCTTCCTTTTAATGGGATAATAAAATATTATGATTCTATGCCTAATTCGTGTATTTGTAAACTCCAGACCGAACAACATTATTAACAACATCCAAAAACCCGACACACTTGTTCCTGTTTCAAAAAATATTGTACTTTCTTCTCAGAAAATTCATTGTATTCTTATCTTACCCAAACTTGAGTCCGCACAACTGATGACATGCGTGACCAAACGATGTAGAACCCACTTTTCATCGATCTAACGGGACCGTCCTATAAGTCACCTCGCTGAACATGGTTCGACTTAGTCCGGTTTGGTTCGGCCTATATAATATAATACTATAACCATGTTAGTGTATTTGTAAAAGTTTTGTAATTATTTGGTATATTTCTTAGTTGATGTTTAATTAGGTCTTCTTTTACAATAATAATGAGGAATTTGAATTAAAATATCCATTTTATGTTAAAATATATTTATTTACCATTTTCCAAGAACAATTTAAAACAAAAAAAACTTGTCAGATTTGTTTGGCATGGAGTGATATTTTGGGCATATATGCTTAGGATAAATAGGACAACTCAATACACTAATTTTAGAACATTGCAACATCAATTCGTTAAAGTTCAATGTACACCTCCTAATTTGAAGCAACCAAATCCAGTTTTTTAAATAGTTTTACATCTTTTTTAGTTGATCTTCTGCCTAGGCCTTCCTTATGACTTTCGCAGTGAGAAATGTATAATTAAAACCTCATTTTTATGTAAAAGTATATTCACTATTCTCTAGAGCTATTTATTATAAAATTGAAATAATATCTAAAGTTGTTAGATTTTTTTTGGAGTCCTAATATGGATATATAAGCTTAACATAAATAGGTTAAGTCAATACTTATTTATGGACTCTGTCCTAGGAAGTTCCTGAACTTAGACTGCAAACCTACTACTTTTGAAACAAACAAACAAATTTTGTAATAATTTGGCCACTTTTTAGTTGATCTTGTGCATATGCCTCCCTTTGTCGCTCATAATGAGGAATGTCAAACAAAAATCTCCACTTTTATGTAAATTGTTTGGTCTACAGTTGGAAGAGAACCAAAATTTTATAGAAATTTAAAGGGAATTAGTTTATTATCAGGAGAAAAAGAACAAGACACATACCGAACAATACTTACGTGGAGAATTCACCAAGTTTGTTTTCTACTTACTCCGTTCTAAATATAAAATGTTTATGTTTTTTCAGATTGTTCACTCATTTTAGTCCATCGTAATCGAAACTGATATAGTACAAAACATGCTATAATTAGCAACGGATGGAGTAGGTAAGAACCGACAAACAGGCCGACGAGGCATTTAATTTTCCAAGGTGTGTCGATCGATGTATTTTTTCCTGCCAATAAACGGATGGAATTTTATTACTGTAGTAGAAATTTCCAATGGATGGAGTACTGTCAATGGAGGCCAAGGACTAGACACCAGGGAGTACTATACTACTACGGTGGACGGTGGAAGAACGTAGTAGGAACTTCCATTTGAGGAGCAGATAAGGACCAGAGAGAAACGGGAGCTAGTGCTAAACGCAAGGTCTCATCAAGGTTCTCATCGACTCTGAATGAAAATGGAAGCAGGCAGGCCCGTACCGCGCAGGCCCGTACCGCGCAGGCCCATTAATCGCTTTGATAGCTCCACCATGCAGTTACGTTTGGGGCACATGCGATTAGACCTATTAATACCTTCGAATGATAATCAGGTGAATTATGTTCACTGCTAAAGGAGCTCCTGAAATTTATGGATGTGTGCCGTCCAGATGATACAAGTACATAGATAGATACACACTCGGTGCACTAGAACCGTTCCTGGATTTTCCAGTGCATAACAGTGAAGCTTGCCTTGTATTTTTTTTAATCAGAAGTGACAGTACGAGAGTATCCTACTGGAATTTTATTGGCAGGAAATTTCTAAAAGCTAAAATAAAATCTTATGTGCCATTTCTGTTAAAGAAAAGCTCATGTGCCATTATGAGGATGTGACTCTGCAACATTTATGTGTTTTGCATCTAAGAACACTCATGTTCCGTATTGCGTTGTCATGTCAGATTTATAATAATCGTATTATTAGGAGTTGGAGAGGTGTACCAAATTCCCACATGCCATGGTACATTCAATAGGGCAATGTTGAACAAAATCATCACGACAACAAACTAATTCGTTGACTTCTCTTTGTTTTGTTGTCAAGTCAGACTTGTAAGAGAGGTCGTGCTCGGGAGGTGAAACTCCACAGCCATGGAGGAGGACTTGCGTGGCAATAGCAGCAACAACGACTCCTACGGCGAATGGCTGTGAGAACGTCGTCGCCGATGTGCCGCTTCCGGTATATCTAGTTTGTTTCAATGTTCGTTTGTACTGTTTAAATAAATGTTCTAATTTGTCTGAACTATCTATGTTTGTGAATGAATGTTCAATTTCCAGTGCATAATAATGCCCTGCTTTAACTTAATAAAGCCCCACGGCCAGCGGTTTGAAATACTGGGAAGACCAGTTTAGATAAAGAGGTTCATACATGTCTCAGATCTGTGTGAGTCGGTGACTGTCAAGATCTAGCGTGTTCCGTCTAAAACATCGACTGATGAGGTTTTAATGTGTATCACTATCCGTGTATCCACCTGTCGATAAGACTTCGGAGGGTTATATCTTACCGCGCTAACTAAAATTACGGGTCTACAGAATCCAAGTATTACAGCTCCAACCAAGTTCGTCCCCTGCCTTGAGCACTATTTTTGTAAGCATACATAGATGATCAATATAATGAGCACATGAAATGCATAAGCGGGAAGACTATTATTCATCCGTTTATTTACTTATTATTGTTAGGAAACCAACGTACGCATCACGTGCGGGTCCCACCCTTTCTTGGGATGGGGGTTTTCCCTCTAGATTAGTCCTCAACTCTAGCCCCTCTCCCTCCTATATATACCCATGTATTGTATTGAGAGAGACACACCATTGATAATAAAGATCAGTCCCGCCTATATCTCTGTGTCTTTTTTACTTTTCGCATCTGTGATTGTGCCGCGTGTACGACTCCTTCGACTACGCTCTCGCTGCACGCCTTTGGACCGGACTCGCCGGCAAAAGTTGTGCAACACGTTATCAGTACGAACTGCTCCGCCAACTGATCTGCATCGAGCCTTCATCAAGCAGGCTCTCGTCGTTCATCGCGGAGGTATAATCCAGATCCGATCGCAACAACAGTTTTGCATCTATTTATGTTTCCGTTCTTGCAATACGTTTTATGTTACCTACGGTGTCGATTTCCCTCCCGAGAGTCGAGCTGACGAATACGTCGCCGACCAATGTCGATACTCTTGGATTCATGGGGGATTTGATGACGCCACCGTAGGGAGTCGGTACGGAAGTGACCCTGATGATCACGGCACCGCCGCGGCGCACCGGCTGTGCGACGCGCCGTCTCGATTCCAGATGAACGGACGATGAAAATTGACATCCGAAGTGTTTTTCGTGTCGGTGTAAAAGACGTCGTCGGCTGACTGCCGTAGAGCCGTTCGTCGGGTGTTGCATAGGTCGGCAAGCCGCCACGCAACACACCGAGCCTCACACTACGTGGCGCCGCCGTTGCTCTTCCACGCGAGAAGGTCCAGATTTGCTGGCCGTCCGCGTTCATCGCCGGCGTCATGGACGTCGTCGGCGTCCTGCGCGCTCCTCGGCCCAGCTGGCCGTGCCGTCTGAGATGTGCGCGTCGTCGCATATACGCGCTCGTCGGCGCCGCGCCATGCCCGTGGACCTGCTGGCCGAGCTCCGCGTGATGCCGCGCATGGCCGCCGGCCGCGAGCCGAGCTCGCCGCGCCCGTGCGTGCGGCTGGCACGCGTGCACTGCCGCCCGACCTTGCTGGTCGCCGGCGCCGCTGCGGCGGCCGCCACCACCTCCCGCGAGCAGACGGCCCTGCTGGCCACGCAAACACGCCCGAGGCGCTGCCGAACGCCACGAGCCCTGCTGGCCCGTTTTGCCTTAATTAATGGTATTGATGGAGAATAAATTTGAGCTGAAACGTTTTGTATTAAGTGCTCTTAATTATGGCCATTTCCAGTCTCTTAATTCTCCCTTGATTGCACCTAATTATACAAGGCTGCACGCGGAATTTACATTTTAGCACCTGTAATTTTTCAATTTTACGAATATTTTTATTCCTGCTGAATAATTTATCTGTAAGTCTCTGGAATAGTCTGTTTTTGCTGAAATTGTTTATCTGGGCATACAATAGATTTGGAAAGTCAATTTTAGGGCCAATGTTTCACGTTAGTGATGCGCTTAACATGTTTCCGTCATTATCATGCTTGTATTATATATTTTAATTGCTAGAATTAATTGTTTAATTACTTTTAATCGCTTTGAAATCATTGTTAGCATGTTTTTAAATATTAGAACGTCATGTTAATGAACAATTGTTTTTTCATCGCATTTATGCAATGGATTACCTGCTGTAATCTAATATGATTTGCATAAATTGTAAATGGCCGGAATCGTCAACTGTGAATTCACCGAGCTAACCCAAAATGGGTTGCACTGCCTGCCGTGGGCATCGTACGTTGAGATCTTCCTCGCGTCGAGGGAGCTGACCAACGCGATTGGCATGGGGACCCAGGCGGCCACCAGCGCTGTCATCCCTTCTCAGAATGCCCAGGCTCTGCATTTTCTGCGTCACCACCTCTGCAGTACTCTAAAAATGAGTACATGGCTGAGCGGAGTGCTTTGGACCTCTGAAATGCACTTAAACAGCGTTTCGAGCGACTGAAGTACACTGTTCGCCCGCAGGCAGAGGCTGAGTGGATGCGTCTGAGGTTTCAGGACTTCAAGACGGTGGGAGACTATAATTCGGCTTTGCGCCGGATTTGCATCTCTCTTCGGATGTGTGGTGTCACTGTCACCGACACTCAGAAGATTGAGAAGATTCTCTCTACTTTCCACCCCGATGGTGTACAGTCCTCGCGGAATTACCGCCAGGGGAAGTGCACGTAATATGCAGAGCTTCTGGACATACTCCAAGTGGAGGAGGCGTAGGATGAGTTCTTGCGAATGAACTCTCTCGCGCAGCCACTTGGAGCGAGTTCCCGTCAGGAGGCCCATGTGCCTCTCAAGAAGAAGAGAGGTAGGAAGGGCAAGAAGGCACCTCACCCTCCTCGCCAGGTTCATCAGCATCAGCCAGGCAAGGGGGAGCAGAGGCCCCAGGAATGCTACTGGTGCAGCTCTACAGAACAATTCTCACGCCAGTGCCATGCACCTAAGGACGTTGTGGCAACGTACAAGGCTAGTAAGAAGGTGCATGTATCGCACCTCGCCTCTGTACAGGGGGAGGTACCTCCGGTACCCATGGTGGCGCCCGAGATCCTCCCGTCGCCTCCACCTCTGCCTATGGTTGCACCTGTAGTTGCGCCCACGGAGATAGCCCCTACGGTCTCAACGGACGTCGATGTCTCTATGGAGGTCGATCACTTGGTGCTCCCTTTTGCACCTCGTGTAGGCACCGATGATGATCCTATACTCAGTGAGGAGCAATTCACTCAGTTGGACATTGAGTGTGAAGTGAACAACGCGTTCTCTATACCTGTCTAAGCTTCCACTGTTTAACTTATCATGATTCCTTAGGCTATATGAGATACATTTGGTTTGTAAGCTCTATAAGAGCAAGCCATATTCATTATTTCGACGCTTGAATGACATTTGATTATCGTTCATTAATTCCTCTATTTAAATATGATGGCATGTTATGTTCTTAGATATATGCATTTGTTTTGTAATGTCGCTACTTCCTCGCTTCATTATTTTAATTACATGCAAATGTCTTAGAACACGTGTGGCACCCCAATGGAGTAAACATGTCCCGTGGAAAACGATACACAAATACCATCTTCAGGGAGATTATGTGCTTTGAGTCTAATAAAATTCTCGAGGTAGTGTTATGAAAATCGCCGGCTGCGATCCTTATATAGTTGGCTCCGGACGAGCCACTATGATACTACCCATGGGAACAACTTTGATCATTAACGATGCATTGTTGTACCCCGAGTCATTCGCACCCCCTTAAGTTTCATTGGTTTTCACGCTAATAGTCTCCAGCTGAGACCGGTGTTATGAACGGTATGGAATGCCTACTAATCACCGGGCGCGATGAAAATGGTAAACATGTTCTTGGAAATTTTCTCCTCCATTGGACACATGGCTATGCTACACGGTAATTGTAGCACTGCCTCTGTACACTACCTTCCGATGCTCTGAACTATTTTTCATATGGCATGATAGATTAGTGATGACTCCCAAGTGCAGGAGATCAATTGTAGTACCTTTCAATTAGAAAAGGTTGTCGAACCCACGAGGAGCTGAAGGTATTGGTTAGCAAGATTGATAAATAAAACAATAAAAGATGCAAGTGTTTTTGGTATTTTTGGTTGTATAGTTGCAAAGCAGATAACATAGTAGCAAGTGAAAGCTCTCAAAGAGAGAAAGCCCAATCCTCTTATGTGGCAAGAGGACAAGCTCAAGTGATGTGTACTTATATGTGGCAAATGTTCCCGAGGGCGGCATGGATATTGCTAGGCATAGAGATTTATTAAACAACACGTTGAATATCTTGTCAAGTTTTAATCTTTTTGGACGGAGCCATAATTAGGTATAGCTAAATAAATAAACTACAACCCCTTATGATGGATCATGTGGCCAAGTAAATGACTGCACAAGAATTATTAAGACATAAAGTCCCACCATAGCATTACACTCTAAGGTCCCCGATACTAATACCCTCATAATATAACTTCATGACTCGGTCTCAGGTTTACATGTCCTCCCAAGTCTCCCTCAATTCATTATACTACGGTGTTCTCCTATGAGCCCATATAGGTGAAGTGTTGTGCAGTCGACGTTCGCACAACACCATCATAGAATCACATAAAAGATAAACTCTTGACAAAATACCAACACATGTCATATATAAATCATTGCCAATTCATCCTATGCCCTCAGGAACATACGGGAACTACTCACAACGTGCGAACATGATGATATTCAGTGGCATAAGTGGTACAACACAATCTGAAAATATAATCTCACCCTCGAACAATGACAAGTAGCCAATCATACACAGGTAGAATAGCACTTAAACAATAGCTAGGGTTCGAACAATCTCAAACTATGAGGGGGATGAAGTGGATCACGAAGATGGTGATGGAGATGGTGCTGGTCTTGACGTTGGTGTTGATGGAGACTCCGGAGGGGGGATGGAGGAGCCTTCCGGAGGTGATTCCGGCAGCGTTTCCCCCCTCCGATCTTCTCCGGCGGCAGCCTTCTGTCTTCTGTTTCGTGTGTTTCGTGTTTCTCCGCCGCCTCCTTTCGCGAAACGCCAGGGGACCTTTTTTATAGGCGTTTTTAGGTCAAGACGGAGTCGGTGGACGAAAGATCGACGGCCACGGAGCTCCGAGGGGAAACGAGCTGGGCCCACGCGGCCATGTTTTAGGCCGCGTGGGACCCTCCCATTTCCAGCCTGTTGGGCTTCTGGTCTTCAATTTAAGCCCATTGCGTTCGTCTCGAAAATTCTGAACCGTGCTCTTTGACCTTGCCCTTTTTGGAGTCCCGAAGCTCCCGGAAAGTCTGAAACACTAAAAAAGACGTTTTCTGGAAAAACAGGGTTAATTCCAAATAAATGGGAAAACTATGAATATTCCCAAAATCATTATAAAACATTGATATAACCCTTATATGATGCAAATATGATTGGAATATAAGCAATTAAAGTGCAAAGTTCATGTATGCATTTTACATGCATCAACATCCCCAAGCTTAATCCATGCTCGTCCTCGAGTATGAAGATGATAAAACTAACATGGACTTTGCAATTTAATACTTAACAATGAATATCAAAGATGATTACTATTGCTACATATAGTCAAATGATTCATTCTTCAAAGGAGTAGCAATATGCAAATAGTTTATGAAGTGATATCAAGTATTCAAGACAAGGATGTTCATTGATAGTTCACAAAGTGTAACATAGTAGCAAGTAATATGGACACATGTATGCATAATGATAAGTAGACATCCTACATGGTCATAGAGTGATGATGAAAATCTGAATATGATAGGTGGACACTTTGGAAAGATGTATATGTGAGTAGAGGTAAAGCATGCATAAGTTTCATCTAACTCCAAACTCTCTACTTAAGTTAATGATTGCAATGTGGTAATATTGGTGTCAAGCTCTCATTCCCCTATCATAGCATCTTGAATGATTAAGTTTAAGTGAAGCAAATATGAGTAGTGTGCTTGACAAAGTAAAGGTTGATGTCTCATGCCCCTTGAATACAAGTACCTACACCATGTGTTACTCAACTTAGGAAACAAAGCAAGTTCAATTAATATCATTGTAAGTAATAGTATCATCAAGAGCGTCAACTGGGGTACCTCTTGTCCCAGGATATGGAACAAGCCCATATCAAAATGACAAGACAAACAAACAAATGAACAATCTCAACACCCTTTTTATTTACCATTGGAATAGCTTTTTATTGTAAGGTGTATCACAGAAGGTTCACCATAGCATGTAAGTAAATTTCCACCATGAATGATGCATGGCTTAGATTAGCGGCCCAGGCGTCTCTCTAACCATTTATACAAACTCATTTAAACTACTCATTTCCACATTTATTTCACCATGATAGCATCCATAAACAAAAGTACATGATATCAACTAAATGAGATGAAGAGCATGTTGAAAGCTTGCATGTGACAGCACATATGGGCTAACTCCAACCCAAAACATTTATCAAGCCACAACATCATAATCTTAATCACAATGGGTCATGTTTTATTTATGCAATAAAAGAAATGTGCATCAAGTTCGTGAGAGCTATATAACCAACTTTTCCATGCAATCAATAACATAACATTTTCATTCAGAGGTAGATAACACAAAAACATGTTAAACATACTCGGAATAGCATAAAGCAATAGGTAGATATGGTGGACTCACTGGAATAACTTTGGTTGAAGGTGTTGGAAACAAGTTTTTGCTTGTTGGAGTTTTTGGGCTAGCAAAAGGGAGAAAGTTGACCATCTAGATGCATGCATGAGTGTCCATAGAACTAACTAATCCATGTTAAACCAAGTAAAATAACAATCAGCACCAAAACATGAATAAGTGATAGCTCTACAAAAAGATTTGCAAACTATTACTCATAAACAAGCTCATGAATCATGCAACTATATGTATCATTAAAAATCAAGTCAAACATCCCTTTTCCCAATCTTATAAAAGCATCCAACATATTTCAACCCATATTTCCAGTAGCTCTCTCATATATAAATGATAGTGTGGTGGTCTCTCAAGACTCAAACAAAAACAAAAAACGACGCTCCAAGTTTATGCGATAAAGTGTTTCGATCGAAAAACAGAAGTTGGACGTGTGCAAACCGAGAGTGTGTAGGTCCAGTGGGGTTGTCTTCACATCCCCAAGCTTATGGTCTTCACCATCCTTGGATAGCTCTTGGTGCATCTCCTCCAATCCCTGTGAAAAAACTTCAAAACACCGTTTCTCCCATTTCTTTTCTGTGGGGTGCATTAATAGTGATAAACAAATAGTTTCTTGCTGCATATAATCCTTGAACAAAAATTCATATGAGATGTCCAGAAAGTGTATAATGTTGTATGCCTACTCATAAACTCAATTGGATCAAAAAGATTCAACTTAAAAGCTCAAAGCATGCATCAAACAAAATGGGACAGAATCTGTCCAGAAAAACAGCAGCAGCAAAACGTATTTTTCTACCCTACCAAACTTTCTCGAAAAATTCCGAAAAAATTCATGCATACAGAGGATGAAAAGTTGCAACTACAGTTCAAATATGAGCTCATTCGGAGTTACGAATAAGAATTAAAAATCATACCGTGCACTGATTCGTGCAGGAATAAAATCTCCGAACGCTATAAGCAACTTTTCAAGACCAAAATGGGTAAAACTTGGCACTTTATTAAAAACTCCAGAAACTAACTAGACACAAAATCTCTTGTTACAGCAAGAGGACACAAAGAAAAATCACACACAAAAATAACCGGGTTGCCTCCCGCAAAGCGCTTTCTTTATAGCCATATAGCTAGGCTTCTTACTTGTTGTTTATGAAGATGAAGCTCATGAGGGAGCTTGAATGATGTTCCCCTCTTCCTTGGGAAGTGTTCCATGCATAATACCAGGGTCCCATGGTGCTCTCAAACCGATCAAAATAATAGTCAAGTTGAAACCTAGTTGAGAGAAACACAAAACACAACGTAATAACAACGAAGTCTAACTTTTTTCTATGCATTGGCATTTTGTATATGAATGATTCACAATGAATAGAAGTTTTCCAATGCATATTAACAATAGTTACTTGCAGCCCATAATTATTAATAGCATAAGAGGGTTCTTATCACCTCCTCTTTCATAATAGTTGCAAGTAGTAGAAGTGTATTCAACCATATAACCAATATAATCTTCCAACTTAGATAATTTGGGAACATAAGGAGGATCATTAAATTTATTTGGAATTCATTAGCATGCTTCCCTCTTTCAAAATAGTTGTTAAGATAAATATCAAGTTCAATATCATGGCTGCAACAAATATTTGGAATTAGAGATAATTGCAAACCACATAAGTATTTCTCAACATAAGCAAACTTCTCCTCTATGGTGTTATTAGGAGAATTCAGGAACAATGTAGGACTCTCATGAGTGAGAGTATTGTCACAAACAGCAAGTATATCATTTTTATCCTCACATAAAGTAGTAACAACTTCCAAACGTGTAGGATTATCAACAAGCATAGGATCATCATCTAAAGCATTATCATATAGCTCATTTAAGCAACACTCCTCATTATCATCAATAAGTTTACTAACAAAAGGTTTTTGAGTTTGAGTGTTACTATCATATGTCGATGGTGAAGTTGGGGGATCCAACTCTTCATTCTCCAGTTGTTCATCTTTTTCAGCATCTTCTTGAGATTGCATGGGCATCCCCAAGCTTAGGTTTTTATCCTCTTCTTCACATTCTTCCTCTTCCAAGCTTATGTGTTCATCATCTTCTTCCTGCAAAATATTAGTACTTTCTTTGGGAGTAAAATATTTAAGAAAAACCTCCCTCAAAATACTCCAATCAGTTTTCACTTCTTCATCCAAAGACATGTACCAATCACGAGCATTACCAGATAAAGACAAATATAATAGCTTCCTTTTTATTTGATCATCAGAAATACCAGGAAGCCTAAATAAACCACATATTTCATCAATTGTTTCTATGTGTTCACATGCAGACTTAATTCCATCCCCTGTGAATGGATTTTTCATAACTCTTTTAACATGACCAGTGGGAATTTTAAATCCCACTTTAGGTACCTCAGACACAGTAGTTTCAACCACCTTTGCAGTAGTGGCATAAGCACTTTCATATAGAGCAAGATGCAGCGAGGCACGATTCATAAATGCCATAGTAACAATGAGATAAAACAGCTTTCAAGTTTCCTTACCAAACTTCTTACCAATAGCGCTACGCTCCCCGGCAACGGCGCCAGAAAAGTATCTTGATGACTCCCAAGTGCAGGAGATCAATTGTAGTACCTTTCAATTAGAAAAGGTTGTCGAACCCACGAGGAGCTGAAGGTATTGGTTAGCAAGATTGATAAATAAAACAATAAAAGATGCAAGTGTTTTTGGTATTTTTGGTTGTATAGTTGCAAAGCAGATAACAGATAGTAGCAAGTGAAAGCTCTCAAAGAGAGAAAGCCCAATCCTCTTATGTGGCAAGAGGACAAGCTCAAGTGATGTGTAACTTATATGTGGCAAATGTTCCCGAGGGCGGCATGGATATTGCTAGGCATAGAGATTTATTAAACAACACGTTGAATATCTTGTCAAGTTTTAATCTTCTTTGGACGGAGCCATAATTAGGTATAGCTAAATAAATAAACTACAACCCCTTATGATGGATCATGTGGCCAAGTAAATGACTGCACAAGAATTATTAAGACATAAAGTCCCACCATAGCATTACACTCTAAGGTCCCCGATACTAATACCCTCATAATATAACTTCATGACTCGGTCTCAGGTTTACATGTCCTCCCAAGTCTCCCTCAATTCATTATACTACGGTGTTCTCCTATGAGCCCATATAGGTGAAGTGTTGTGCAGTCGACGTTCGCACAACACCATCATAGAATCACATAAAAGATAAACTCTTGACAAAATACCAACACATGTCATATATAAATCATTGCCAATTCATCCTATGCCCTCAGGAACATACGGGAACTACTCACAACGTGCGAACATGATGATATTCAGTGGCATAAGTGGTACAACACAATCTGAAAATATAATCTCACCCTCGAACAATGACAAGTAGCCAATCATACACAGGTAGAATAGCACTTAAACAATAGCTAGGGTTCGAACAATCTCAAACTATGAGGGGGATGAAGTGGATCACGAAGATGGTGATGGAGATGGTGCTGGTCTTGACGTTGGTGTTGATGGAGACTCCGGAGGGGGGATGGAGGAGCCTTCCGGAGGTGATTCCGGCAGCGTTTCCCCCCTCCGATCTTCTCCGGCGGCAGCCTTCTGTCTTCTGTTTCGTGTTTTCGTGTTTCTCCGCCGCCTCCTTTCGCGAAACGCCAGGGGACCTTTTTTATAGGCGTTTTTAGGTCAAGACGGAGTCGGTGGACGAAAGATCGACGGCCACGGAGCTCCGAGGGGAAACGAGCTGGGCCCACGCGGCCATGTTTTAGGCCGCGTGGGACCCTCCCATTTCCAGCCTGTTGGGCTTCTGGTCTTCAATTTAAGCCCATTGCGTTCGTCTCGAAAATTCTGAACCGTGCTCTTTGACCTTGCCCTTTTTGGAGTCCCGAAGCTCCCGGAAAGTCTGAAACACTAAAAAAGACGTTTTCTGGAAAAACAGGGTTAATTCCAAATAAATGGGAAAACTATGAATATTCCCAAAATCATTATAAAACATTGATATAACCCTTATATGATGCAAATATGATTGGAATATAAGCAATTAAAGTGCAAAGTTCATGTATGCATTTTACATGCATCAATTAGGCCACGCAGTCTAAGTATGATGAGGAATATACAACTCAAACGGTCATAATGTTAAAGTGAAAAACTTCCCAAATCCTGATGATTTTGTGTGCTCCGCATACGCTATAGGGAAGTTAATCATTAGACCGCCCCCCTTAAAGGTGAAGGATAAAGTCCATCATAAGAGTTGTATTTCACCAACCAGATGTTGGGGCAAGCTGTGTTACACGTTGCTAAACTCATTAACTTTAGACCGTTGGTCTACAACATCCATTCTCATGTGCAGCTTGCGCATGGGTCGGCACCGATAATTTCCCACCTTTATAGGTTCGGTTGCCAGGTGTATGTACCGATAGCACCACCCCAGCGATCAGCAAAGGGCCCACTCCGTAAGTCGGGGATATACGTTGGTTATGTGACTATGTCCATAATCAGGTATTTGGACTCCATGACAAGTGAATGTCATACGGCCCGCTTCGCTGATTGCATTGACGAGGATCTGTTTCCGACTTTAGGGGGAGATAATCAACCCCTTGATGATAAAAGTCGAGAAATCACGTGCCAAGTCACGGAGATCCACGCTCATGACCCACGCACTGCCGAGACAAATAAACAAGTCCAAACGATAATTGATTTGCATGCATTAGCGAATCAACTGCCTGATCACTTTAGTGACTTGTAAACTGTGACAAAATCGCATATGCCTGCGCGCAATGCACCGGAAAGGGTTGAGATACCGAAGTTAACTATGGTACACCCGCTCCCGTCCAAAGGCCTAAAAGGACGGGAAATTCGGTTTCTCAACTCCTAAGTACTCGGGGACGCCTGAGGAAGAAGGATACGAGAGATTTATCGCAGACAGTCACCAAAGCCCCTAGTAAGAAAAAGGGGAGCCAATTGAGACCTGGCACAAGTACGGAAAGTCTTGTGCACGGGATTCCGGACTTGAACGTCCCTATTGAGGGAACATCCAGCGGAGATGTGAGTACACACATCGGCGCGAAAAAGCTAAAGGACCTCGCTCCTGTAATGGGTAATACGGTGGAGTAAGAGGTAGCGCCAGATGCGCCCCATGACGAAATGTCCATAAATTATATAAATAAGGGAGAGTCAAGGAACCGAGCAATGGCAATTGTCGACATTAACTTTGCTATAGAATTGACTCAATCATAGATCCAGACCCTAGGCCTAACAATCCCGCTGATTGTAAAATAAGGTCAGATTGGAAAGATTGGCAGGAGGCAGTTACCTCACACATGAGGTGGATCGGTACAGAGCAAGGCTCATCGCTCAAGGGTTCACTCAACGACCAGATGTCGATATTGAGGAAACTTACTCCCCAGTCATGGATGGTATAAACCTTTAGATACTTGATCTCGATGGCAGTAAATCTGGACTTAACAATGAAATTGTTGGATGTTGTCAACACTTACCTATATGGTAATCTTGATTCGGACATTTACATGAAGGTACCAGAAGGTATCCCCATTCCGATCCAAGAGAGCAAATCAGTGTCTATACATTGTTCTTCTTGAGAAGTCATTGTACGGACTTAAACAGTCTGGTAGGATGTGGTATAATCGCTTAAGTGATTACCTTCACCAGAAGGGCTACACGAGCAACGAAGATGGATTATGTATAATCTCGGTGTACGTGGATGATTTGAATATAATCGGTACACCTAGAGATATTGAGGAAGTGAGTTCCTACATGATGTCGGAATTCGAGATGAAAGATTTGGGTAAAACCAGTCTGGGTCTGCAACTTGAATATTCCCATGCTGGGATTCTAGTGCACCAGTCTTCCTACACTCGAAAGGTGTTAGAGAGATTTGGATTTCATAAGGCATATCCTTGGAAGACCCCAATGACTAGGAGGTCTTTGCAGCAAGATAAGGACACGTTCAGGCCTAAGGAAGAGGGGGAGGAAATTCTGGGACCGGAATTCCCCTACTTGAGTGTCCTTGGAGCACTCATGTACCTCGCGAATTGTACATGGCAGGACATCGCGTTCGCTGTCAATTTGCTTGCTAGGTACAGTTCTGAGCCTACCTAGATATTGGAAAGGCATCAAGGACGTCTTCCGATACATGCAATGGACCAAATATCTTTCGCTGTTTTATAGGAGGAATCAAGACCTATCATTGGTAGGCTATGCTGATGCGAGGGTACCTGTCGGACCCGCACACTTCCAAGTCATAGATTGGATATGTTTTCCTTTGTGGTGGAACTGATGTTCCCTGGAAATCGTTTGAGCAAAGCCTTCTATCGACTCCAACGAACCACTCTGAAACCATAGCACTATAAGAAGCATCACAAGAGTGTGCATGGCTTCGACGGATGATTCGCCACATTCAGCAGACGTGTGGGTTGAACACCGTACAAACCCCCACCATTATCTATGAAGATAATGCGGCTTGTGTTGCACAAGTGCAGTTAGGGCATGTAAAGAGTAATCTCATCAACCCCAAATTTTTCTATACGCATGAGCTGCAGAAGACGAACGAGGTGAGGATCTTGCATACTAAGTCGTGTGCCAATCTTACTGATATGTTCACTAAATCATTACCGGCATAATCTTTTGAGAGATGTGTTCGTGAATCGGTATGATTAGACTTAGATATATGCCGGACTCTGGGGGAGATTCTTCATACCCCCATCTGTAAATCTCGATCCAGATGACCGAGTACTCAACCTGATGTTGAGTGGATTGTACTCTTTTTTCCTTATGTGAGTTTTTTTGATGTTTCTCACATGGAGGTTTTTGATGAGGCAATTCGTGCAACATAAGGAGACGTATGCTATGCGCTCTTTCTTCATATTTTTCCCACTGGGTTTTTTGGAGTTTTGAGACATAGACAATACGGGATGTCGGACCAAGGGGGAGTGTTAGGAAACCAACGTACGCACCACGTGCGGGTACCACCCTTTCTTGGGATGGGGTTTTCTCTCTAGATTGGTCCTCAACCCTAGCCCCTCTCCCTCCTATATATACCCATGTATTGTATTGAGAGAGACACACCATTGATAATAAAGATCAGTCTCGCCTATATCTCTGTGTCTTTTTTACTTTTCGCATCTGTGATTGTGCCGCGTGTACGACTCCTTCGACTACGCTCTCGCTGCACGCCCTTGCACCGGACTCGCCGGCAAAGGTTGTGCAACAATTATAGCTAGCTGACGCCCCATTACACGGTAGAGAACTCTTCGATCATCTGCTAGCTCATACGCGGTTCGGTACCTCTCTCACCGGCCGTCTTCACTGAGCCGCGAACCCAGCTGACAACCCGCTGGTGAAGGGCCTCTGGTTGTAGCAGTCGAGGTTGCTCCCGGTGCCGACGCCGAGGATGTCGCAGTAGCGCTGGTAGAACCCGATCCGGTCGGCCACACGGGGGTCCGGGCCGATGCCACACTCGAGCCCGCCGTTGACGATGTTGGTGATCACGCCGTACCCGGCGAGCGTCCGGCCGCGACGTCTGCGCTCGTGGGCGTCCACTGCCCCGTGATCACCGCATGTGACGATGGCTTGTTCGCCTGCGCCGTCATCCAGAACCACAGCGCCGTCCTAAACGACACCGTCGGGTCCGTCGCCACCAGGTCCGGGTTGTTCAGCAGGTCCACGCCGAGCACGCGCCCGGCTGGGCCATAGTTATAGTTCCAGGAGAGCTGGATGGGGCCGCGGCCGTAGTACTGCTTCCCCGGCGCGCACGGCCACTCCGGCGTGGGCTGGCAGTAGCCCGATGGCGGGTTCCTCTCCTGCTTGAAGCAGTAGCCCCACGAGTATGGTCCGTCAGGCGCGGTCGGCCAACCGCCGGTGGTCTCGTGGGAAGTCTGGCCCAGGAACGCGGCCACCTCCCGCTTCCGCATCTCGGTGCTCCCCGTCGTGCCGAAGTCCGGGAACATGGCAGCGGCGGCGAGGAAGGCATCGTAGGTGTAGAACCCGCTGGCCAGGCACCCGGGGTCGTTTCGGTGGAGGAGCAGGCGCTCGAAGAGGTCCCTGGGCACAATGGACGCCACGCCCTGGCCGGGAGGAGCCGGGACGCAACCGCTGCACTTCCTCTGGCAGCCAGCACCGCAATAGTCAGCCGTGCTGCCGCAGTATCCAAAACGGCTGCAA
The DNA here is from genome assembly GCA_947311845.1 of Poa pratensis. Lineage (NCBI taxonomy): Eukaryota > Viridiplantae > Streptophyta > Magnoliopsida > Poales > Poaceae > Poa > Poa pratensis. The sequence goes on along the minus strand of CAMZMU010000036.1, from coordinate 63,422,473 downwards.
CAGAGGCAGTTCGCGCACGTCGCGCCACCGGCCTGCGACCCGCAGGTCTGGGCGCAAGCGGCCGTGGCGAGCGCCGCCAGGACGGTCAGGATGGCCAGGCTCGGGGCTCTCCGCATCGATGACATTGTTTGATCTTTGCTGCTGGATGAAGGCGTGAAATGCCGCCTCCCTTTTATAGACGAACTAGGAAAATTTTGCGCGGCGACACCGCCGCGCCAGTGTGGTAAAATTAAAATTTGGAAATGTCCTTATTTAAAAAGTGTGGAAATTTGAAATTATTGAAATGCAAAGAGAGGTTATGTTCAAAAATTGTTCAGATTTCGGAAAATGTTCAAATTGGGAAGTTTTCTAAATTTGATTTCTTTTTACGTTAGTAAAATGGTCAGTCTTGAAAGGCGTTCAAAATTTTGAAATATACAGATTTGAAGGACATTTAAATCTTCAAAATATTCAAATTTGATTTTTGATCATATGTTGTAGACAGTCATTCTTTATTTTTTGTGATCATGTTGATATATTTTTCTGTTTGTTAATGCTTAGATTTGAAAGGCAATTAAATTTAAAAATATTTAAGTTTGGATTTTTGATCGTATGACATAGTTAGTTAGCATGTATTTTTGTGATCATGTCGATATATTTTTCGGTTGTTCATTGACAGCGAAATATGGATCTTTGGTGTTGTTAGAACCAACTTCGGATTCATGTTCTATCGATAAAAAACTAAACATCGGAAAAGGAAAAGAGTAATCAACATACGACGTTAGTGCGCTGCATTTAGTATGGATGATATGACAAATTAATGGTATTGAAATGTATCCTTAAAAAATTATTGTTCGCTACAGTCAGCTTAGGTCTTAAAGCACTGTCGGAGTTGGATTAGAAAGAGTCACTGAATTTAGACATTTTGTGGTAAACTTTTGTTAAGCTATATAAAGTGTTAATAATAAGAGAAATTTCATATGAAGAAATCAAGAACGAACTTTGATATAAGCATCTTGCATAAGGTGTGAACAGAAATATTTAATTGTCCAATAAGTTTTTTTTTTGCATCTTCCATCTTACAAAATAAACAAAGAATGGAAAATGAATTTATTTCCTCTGGAACTTGATTGGATTAAATCAAAAATCCCTAAGCATCAATAAATCTATACATTTACAGTTAGAAGGAAATTGTAATAAACTTATGAAGCATAAGATCTGAGTAGGTTAACATCATATAAGTAGCATGAAAGCAAATTATTTTTAGATTACAAAAAAATTATGTCGCACGAAAAGGAATAAATTTTTCTTTGATATATTTTTCATATTTTTGTTGGTGGATATGGTTGAAAGTACTGATGTTGCAGTATTTAGTAGTTATTAGAAATTGTTTACATACTGTAAAATAATATATATAAAGTGTTTAAAATTTCGTAAAGCATGCTCTATTTTAAATTTTACTCTTTGATTTAATTATATTTATTTGGGAAATAAGGTTGAAACAACTATGCCTCAATATTGTTATTTTTGATAAATTTTTGTTTTGTTTTTTGTTTTTGTTTATTTTTTCCTTTTTTTTTGAAGCACATGATATAATTGAGTAGTTGTATTTAAATGATGTACCAAGCTCTATTTGAATGAAATGCTTTGTACTCATTTCTTTTATTGGCTTTGTCATACTGGATGATATTAATGATATTTTTTTGTCTTTTATTTGAGTTCAGAACAAATTTGTGAAATCTGTATTTTATAAAATGACGTGAAGGTGTCAGAGGAGTCTTTATGTATTATTTCAAATTTGCAAGATTTGAAATAATTTGGAAAAGGTACCAAAATTGTTGAAATGAATGTTTTTTAATTTAATTCCTACAAATTTTCATAAACTGTTCTGAATTGATTTGAAGTTGTATTTCAAAAGTTACTAAAGTTTTGATAAACAGGAAAACAAAATAGAAAGGAAAAAAACGACTACTTTCTACTTTATGGAAATTGTTTAAGTAAAATGGTCCTAGCTGTTAGAAACCTAACATTTTTCCGAAATGAAATGTTTGCATTTTGGATTTTCTTGAAATGTTGAGCACATTGGAATTTCAGAACTTTTTTTGTCATAAATAGCTAGTATTTATTTTTTTATGATCGTTTGGATATATTATTCATATTTTTTCGGTGAATAGATTCAAAAATATTGTTTTTTCCTGAATACATTTTATTTTTACTTAATGGAAATTGTTTAAGTAAAATGGTTTTATCTGTTAGGAATCTAACATTTTCCTAAATTTTTTTTTGAAAAAATAACTTTCACGTTAATTCGTCTGGTGTAGTCAAATATTATCGTCTGGAAATTACCGCGGTTGAGTTCTTTTTTTTAATGCAATTTTTATGTGAAGAGTTTAAAGATATGTTAAATTTGAAATTTTTGATAGGTTATTTGCATTTTCCTGAATAGCAAATTAAAAGTTATGATTTTTTCAATTTTCAGCATTTTATTGTAATTATGAAATTTATTTTTTCTGATCGTTTGGATATATTATTCATATTTTTTCCGGTGAATAGATTCAAAAATATTGTTTTTTCCTGAATATTTTTTTTTACTTAATGGAAATTGTTTAAGTAAAATGGTTTTATCTGTTAGGAATCTATCATTTTCCTAAAAATATTTTTGAAAAGAATAACTTTCACGTTAATTCGTCTGGTGTAGTCAAATATTATCGTCTGGAAATTACCGCGGTTGAGTTCTTTTTTTTAATGCAATTTTTATGTGAAGAATTTGAAAATATGTTAAATTAAATTTGGAATTTTTAATAGGTTATTTGCATTTTCTTGAATAGCAAATTAAAAGTTATGATTTTTACAATTTTCAGCATTTTATTGTAATTATGAAATTGATGACATGTAGGTCCCACACGTCAGTTTTTCCCCCCTAATTGAGTTCTTTTTTTAATGCAATTTTTATGTGAAGAATTTGAAAATATGTTAAATTAAATTTGGAATTTTTAATAGGTTATTTGCATTTTCCTGAATAGCAAATTAAAAGTTATGATTTTTACAATTTTCAGCATTTTATTGTAAATATGAAATTTATGACATGTAGGTCCCACACGTCAGTTTTTTCCCCCTAATTTTAAAAAACATCTGTGGAAAATAAAAAAAGTCTGACAGCGCGAGCCCACGATGACGTCATCAACGCGTCGCGTTGCCCGCCGGCGGCGGCCGCGCCGTCGAGAGCTCGCGCTCGAGCGCGACTGCGCACGCGCGGACCTGAGATTGCGCGGAGTCGCCTGAGAGGGTGGAGGGGTCGGCGGCGAGCAAGAAGGTGGCGGCGGCCGTCGAGCACGGCAGGGACGATTACGCCGCGCGCGCGGCACCCCGACAGTTGATCTTCGGCGAGGAGGGAGGGATAGTGACGGCGAAGATCTCCATGGTCGTCGATCCGAGCGGGAAGGGGCGGTGTGGCGGTGAAGCGCGTCAACGACGGCGGCAAGCTCGGCGCCGCGCAGGAGAGAGGAAGGAGAAGGAAGGGTTGTGGGGACGTTTTGCAGCGTAGTCCTTGATGTTTCTGTATTTTACAAATAGGTCCATGTACGTGGGAGGCTCGGAGTTAGCTTTGATATAGGTATATAGATTCTTGTGCGTCGATCGGTGGAGAAAGTGGTGTGACAGCTCAGTTTCGTCGTACGTCATTGAAGTGCTGTGCTTTAGTTTTTTTTTGGCGATTGCTGTGTTTTAGATTCAAGGACATGCCACTAGATTTCGTGCTTCATACTATTATATGAAACTAGTCGGTAACCCGTGCATTCGCACGGGCCATCATTATGCTCATTTTATTAATTTTTATAACAATGTTTTTTCTATAATGGACATAAATCTAAAATCATTGTCCAATACTCCAATATGTGATTTGAAGGATGAACTCAAAATAAATCAATAAGAAAAACATATATTATTGAATTTGTTCCAAATATTCATACATGTATACATCTGAATGTCAGTTTCAGGACCACATATATAATTTGATGCAAAAAAGTTACAGTTTGTTGTATATTCTTCGTTAGGGTCATTACGAAACCGAATATTGTCTATATGAAGTCCCCACTCTTCCAACCCCATTTCGAAAAAAAATATGAAGTCCCCACTCTCATTGTAGGTAATTCTCCACACCTTTCAATAGCAACGGCAAAGAATCGAATTTTGTGTGTGTCTTCAATCAATGTTAAAGCAAACGTGCTACCTGAATAATTGAGATAGCTGCAATGTGACTTTGTTTTCTTTTCCCGATATATCGGTCAGTTCGGTGGTAACCGAGTACCGAACCAAATTCTCTGTCCCAAAAGTTCTCGGTTAGCACTTCTCTAAGTAACCGATCGGTCTTCATTATCTCAAAACCGAAGAACCAAACCGATCGGTTCGGTCTAACCGAATGCCCAGGCCTAGTCGAACACTTCCTGAGTGGAGGTGACGAATTTGAAGACCTTGAGGCCTCGCTTGGTTCGTCAGAAATTAGTCCAAAATGGGGGGAGGGGGTGGGTGGGAAATTACGGACCGGTGTATTCCTCCTAAAAATCCGGCGACGCAAGCTAATGGGTCGGCAATTTTTTCCGCTCCGTATTGTGTAACGACAATCCAATCAGGGCCTGAAATTGAAGCCCTCATACTGGTATTTGAACACCAGGATGTTGCCCACATCCAGCTTCATGTTCTTGGCGAAATCCTCCCAGCCCTTGAACATCACGAGCTCGACATCGCACCACTGGACCTGGACAAAGTACTCACAACACTTTGCCCACTGAATTGGCACGCTGATCTTGGGCTCGTTTTGGGACCTCTTGTTGGCCTTGATCTTGTGCTTCTTCAACTTGAGCTTCTTCACCAGCATCGGCCTAATTTCCGCCGGGAGCACGATGGCTTTCAGGTCCGAGACACTGACAGCCGTGGCACTACCATGGCTGGTGAATTTCCCGGACACGGATCAGGTGACATGCGAACGGCATGTCACCGATGAACAGTGCGGTGCCTTGCACTCTGAGCCGTTCGATCAAAAATGGGCGGACCAGATTAAGCATTGTAGCGAGGCACTGTAGACAACCATGTAGCAGATGCCCTGTAGCATATGTCCTGTAGCAGATGCCTCTGTAGCATAGTACTGTTTATGTTCATCTGGTCGTCGATTCACACTGTTCATCGGTGACATGCCGTTCGCATGTCACCTGATCCGTGTCCGAATTTCCCAGGCGTGGATGACGCCCTACATCCTCGTCCCCATCAAACTTCTTCCGCTCCTTCTCCTTCATAGCATCCTCAAGGCGTTGCAGCTCTTTGATGGCCGGCCGGCGTGGGAGGAGCTAATACACGGACAAAGCGTGCCAGCTCCCAAAATTTATAGAAGTCACAATTTTATTTCAGCACAATGGTTAAATGTTGAGCACAAACAGACTGCGACATGACTACGGAGCAATCACATGCTACAAATACGGTGGCAATAACTACACACGCCTGCATCAGACAAAGATTTAGGCCTATAGCTAATACCACAACTTATATAGAAAAAAAAACAGAACATAAACCCAGAAGGCTTGCGTGATGACCGGTGAAGAATGAAGAGTGACAATATATCCTGTTACAAAAGGAGGTCTTCTACTTCAGGTTCACTTGAGGTTCTTGTTAAACCACTCAATCATGTCCCCCAGAGCTTCGTCGGCGCTCTTCACAGCAGCTGCGTCATTACTGTCGTATCTGACAGTCCATCCATGAGAAACACAGAGAAAATCTTGACAAAGTAATCAATCTGTAGATCCATAAATATCACTTAGGCCCGCTTGGTTGGCTGTATTTTAACCAAAACGATCGTTTAATTCCACGGACCTGCCGAGGTCCGCCTGAAAATCCGGAGGGATTAGCGGAAATGCCAGGAAAACTTTACGGACCGTAATTTTACAAGACATTCCAAGCGGGGCCTTAGGATTAAGATTTCAACCTCCGTTTCTAAAATAATCTCCTCCATTTTCATCCAGATCGAACAGAAGGCCGTGAGCCCGTGACCGTGAGAATCAGCCCCAGATCGAGCACCACCGGCGGTGGGCGGCACCAGCCGGCGCATCTCCAGCCACCCCTATCCCTCTGGGCTCTGGTCCGTCGCCCTCGCCTGCTGCCAAAGTTTTAAATAGCGGGCTAAGCCATTTAGCGGTAACCTGCGAAAAACGCTATAGTGATGCTAAATCGCCGCTATATCCCGCTATTTAAGGGTTTTGATACCTGTAGCGCGCTAATACACTTAAGGTTCAAAAAATGCTATAGCACCGCACTTTGCCTGCTGCTCGCTACGCCTCCTCCTCCATACTCCACCACCTCAAGGCCACGAGGCGAGAAACTGACCGCGACGGTGACGGTTCCCTTGTTTTTTCTTTTCCCGATTTATTCATCCTCTAGCCAGTCCTATCCACCGTCAGATTTTTTTTTGACATAAAAACCCAGATCTATTAAGGAATTGCACGGTTACAGACAACCTGAACAAAAGGAAAATTACAACGAAGCCCACAGGGACGGCCGCCGCCGCCGTCGACACGCGCAGAAGGCACGCCGCCGTCTTCATCGCTCCATAGAGCCTTGTACAGACCAGCAGCCGGAAGTCCTTCGCCTTTGCAGCCACCATGGACCGACGCGCCGCCGGAGAAGCCACCGTCTTCAAGCCCGTCGCCGGCAAACTCCCGCAAGAACTGAGCTCCACCCCTATACACCACCCACGGACAGCCCGCCGACACCGGAGGCAGCGCCGGCCGGGCGCATCAGCAGCCAAACAACGCCGTCGAAGACGCCGTCGGAAAGGAGGGGAGGCTGCCACACAGCAAAACGACGACCACGGCGACCCCGCCTCCGCCGCGACGCCCACGATCCGCCCGAACTCCACCCTATTTACATCGCCGGAGCGCGATCCGGGGATTCCCCATCCGCCCGCCGCCGGGGCGGCTGCCGGAGGATGAGAAATCCCGCGGATACGCCGGCGGCCGCTGGGAAAACCGGAGTCGCCTCCGATCCGCCTCTGGACACTGTAGCATGAGAGAGAGGGGGAGGAGAGGTCCAGAAATTCGTGGAATGGTCTCTATCCACCGTCAGATTCTTTTCCCTGGCCTGGTAGACTTTCCTCTCCACCGTCCGTCCGTCCCGTACCCCGTTTCGGCGTCTCTTCCTCTCCGAGTCCCAGAGACCCAAATCTATAGCCCGTCTCCCCCAAAAAATCTCTCCACCACCGCAGTGCCCTAGACCTGCCGCCGCGCCGTTCCGTTTCGCAGCATCGCCGCCGACGCCTCCTCGCCCCCGACGCCTGGCCTCTCACGCGTGCCCGTCATCGCGTCCCTGCTGCTTTCTCCACTCCGTGCGCGACCCGGTCACAGGTTTTGAGGTACGAGTTTCTGCATCTAGCGACCCCGCACAAGTCCGCAATTTGTGTGTGCGCACCATCTAGATCCGCCCCGGCCCCTGAATTGGGTTGGGGGATGTCACGCCCCGAGAAGCTGGATGCGTGACATGCTTTAGTCCCACCTCGCTAGTTGAGGAGGCCAAGCACTGGCTTATAAGGACAGCCTTCCTCCACTCAACGCCCGGGTTTTGGGTGTGAGTGGTATGGGCTGGTTACTGAACGCTGTGTCTGTGGCGGGGCTGATCCCCAAACAACATCCAACGCTACGTGTGTGTGCGGTACTGGGCTGGCCCATTACAGTCACGCCTCAGAGAAGCTGATGCGTGCCAAGGCTTTAGTCCCACCTCGCTAGTTGAGGAGGCCAAGCACTGGCTTATAAGGACAGCCTTCCTCCACTCAACGCCCGGGTTTTGGGTGTGAGTGGTATGGGCTGGTTACTGAACGCTGTGTCTGTGGCGGGGCTGATCCCCAAACAACATCCAACGCTACGTGTGTGTGCGGTACTGGGCTGGCCCATTACAGTGGTATCAGAGCTGGCGTCTCCCGGCCCCCGAGGGGGGGGGGGGGAGATTGTCACGCCCCGAGAAGCTGGATGCGTGACAATGCTTTAGTCCCACCTCGCTAGTTGAGGAGGCCAAGCACTGGCTTATAAGGACAGCCTTCCTCCACTCAACGCCCGGGTTTTGGGTGTGAGTGGTATGGGCTGGTTACTGAACGCTGTGTCTGTGGCGGGGCTGATCCCCAAACAACATCCAACGCTACGCGTGTGTGCGGTACTGGGCTGGCCCATTACAGGGGACTGGCAGGTCGATTGGGAGTTGGGCTACACAAGTTAGGTTAAATCGATTTATTTATGTTGCTGAATCGAGTTCACATTGCGAGGAATGGCCCCTGAATCCACAAGTCCAACTTCAATCCATGGGCATCATTTAGTTGCTGTCCTGTCTTATTCTCTTACATAGTTACATATATCATGCAACTTCTTGTTTGCTGCAGTGAGTGGGACCGTGGTTTTGTTGTTTCATAACTGATGAGCAAATTGTTTTTTTATACTCATTGTGATGTGCAAATAGCTCATACTAGCTGCTAGATTCTGAAAACCATAGTCAAGAGGTGGTTTCTCTGGGCAGTCTCTAGTTTGTTTGTGTCCTTATCATTGGGCAGTGTGCGATGTAAATGGGTTGTTCTGTTAGATCTCGTTATGTGTATGAAAGGACCTTGATGCACAAGTGTTGCTTTTGGCATATATAACTCTGAATGTGTTGGCTAGTGAATACTTTTGAGTCACATTCTTTAAAGCCTTGATACCACTTCCTAGTTTATTGCCTATTTACTTGGTTGCAAGAAAAGAAATCTCTGCTATGATTGTTCAGTTCATGTACTCCAAGGTTTATTCGTGATATATACATATCCATTTAAGCATTACTGGTTGCAATCATGTAACAGAGTCTTATGCAGAATTTTGTAGTGCTTTGTGTCTGCACTTTTGCCCTAGCAGTGACTAAGTTCCTTTGGTTATAGTTCCAGTAAATGAATAGCAAAAAAGGGTCCGAACATGTCTGCCTATGTGAATTTCCGCAGTTTCCCTAGCCGGACGGACTTTTCTTTCGGCTAAAAGATGATATAACCCCATCACTTCCTGCTAACTAATAGAGTTTGTTTTCCTTGCAGGATACTGAGATTGCTGGTCTTGTATAACTTTTCCGTCTTGGGTGTATCAAGATGTCTGGAAATGATTCTCAGGCTGCAGCTGACAGAATAAAGGCACAGGCCTTATCAAATTCCAAGGGATTGAGCAGGGCTCAAGCTGAACGTGCAGCGGAAGCTGCTGCTCGCAATGTCAATGCCTATGGGCAGAAGGAAGAGGGGCCAAGCCGCTGGCAGGAAAGGAAGGAAGCAAAGAGGCAGATGTATCTGATGAGTACAGAGAAGGCTGTGAGGCTCGGTGTCAGACCGAATGCTGTGCCAACTTCTTCCGCTGGTGGCCAATGTCAGAAGTGTTTTCAGACTGGGCATTGGACATACGAGTGCAAGAGTGAAAGGAAATACATGACACGACCCTCAAGGACAGAGCAGCTTAAGAACCCTAGGCTGAAGAAACCGTGGCTGCCAGCTCCCGCTCAGTTTGTGAACCCTGATCTTGAGAAGGAGATGGAGGAGGAAAGGAAGCTGATGAGAGAAAAGCTAAAGAAGGAAAAGTCCGAAAGAAGGAAGGTGAAGAGCAAGTCGAAGAGCAAGAGGAAACATCGTGCTTCGGTGTCTGACTCCGACTCTGACTCTGAATCATCGGTGACCGGCTCCGAGTATTCTTCTGACAGTGGCAGCTCAAGCTACAGCTCCTCGGACTCGGAGGACAACAAGAAGCGCCGGCGCAAGACGAAGCAGAAGAAGAGAAGGCACCGGAAGGACAGCTCATCATCTTCCTCCTCTGAATCTGAGTCGGAGTCAGACTCGGATTCTGACGACAAGGGCAGCAGAAGGAAGAGCAAGAAGCGTGGCGACAAGCGTCGCTCCTGAAGAACCATAGAGGACGCCAAATGTGATCAAATTATTCCCGTATATGGTTTCTTTTCATCGCAGATGTAGCTTCGCGTGTGCCAGGCCATCCAAAGAGACAAATTGCAAATGTATCGGTTGATTTGCTCAACGCTTGATCTTTCCTACTATTGTTTTCCCTGTACTAAGAAGTAGCACTCTTTGTGTTGAAAGATCACTAAGAACTCAGTCAGGAGTACTTGAATCTATAGATGTTCCCTGGTCTATTCTAGTTTTGATGCTTTTGAGCAACATCAAGTACGGCTGCTATAATCATCAGCATCATGTAAACTTGTAAGCTTGTTATGCCGCTTAAATTTTCTGTAAGATCTTGTTCTGAGAGAGAATCCATTTAGCTTCTTTTACAAGGCTTGTTCTGCCGAAGTTTTCTGAAATCATTTTTTGTGTTTGGTTTTGAGGGAGTAGTATTAATTTGATTTGAGCTTTGGCTTTATTGCAGCTGTTTCTGTAGTAATTAACCTGACAGTTTGACTTAATGAGCCTTGAGCGAGTTGTGTCGGCGCAGTGGTGAGATGCCGACGAGCTCCCTCTTCTCCCTGCTGCTCACCTGCCTCCTCTCCGGCCTCCTCCTCCGCCTCTCCACCCTGCTCGACCCCAGCGCCGCCGTGCCCCGCGTCAAGAGATCCCCTCCCCTGCCCCTCCGATTCCGCCATGATGGCGCCTTCAAGATCCTCCAGGTCGGTCGCTTGCTTGCTTGCTCGCTCGTCGCCCCGAGTTCCCCGCGCATTCTCCGCTGATCCTGCTTGTTTGCTCGCTCGCTGGCGTTGTCAGGTGGCGGACATGCACTTCGGCAACGGCGCCGCCACGCGCTGCCGGGACGTGGCGCCGGAGGTCGGCGGCGCGTGCTGCTCCGACCTCAACACCACCCGGTTCCTGCGGCGGCTCATCGAGGCCGAGAGGCCCGACCTCCTAGCCTTCACCGGTGCGTGCTTACAGCTTCCGCTGCTGCTTCTCTTCCTCCGGAGGTCGCGACTTCACCTCATGCTATCTCCTTTGCATTTGCTCCATCGGCTGATAGTTTCGCAGATTTGTCAGTTGAAGCAGTGCAGCGGCCTTAGATGTTAGATCCAAGTGATTAGTTAGTTAAAACAGCAACAAACTAGTGCTCAGTAGGTTGATGGAGCTTGCAAGTAGACTATACTAATGCTTCCCATCTGCATTCAGGGGGATGGGTGGAACATTTAGCTATGCATTACACTCTTCCCGCATATTCACTGGTAGCTCATCGGTGCTCAGTTATAATGGAATATCTCTTGCAACCTATTGGCGGCATTTGTACCAATTGGCGGCATTCAGGGTTCACGCATCGCTCCTCTTGGTTCTCATGATGGGATTTATGCATCATTTACATCATTAAGGTGATTGGTGGAAAGAGATCAGACTGTTAGTTAGTTTTAGAATCTGGATCAGATCCACATTCAGCAGCAACGTGAGTGATAATTTCCTCTTAGTTGTCATAATAGATCATGAATCATCCCGCGTGAAGAAAAGCCAACAGTTATTTTGCAGTCATGTTTTTTTTGAAACAAGATTTTGCTGTCATGTCAAGTTAGTAGAGTTTGGAATATGGAACAGTATACTAGTATACTTGCGACTCTTGGCATACTTGCTGAATAAGCATGTTTTGGCTTGTGAGTGCATATTTACCCATCACAACTACTGTTTTCCTTTTCCGTTAGCCCTCTGAAAAGTTTTATGATGCCTTGATTCAGTAAAGAGCTTGCCATTTTTCAGTACTACAATATGTACTTGTTTCTAGTTCTCTTAATCATTGAAAATGGCGGAGTAACCTATCAATTCAATGGTTCCGCTTTAATTCTGAATCAGGAGATAACATATTTGGGGGCAGTGCAACTGATGCAGCAGAATCACTACTCAGAGCAATTAGCCCTGCTATGGAGTACAACGTACCATGGGCTGCCATATTAGGGAATCATGACCAGGAATCCACAATGACGCGAGAGGAGCTGATGACGTTCATGTCTTTGATGGATTACTCAGTATCTCAAGTAAACCCACCTGGTTTTCTGGTACATGGGTTTGGCAATTATCATGTTGGCATACATGGGACATTTGGGTCGGAGTTCGCCAATACTAGTCTGCTTAACCTTTACTTCCTGGATAGTGGGGATCGTGAAGTGGTCGATGGAATTAAAACTTATGGCTGGATCAAAGAATCTCAACTTGCTTGGCTCAGTGCTACTTCAAGAGAACTTCAGGTACTTACGATAAATAGCAAGTTAATCAAGGCACTTAAGATCTTAGTGTGGTATGTGTCGGTCATTGCAAGTGGGGATGCTAGCAACTTGTACAAAGATGTCGTATCTGTTGGTCTTTTCTGTTATATGTTGATCAACTTATTTGTAGTCAGTCCACTAGATTATTGTTCTTTTCATATTTTACCACTCTTTTCGAATCTCCTGAGCCATATTCACAGTAGCTGTTGCAGCATGCTCATTAGTTAGTCACAGGTCATTTGCTTTTGGTCAAAGTTGTTTAACATAACAAAAACAACTCCTTTTGGAGTATTATGTTTTTGACAAACGTATGTGACAATTTCCTTTATTTGACAGCAAAATTTGCACGCCCCTGCACTAGCATTCTTCCACATCCCAATTCCAGAAATCCGGGGACTCTGGTATACAGCTTTTAAGGGTCAGTATCAGGAGGCAGTGGCTTGCTCATCAGTAAATTCTGGTGTCCTTGGCACCCTCGCCTCCATGGGAGATGTAAAAGGTGTCTTGATTGGTCATGATCATCTTAATGATTTCTGTGGCAACCTTAACGGGATATGGTTCTGTTATGGTGGCGGCTTTGGTTACCATGCCTATGGAAGATCTGATTGGCCCCGAAGAGCTCGGGTAATTTATGTTGAACTGAAGAAAGGGCAGAGATCATGGATGGGGGTCGAGTCGATACAGACGTGGAAGTTGCTAGACGATGAAAAGCTTTCCAAAATCGACGAGCAGGTTCTCTGGAGACACGGGGACGATGATTCTTACCGCAATGTCCACTTGTGAGTTCAGGAGACTATGATCTCTTTGTACATTGTGCACCATGTTTGAGCAAGTACAGTACTTCACTTTTGTAGGTTAGAGGAATTACTCTTGGCAAGCTGGGTTGCCATGGACCAAATTAGACACCACGTGTGTACGCTATTGTATCTTGTTGATATGCAAATCCCTTGCTTGGGTTGTCGGAACCAGTTCTGAACATGTTCTGAAGAGGCAATTTGTTCCCTTGTGGCAGCTAGCATCATGTTGGAATTATTTCCCGCGCTAGCAGTTAGCCAGAATATTTTCTTTTGTTGTGCATGATTTGCTTTTTTTTGTGCTCTATCACTCACCAGAGATAAATTAAGCGACATACATGCGGAAATTTGCTTTGGCGGGGAAAAATATTTTGAAATGTTTAGAAATTTGAACAATTTTTTTCGTCTACATCTTGACATTCTATGTGCACATGCCAAGTTTCACGAAAAATCAACATTTTGGCCTTTTTTTAGAATTTTGTCTTTTCTACACACAGCCGAGAAAGTGTCGTTTTTCATGAAACGACTTTGTGAGTATATAGAATGTCAAGATGTACTTGTGAAATTTGTTGTCCAATTTTTTTGACATTTTGAAATTCGTTTAAAATTCATTTAAAACCCGAGAGCATGTATACTTTTCTGTGCCAAAATGCTACTCCCACACATATGTACCTTTTTTGACAAAGAAAATATATTAGTATATATCAAGAACATATCGATTATACCTAGCTTCCACAACGATATACCCAAAGAATGAAAAACAAAGAAAAAAAGGCCTCGCCAAAGCACAAACTATCGGATCACCACTGGCAACACCCATGTTTCGAAAAAGAAAGTCAAACAACGACGCCTCCAGGAAGTTAACACTATGTCATCCAGTTTAATAAAAAAAAAGTCAGATTATTGGTTTAGACCTCAAAGAAAGCCAGAATATAACATTCTATCATTGGTAAGTACAACCAATAAATGGGCAAACCTAGGCCTTCACCCCGAAGTCACGGTGGGAATATTTCCCGATCCCGAACCCCGATTTTCCCTATCCCGAACCCGAATATCCAGAACCGAAAATCCCGCTCGCTTTCTCGGGAAGGTGATCTGATTTCCTGAAATTATTATTTAGGGAAATTCGGGATAGGTGTGCTGAAACCCAAATATCTCGAAAAAATAGAAAAGCCCAGAGCCAGCGGCCCAGTGCGTGCGCAGTCGTAGAATTCCCAATTCCAGCGGGAGCTGCTCTGTATCGCTCGTTAGCGCCGGTTACATCGCGCACCGCCTATGCGCTTGCTTAAATGGGCCGGCCCGAAAACGATTCACTCCGTTTTAATGTTCGGATGCTTTCACTGTTTCGCGTTGCGCGCGAAGACAGTCTTGTTCTGTTATCTTATTTTACAAACAGTTTCTTCGTTCCCTTTTGAATGTTTCGGTCATTGAACGGTTGATAAAAAATTTAGTTATCAACAAAATTTTATTATGAACATATTTCAAAATTGAAACAATTTGCGAAGATGATTTTTTTTTTAAATTTGAACAATTTTAAAAAATGAATAAATTTTAAATTGTGAAACATTTTCAATTTTAGAACCATTTTCAAAATTTGGACCATTTTAAAAAATTGGAACAATTTTCAAATTTGGATCCATTTTAAAATTGGAACCATTTTAAATTTGGAGCCATTTAAAAATTGGAACAATTTTCAAAATGGAACCATTTTTAAATTTGGAACCATTTTCAAAATGGAACCATTTTTTAATTTGGAACCATTTTCACAATGGAACCATTTTCAAAATGGAAGCATTTTTAAATTTGGAACCATTTTAAATTCGGAACCATTGTAAAATTGGAGCTATTTTAAAATTTGGAACCATTTTCAAAATGGAAGCATTTTAAAATTTGGAACCATTTTAAAATTTGGAACCATTTTAAATGCAGAACCATTTTTAAATTTCGAACCATTTTTAAAAATGGAACCGCTTTCAAAAATGATTTTTTTTAAATTGGGAACCATTTTTAATTTGGAACCAATTTAAATTCGGAACCATTTTTAATTGGAACCATTTTAAATTCGGAACCATTTTCTAAATGGAACCATTTTTAAATTTGGAACCATTTTAAAAATGAAGAATTTTCAAATCTGGAGCCATTTTAAATTCGCAAACATTTTTAAATTTGGAACCATTTTTTAAATGAAACAATTTTCAAATTTGGAACCATTTTAAATTCGGAACCAATTTCAAAATAGAACCATTTTTTAGTTTGGAACCATTTTCAAAACGGAACAATTTTTAAATTTGGAAACATTTTCAATTTTGGAACCGTTTTCAAATTTGGAACCATATTCATAATTGGAACCGTTTTCAATTTTGGAACCATTTTTAAAAAATTAAAAGAACAATAAATAATAAAGAAAAAGAAAACGAAAACAAAACATAAATGAAAAAGAAAAACGAAAAAAGAAACAGAAAAGAAAAAAGAAACAAAAAAGAAACAGAAAAAGAAAAAAAAAAGCGCCAGACGGGCCGGCCCAGTAAAGCGTCGCGAGAGAAATCGTGTAGGCGGCGCTATCCCTATACGGCGCTAACGGGCGCCGCATAGGATTTGCCAATTCCAGCCCCGAAAAAATAGAAAAGACCATCCGAAGCCCATGTGTGTGTGCGTGGCCTGACCGGCTGATCCTGACCTAGCTCCCCATTCCCCAATTCAAGTCCAGCCGCCACAGCTCGCCCACCCACCACGACGGCGACCATCCGAGTCACAATCCCATGGCGGCGACCACCTCCCGGCGCGGCCCCGGCGGCGGGCGGCCGATGGAGAACGAGAACCTCACCTTCGAGACCTCGGCGGGGGTGGAGGACGGAGGTGGCGCCGTGGCGGGCAGCTTCGACACCATGGGCATCCGCGACTCCGTGTTCATCCTCCTTGTTCCCTCGTTCACCCGCGACTTCGAGGTGGTGGGCTGCTTCGACGCCTCCATCCTCCTCGTTCCGTCGTTCCACCAAGCACGACGGCAAGCTGCACCACCGTGGAGGTCAGGCTCAGATCTGAACTTCGGGAAATCCGGGATTTCCCGATCCCGATCCCGAATTGTCTGAATTCAAAATTTCTCATGTAAAATCGGGAATCGTTTTGTGAATCCCGAATTTCCCGTCCCGAAATTTCGAGAAATCTTGAACGCCCAACCTGACCCCGAAGATCAAGACTCAATGCTCGAAGAGCACCAAATAAAATGTAGTCCAATGTGTTTGTCGCCCCCACTTGCTGACACTACTCCCGCAAAGTACCAATTGTCAAGGCTTTTTTAACGAGGACATTGCCACACAACATTGACACAGTGTGCTATGGAACATCTTCTTCTCCCCATCTATTACGAACATCTCAAACTCGATTTGACCATCGAGATTGTGCTTTCACCTTTGGAACCTTGTCTGCACATTTGAGCCATGGACCACCGAGTGGCGAGTCGGAGACAACAACCACACAATAGGATGCGACGGCAATGTCACCGACAAGGAAGAGAGCGGGTCGGAGCCCACAACGATGCCGACGACTGAAACTGGATACATCCGGTGCAGGCTGGCGGGGGGCAAGGGCCAACAAAGACGAGTGGAAGAGAGGTCAAAGGAGGTGGAGAAGACGAAGGCGATGAACATGTTCATTTTTTGAAGTTTTTGTATCCGAGTTCCAACATGCTGTGAGTCACCCGACGGCTGTGGTGCCCATTTCGGCATTTCCACTCTCCAAAACAAAAGCAGATCGAAATCCTAGGGTAACCACGCCCTCCTCCCGCACCTCCATCCCCATCATCCGATTTGATTCCCTCGCCATGGCACAGCACGACGGCAAGCCGTACCAACCGCACCCTCGAGGTTGCCTAAGGGAAGTTCAACCGCACCAACGTGCGCCGTGGAGGCACACTGACTCGAGGTCGTATGCCACGCTGCCTGCGCCGCTGGGTGGTAGGAGCAGATCCTACTACACTTGTGGGTTTCGCGGTCGGCGATCTCCACCACCCGCATACCCCAAGACCGATGCCCCACGCTGAGGTACCTCCTCTGCGGCGCCAACAACAGTGGCAGGTCCGGGAAAGTGGAGGACGACGCGCCGCTGCGAGAGGAGCCTCCACGTGGAGGGATAATGACATGTGTAAAATATGCTATTTATTCTCAAGTTGGGTCCCATTTTTTTTGAAACCTTATACTGTAGGGGAGCCCCCACAGCCTCACTTTATTGCAACTGTACCAACATAATTACAAGGGTATTTACATTACTTACATTGTAAAATTAGTGTAAACTATCTAGCCATGATGACATTGAGGTATATAAAGTGTCCTTTACCCTATACTTAAGCAGGGTAATCTCTTGGAAAAAACAAGCTTTCCACCCTCGGAATATTGGTCGAATATTTTTAAAGATCCAACCATTGCGTTGTTTCCATATGCCCCAACAAGCCAGTATAAGCACCTCCGAGAAACATGGTCCTGTAAAGTTCTTCGCCAGCAATAACGTTTCATTAGTGCTTCCAGGATGCCACGGTATCTGCAGATATTTCCAGATGCGTGTGCTGAAATTGCAGTTGAAGAACAAGTGCCTCCAGTCTTCAAACTGTTGTGTTGGGCACAAAACACAGTTGTGATTATCAGTGACATTCCAGTGTCTTCTAAGTAACATGTCTTTTGTGTTGATTCTATCATGCAACACTAGCCAAGCAAAGAATTTGTGCTTTGATTGGCATTTACTTTTCCAGATTCAGCAGAAGGGAGCATCAGTGGGGATGTGTTTAAAATGCTGTTTATAAGCCAGACTTGGTATATATTCTCCCTTCCCAAGAGTGCATAACCATGCATCATCTTTCTCATTGTCCAGCAATGTATCCTGTAACATTTGCTGCATTGTCATAAACTCCTCATGCGCCTGCACTGATAGAGGCAAGGCAAAATTCTGCAACCAATTTTCTGAGCTCATGAACTCAATGACCGACTGTAATTTATCCAACGCAAAAGAAAAAGTCTCGGATATGTTTCTGCCAGTTTTGTGTCCCTCCAAAGGTCAGTCCAAAAGAGAATTGTATGTCCATTTCCAGCTTCACATCTTGTTATGCTTCTGTATGCGTCAGCTAATGCAAAGACTCCCTTCCACCAGAAAGAACCAGACAACACCACAACATTTGGTACAGAGTTGTAGTAATATGTGTTCCTGATCAGCTGAACCCAGGGAGTTTTGTCATTGTTATAGAACTTATGAAGGTGCTTTAATAACAAGGCCGAGTTTTGCTTCTTCAAGTCAATTATGCCCAGGCCTCCTTTATTCTTGGGTTTACATATCATGTCCCAAGCTGCTAGAGAGTGGACTTTGTCCTTGTCTTTTTTCCTCCACAAACAATGTCTCCGAGGCCTATCAAACATCTCAATTAACCCAGCAGGTAGAACCAAAGTAAGCATGAAATAGGTGGGTAGAGATGATAGCACTGAGTTAACCAGAAGCAGTCGGTCTCCATAAGAGAGAAAAGATGCAGTTACAGACAACCTTCGCTCCACCCTATCAATCAAAGGTGACATGTCTCGGATTGTTGGCCTTGTGGTGCCCATTGGAAGTCCCAGGTAAGGAAACGGCATAGCCCCTACCTGACATTGAAAAACTGCAGCAAGACTAGTTGCCTCCTCTGGAGTTACATTCAATGGAATCAAAGAGGATTTATGATAATTTATTTTCAGGCCAGTGTAATCTGCATATTGCTGTAATATTTCTTTGAACACCAAGAGATCTGACTGATCCGCAGGCAAGACAATTATTGTGTCATCGGCGTACTGAACAATTGGGTACTTGTCTTGCCCTGGTATTGGAGCCAAGAAAATCCCTTCTTGATATGCTTTATTGACCAGAGATTGCAATAAATCAGCTCCTTCTACAAATAATAGAGGTGACAACGGATCTCCTTGCCTCACTCCACGTTTGCATAAAAACGGTTTACCAGGTATACCATTTAGCAGGACAGAGGATGATCCAGATGTTATAATTTCCTTTACCCAGTCAAGAAATTTGACAGGAAATCCTTTTGCTTTCAGTATATTGATAATGGCATTGTGATCAAGAGTGTCGAAAGCTTTTTCAAAGTCGATCTTTAAGATGACTATTTTCCTTTTGGACTGCTGACATTGGAAAATGAATTCAAAGGACCAGGCAAGACAGTCTTGTATTGTTCTTCCTTTGAGAAAACCGTACTGATTAGCATGTATAGTTCTCAGGATGTTCTTCTGCAACCTATTGGCCAGTAGTTTAGTGACAAACTTGAGGCATGTGTTAGTGAGTGATATATGCCTGAAATCATTCGCTGTCTCTGGGCTTTGATTTTTTGGTACAAGAGTAATATAAGATCTGTTAATGCTTTGAAGTGAGGATTTGTCAGCATAAAAATCATGCCAGAGCTTGATAAAATCTTCTTTCACTATGTTCCAACACTTCTTTAAAAATAGTCCATTGAAGCCATCCGGGCCAGGTGCTTTGTCTGTCTTCATTCCTTTAACAATGCCCTCAAACTCTTCAGAGGTAAAAGGAGCCACAAGATCTTCAAGATCCTCCACAGGATGCAATACTTCTGATAGAGAAATTGCTTGTGATGTTGGTATAGAGACCCCCATTCTACTCTTGAAAGTTTGCCAGAATGCATTTGCCTTTGGTTGGTGATCCACCATCGGAACACCATCACTATCTTTGATTTCAGAAATAATATTATGCCTGTACCTTTCTGTTGCCTTGGCATGGAATTATTTTGTGTTTTCGCCCCCAAGCTGCACCCATCTTATGGTACATCGCTTGCGCCAATATTCAGACTGGATCCAAAGCAGCCTTTTTAAGTGAGCTTTGACAATATTTCTGAAATTGAATTCTGGCCTAGTAAGGTCTCGTAAATCCTCGAGCTGGTCCACAAGTTGGGTCCCATTGTGAAAGTATGGTTAAGTTCTATATATAGTAGACAAATTGGTAGTGATTCAAACCTAACAACATTTTTCGCTGAATCGGCGTGACATAATGGGTCTTAGCTGCCAGAGGAGACAAACTCCGAGTGGCCGGAAGACGGAAACCCCTCTATGGAAACAGCACGAGTTAGGCGACGGAAGAAATGAGTTCCACGCGCTTCCACGAGAGTGTGCGCGCTAGTCGGTCGATGGGCCCGACCCAATAGAAAGGGAAGGCAAAATATCTTTGTTGCCCATATATTGCCAACGAAGGGAAAAATACCTCCGTTGTTGATATTCCCACAACACCAACAGAGTTCTGGCAATCTCCGTTTCCCATGTGAAAGCCTAGTAAGCGGTGCCCATATAAAGACCACACACTCAACTGACTCTAGTATATCTCACTCTCACTCTCTCCCCTAGGTCCTAAACTTAGCCGCACACTCTCTCCACGCACTTCACTCCCTCGATGGCGAACCCCTCCGACACCGACAGAAGTCAGGATAGAGCATCTTCCGTTGCCAACCCTCTGAGTTGCCAACCGGAGTTGCCTCTCCCCGTCATCTTCACCAAGGTCCACGGCGACCGATGTCATGAGTTCTTGCGGAACCGTCAGATCCCCTACGGATCCACGGCGGCGGAGGCCCCCCGACATCTAGATATCGTCCTCCTCGGACGAAGATGATTTAGATCTGGAGGTCGGTCTCCTCCTCTCTCGCGCGGCCTTTGAGCACGAGCGCACCGACAGTGTCATTCGGGTGGCTGCAATCCAGAGAGCAGTCCGCATCTCCGTCGCCGAGCACGCGATAGAATCCGTCCAGGCAGCGTTGTTCCAGACGCAGCTCCGGACGGTCATAGACCGGTCTCTTCTCCCTGGCCAAGGCCCTGGGCCATATGCGGCGGCGGCAGCGGCCGCTGTGGAGGAGGAGGAGAAGGAGCTGGTGTTCGAGGAGGATGAGGTCTCCTCTGACAGTAGCTCCGGCGCCTGGGACGCATCCAGCGGCGGTAAGCGACCCCGCCTCGCCTAAGGTAAAACCCTAAAGTGCCTAAACAACCGCTTTGTTATTTGGCTCTGTTTGCTCTACTTATTTAGCTCTGTTTACTCTGTATTTTCTCTGTATTCTTAGCTAGTTTGCTCTGTTATTTAGCTCTATATTTGCTCTGTTTGCTCTGTTATTTAGCTTTGTTTGCTCTATTGTTTAGCTCTGTTTGCTCTGTATTTGCTTTGTTTATGTTGTAAATAGTTGCTTACCAAAACTGATTAATAGTTAAGTTTACTCTGTATTTGCTCTGTATTCTTAGCTAGTTTGCTCTGGTATTTAGGTCTGTTAGCTCTGTATTTGCTATGTATTCTTAGCTAGTTAGCTTTGTTTACTGCTTATTATTAGCTCCGTTTATGTTGTAAACTGCTTATTAGCTAGTTTGCTCTGTTAGCTCTGTATTTGCACTGTATTCTTAACTAGTTTGCTCTGTTTACTGCTTATTAGCTCAGTTTATGATGTAAACTGCTTCATAGGTAGTTTGCTCTTATTAGCTCTGTCTATTAGCTCTGTTTGCTCATTTTTAGACAATGAATATTCGTTGTGTGAAGGGCTTGGTGGATGCCTGGTGACGATCTGCCGTAAAGACCTAGGAGCGGGGCTCCGTACACAGTGTCGTCACAGGAGCAGTACATTTTGGACAGCACGAGCTGAAGTGAAGACAGTCGATGATCATCCGACGGTCATGAAGACATAGGAGCAAGATCTCTTGTGTTCAATCTGTCCTGTGTCATAAGCCAGCAGAAGAATTTGTGCTTTGGGAGGAAGGGGATTTCCAAATCCATTTGAAAGGTGCAGGAGCCACTGGTGGTTTTATGATTTCCAAATAAACCTTCTTTGTGACATATCTGTCACTATTCCATGGGAACTTCCACGTATCTTTCTCCTCATTCTGGATATTTAGCTCATTTATCATGTAAACTCCGTGTCTAATGTGAAACATATCGGCAACGATCTAATATACTAACCGGTGCCCATGTTAGGGGCAACGGCGGATCAACTTCATTGCCATTGATCTCTTCACATCAGCAGCGGACGCGGGGAAACGGATGTGATCTCCGTTTTCGATGATAGTTTTGACTCGTTTCTGATATGTTGTTCTTTACTAGTGCACCCGACATTTGGGTGCTCATTGTCGATTGAGGATCGCGCACCAAGTAAGCTCACTGCTAACTGAAACTATCCCTAAAATACAACCGAAAACCTCTCTGAGTGGCAAAATATAAGACGTGTTATTTTTGTGCAGTTTTTGATGCACGACTTTGACCAATAATAAATACTAAATTATTTGGATTGGGAATGTATAAATGATACGATGGGTGTGTCTTGAGAAATTCTTTCGTTTCATATATTTTTATAATAACTTTGTGAATATATTATAAGAAAAAATCATAGTCAAATTTGTAAGCCGTTTACCCACAAAAATCAAGTGTAGATTATATTTTGGGACTGAGGAAGTATATTTTTAATTATTTGAAACAAAAATCGGTCGAAATTCATTCAGGTGAGAAAAGGTAGCTTAAAATTGAGAAAGATCTTAAAACTTGGGCATTATCTATCCAATATGGTCGATATTGTGCGACAAATGGAGAGGTTCCATTTTGCACAATATTATTTGCACTTATTTAAAATCAAATTTTTATACTTAGAAAAGGAAAAACTTTTTTCTAAATAAAAAAGGTGGACTATTCTTTTGACACTATTGTTTGGCATGTCGAAATGCATCGTTATGCCAAATATGGTCACATTATCGTGTACTATACCATGTATATGACCGTGAACATAGTCATTTCGCTTCTAGGTTGCTGCAAAGAGCGCCAATTCTGGTGAGCAAAATTCGACCGGTCGTACGACAAGAAATGGGCAATGAATTGCAAGTCCAGTCCGGAAATAAACTGACGCGGAACCTTAATTTGAAAAAAAAAAGATAAGCAGATGGTAAGCCAGGCTTCTCCTTTCCGCAATCTTCTCACTTCGACTTCTGAAATTGCCTAATTTTGGAGGGAGAAAAATTGGTGGACCTATAAGAGTGTTATTACTTTATACACACTCACACAGAGAAGCGTGTCTGCTCCCAAAAACATAAAATATCACATTTTATTTCAGCACAATGGTTCATTATTCAGCACAAACAGAATATAACTACGCCTGCACAAGACACATAACTACTACCTGTAAGAATATTTATGTGGCCAATGTAAATTATGGAGTGATTTTAATTAAAGGTTCTAGTATAATGGTTGCTAGAAATAATAGATTAAAATCCGGGTTTTAATTCCCTCTTTTCTCTCTCTAATAATTTTATAAATACGTGTATGTATATGGGATGTACATGTACAAAGCTGGCTTGCTCAAGCGCGCATGCATGGATCGATCCGCCGCATGCATGCATTCCTGGACGGACGCGGCGCTTAGGCATGGAAACGTGCCTGTTACGTTTAACCTTGCAGTTACGCGTAGCCGGCCGGAAACGACGGCCGCGCCGATGCGAACAGACGCGTCCGCTGGATTCCTGCCTGCTGATTGCATGCGAATAGACGCGTCCGCTCGAAGCACCGACCTACAGGACTATAAAAGGGCCAACGCTTCGACCGTATAGACTATTCTCTCTGCTTGCGACGATTCTCGTCGCATGGCTAGCGGCGGAAGCGCTGCATAAAAGGAGAAGATCACTCTGCTGACGGCGGAAGCGCTGTCGAAAGGAAGAGCAAACATCATAGCACATACACGTATAGTTCTTCATCCATTGGAAGAACGATTAAAGATAGAGATAGAGAAAGGAAGAAAGACATCATGTCAAGTGCTAGTTTAGAACAAGGTATGTTCATGGCGTTTCATGGATGTCTCATGGTTGTTGAATCTAAGTGTTGCCAAGATTCTTTAAATTAAAGTTTCGGCTTACAATTGGTATCAGAGCATGTTATGGCAAGCTTTTGATTCACATTATTGTATTTAAGATTATAGTTTGCATTTTATACGTATTGCAAATTTTCCGCTGCATACTTCTCTCGTTCGCTCAAGATTTTTAAAGAAGATCATATTATTGACAAAGTCTTGTCGCGATGAAATGTTGTTTGAATGATTATAGACTTGGGAAAACCAAAATTGGTGTAATTCTCATAAATGTTATCTTGCTAGTTAAATATTTATATGACGGCATGCTTGTTTGTCACAAAAGTGACCCTGCATTGAATATATTAAATATTTGCTTGTGCAATGTTTTGGTGCTAATAATTTATGATATGTTTGCTATGTTTGATTATTGTGCTATTGAGTCACCAAAAGGTGGACCGTTGCGAATAATTAAATGGCATAAAAGGGTCTAATGACATACTAAAGAAATATATTTTGTTTGTCAAAAGATGACAATTATATTTCTTTGAGTGTGCTCACTACCATTAAAGAATTGGCACCGCTATTGGATCATGTTATATCTAAGTTTCATCAAAAGATGTTCTTATGTATAAAATTAAAGTTATATGTCCAAATTATGTATGTGATCTACTCTTAACGTATGGGCATATGTAAATGTTGCAGCAACTATCAATGGCTTGGTCAAGTTTAACGGTCTAAACTATGCCGAATGGGCTGACCAGATTGACTTCCAACTCGGAGTCATGAACTTGGACATGGCCATGGTTAAGGAAAAGCCTGCAACACCTACTAATGAAAGTACTGATGATGACAAGAGTAAATTCGATTTATGGGAGAGGGCCAATAGGCTTAGCTTGAACTTAATGCGAATGACGATCGCTGAAAATGTAAAGCCTTCAATGCCCAAGACCGAAAATGCAAAGGAGTTCATGTTGAAGCTCAAAGAGTTTTCTCAGTCAGACCTTACAGATAAGTCTATCGTGGGAACTCTTACGAGTGAACTTACTACTAAGAAGTTTAACTGGTCATGTGCAATGCATGACCATGTTACTAGCTTGACTAACATTGCAGCAAAATTAAAGACTCTGGGAATGGATGTGGGTGAAACTCTTGTTGTTCAGTTCATTATGAATTCCCTTCCTCCCGAGTTTAGTCCGTTCCAGGTGAACTACAACACCATAAAAGATAAGTGGAACCTTCAGGAGATAAAGGCTATGCTCATTCAAGAGGAAGGGAGACTGAAGAAAATAAGAGATCACTCAGTTTATTTCATGGCTCATAACGAAGCCAGCGGCAGTAAGCCTAAGCCAGGTTATAAAGGGAAAAAGAAGGACAATGCATTATTTAAGGTTAACCAAGGCCAAGTTCGCAAGGATCTGAAGTGTCACTTCTGCAAGAAAACTGGCCATTTCAAGAATGATTGTCCTAAGCGTAAGATTTGGTTCGAAA
The DNA here is from genome assembly GCA_947311845.1 of Poa pratensis. Taxonomy (NCBI): domain Eukaryota; kingdom Viridiplantae; phylum Streptophyta; class Magnoliopsida; order Poales; family Poaceae; genus Poa; species Poa pratensis. The sequence goes on along the minus strand of CAMZMU010000036.1, from coordinate 63,397,183 downwards.
AGAAAGGTATGTACTATGTTTCGGTATGTTTCGAATCAAATCTTGTTGAAGTACCGGATGATACCTGGTGGTTAGATTCTGGCGCTACTACTCATGTTTCACATATAACACAGGGATTCCTTTCAATCCAACCCATAAGGGGAAGTGAAAAGTTCTTATATATGGGGAACAGAATGAAGGCACCAATTAAAGGAATAGGGACGTACCGGCTGATCCTGGATAACGGCTACCAGTTAGATCTAGAAAAGTGTCTCTATGTTCCCGAGTGTGCTAGGAATCTAGTTTCCGTAGGGGTGTTGGATAAGTTAGGATATAAGTTTGAGATTGGAGACAATATGTTTAAATTATGTAAGGATATGTACTATTATGGATCTGGTACCTTAATTGATAATTTATACCGCTTCAATCTTTATACTTCTTTTGGATCTCTGTTTAATGTGGAAACTATAGGCAGTAAACGTAGTGCACATAATGAGCGTTCTGCTTTCTTATGGCATCAAAGACTTGGTCACATATCCAAGGAAAGAATAATGAGACTAGTGAAAAATGAAATCTTGCCTCAATTGGATTTTGATGACTGGGAGATATGTGTGGATTGTATCAAAGGAAAGCAAACCTCACATATATCAAAGTTTCCTGCCACAAGAAGTATTGAACCTTTACAGTTAATACATACCGATATATGTGGTCCTTTTGATGTTCCGACTTGGGGTGGTGAAAAATATTTTATCACTTTTACCGATGACTTCTCACGATATGGCTATGTCTACATGCTGCATGAAAAGTCTCAATCAGTGAATATATTAGAGATATTCATAAATGAAGTTGAAAGGCAGCATGGTAAGAAAGTTATAGCCGTGAGATCTGATAGAGGTGGTGAATATTATGGTAGATATACAGAAAATGGACGATGTCCAGGTCCGTTTGCAAAGTTTCTTGAGGATCGGGGTATTAGTGCTCAATACACTATGCCTGGAACACCTCAACAGAATGGTGTATCCGAAAGAAGAAATCGTACTCTTATGGGAATGGTCAGGAGCATGATGAGTTTTAGTTCTATACCATTATCATTGTGGATGCATGCATTAAAGACTGCAATATATTTACTAAACAGGGTTCCTAGTAAGTCAGTTCCTAAGACACCTTATGAACTGTGGACGGGAAAGAGGCCTAGCTTAAGGCATCTTCATGTCTGGGGATGCCCTGCTGAAGTAAGGATATATAATCCACATGAAAAGAAGCTCGATGCAAGGACCATTAGTGGAAATTTCATCGGCTATTCGGAACGATCTTATGGGTATAGATTTTATTGTCCTAACCATAGTACGAGGATAGTAGAGTCAGGGAATGCTCGATTTATTGAGAATGGACAAACCAGTGGGAGTGATGTTCCACGAAGTGTAAACATTAATGAAACTCCAGAGGAAAATTATAGTGCAAATATTTCCCTGAGACTGTCCAACCTCAAGAACCGACTAACAGTATTCAAGCAACAGATGAAAATGTTCAACAAGAGGATACCACATTACGAAGGTCTTTAAGGCAAAGAAGGTCTGCCATCCCAGATGATTATGTGGTATACTCGGTGGAACATGGATGTGACTTGAGTATTGATAAAGATCCTGTCTCATTTAAGAAAGCCATGGAATGTAATGATTCTGAAAAATGGTTTAATGCAATGAAAGAGGAGTTGAAATCAATGGATGACAATGAAGTCTGGGAATTGGTCGAATTGCCTAAAGAAAAGAAACGAGTTGGTTGTAAATGGGTTTTTAAGACCAAACGCGATTCTAAGGGCAATATTGAAAGACATAAAGCTAGACTAGTTGCCAAAGGTTACACTCAGAAAGATGGCATTGACTATAAAGAAACCTTCTCTCCTGTTTCTAAGAAGGATTCATTACGAATTATTATGGCAATAGTAGCACACTATGATTTGGAGCTTCACCAAATGGACGTAAAGACCGCCTTCTTGAATGGAGATTTAGAGGAGGAAGTATATATGGACCAACCGGAAGGTTTTAAAACTCCAGAAAAGGAAAATCATGTATGTAAATTAAAGAAGTCAATATATGGGTTGAAACAAGCTTCCCGACAATGGTACATAAAGTTTAATGATACCATTACGTCATACGGTTTCGTAGAAAACACTGTTGATCGGTGTATATACATGAAGGTCAGTGGGAGCAAGTTCATAATATTAATCCTTTATGTTGATGATATACTGCTTGCTGCGAATGATAAATCTTTGTTGCATGATGTTAAGAAGTTTCTCTCTAAAAGTTTTGAAATGAAGGATTTGGGAGAGGCGTCCTACGTCATTGGGATAGAAATATTCCGTGACAGAAAAGAAGGACTACTAGGATTGTCTCAGAAAGGATACATCAATAAAGTCTTAGAGAGATTTGGAATGGATAAATGCTCCCCAGGGCCGGTTCCAATTCAGAAAGGGGATAAATTTAGTACAATGCAATGTCCCAAGAATGATATGGAACAGAAGGCAATGGAATCAATTCCATATGCGTCGGTTGTTGGGAGCCTAATGTATGCTTCGACATGTACTCGACCGGATATTAGTTTCGCCGTAGGAATGCTGGGGCGATATCAAAGTAATCCGGGATAGATCATTGGAAAGCTGCAAAGAAAATTCTTAGGTACTTACAAGGCACCAAAGAATATATGCTTACCTATAAAAGATCGAATCATCTTGAAGTATTGGGATATTGTGATTCGGACTATGCTGGCTGCATTGACACAAGGAAGTCTACTTTTGGCTATGTGTTTTTATTGGCTGGAGGAGCAGTCTCATGGAAGAGTTCGAAGCAATCCATAATTGCTACTTCAACTATGGAAGCTGAGTTTGTGGCTTGTTTTGAGGCCACTATTCAAGCATTATGGTTGCGAAATTTTGTCACAAGATTCAGCCTTGTGGACAATATAGAAAGGCCTTTACGAATTTATTGTGATAATTCGGCGGCTGTTTTCTTTTCAAAGAATGACAAGTATTCAAAGGGTGCAAAGCACATGGATTTGAAGTTCTTGTCTGTTAAAGAGGAAGTGCAGAAAAGGAAGGTGTCTATTGAGCATATTGGTACAGAACTGATGATCGCGGATCCGCTGACTAAAGGTTTACCACCCAAGACATTTAATGGGCATGTCATTAGGATGGGTATCATTGATAAGTCCTTGTTAGCTTGATGTGTATATACATGTATATGTACGATTGTTGCTTGTAATTGGAACACCGTGAATTCAATAAAAGTTTGCATTTGTGCTTCTTTTATTCTCATTGGGTTGTATACAATTATTGTGTTGGAGAGTAATATTAAAGAAAATAATTTCCCTTAATAATAAATTGTGATTTAAGTTATTTGTGATACATGGAAGGAATCTTGTCGATAAAGACTTGCGACCACCATGATCCCTATGACTTAGTTCCATCTCAACGATGATTTGATAATTCACATTATAGTGTGCACTTAAAGTTTTTAAGTGAATCGTCAAATCTTTACATCGGCCAAGTGGGAGAATGTAAGAATATTTATGTGGCCAATGTAAATTATGGAGTGATTTTAATTAAAGGTTCTAGTATAATGGTTGCTAGAAATAATAGATTAAAATCCGGGTTTTAATTCCCTCTTTTCTCTCTCTAATAATTTTATAAATACGTGTATGTATATGGGATGTACATGTACAAAGCTGGCTTGCTCAAGCGCGCATGCATGGATCGATCCGCCGCATGCATGCATTCCTGGACGGACGCGGCGCTTAGGCATGGAAACGTGCCTGTTACGTTTAACCTTGCAGTTACGCGTAGCCGGCCGGAAACGACGGCCGCGCCGATGCGAACAGACGCGTCCGCTGGATTCCTGCCTGCTGATTGCATGCGAATAGACGCGTCCGCTCGAAGCACCGACCTACAGGACTATAAAAGGGCCAACGCTTCGACCGTATAGACTATTCTCTCTGCTTGCGACGATTCTCGTCGCATGGCTAGCGGCGGAAGCGCTGCATAAAAGGAGAAGATCACTCTGCTGACGGCGGAAGCGCTGTCGAAAGGAAGAGCAAACATCATAGCACATACACGTATAGTTCTTCATCCATTGGAAGAACGATTAAAGATAGAGATAGAGAAAGGAAGAAAGACATCATGTCAAGTGCTAGTTTAGAACAAGGTATGTTCATGGCGTTTCATGGATGTCTCATGGTTGTTGAATCTAAGTGTTGCCAAGATTCTTTAAATTAAAGTTTCGGCTTACACTACCATAACATAAACCCAAGAAGCACGTGATGACTGGGGAAGAATGAAGAATCGCAATATGCTGTTACAAAAGGATGGCCGCTACTTCAGGTTCACTTGAGGTTCTTGTTAAACCACTCAATCATGTCCGCCAGAGCTTCCTCGGCGCTCTTCACAGCAGCTGGGTTGTCATTGTCATATCTTACAGTCCATCCATGAGAAACACCAGGGAAAATCTTGACAAAGTAATCAATCTGTAGACCCATAAATATCGTATTAGTTAGGATGAAGATTGTAAGCTCCATTTCTAAAATAATCTCCTAACAATAAGGCATGTCTCCAATTTATGGATCATTCAACTGTACTTTCAGATTTTAATCCTCAATTTATTTTTATTTTCTTCAATCATGATACTTATGACAAGTTCTGGTGAATGTGAAGTAGAATAACTTCTTACTTTCAATAAACAAGTTTTTCAGATGAACAATAATAGTAACTTATACATCTAATCCTTCCATATCACAAAAAAAAAACACATTTTTGGACATTGACATGGTCTGCAAGATTTACCTTTGACCACTAATTTTTACTATAATATATGTACAAATTACAAGAAAAATAATATATTATTGATATAATTTCGAGGAAAATCTTGATATTTTATTTACAATTCTCAACCCAAATATTGAAACATTTTCTTTGGTCAAAATATAAAATTGACCTAAGACATGTGCAAAACATCATCGGTTTATCATGTTTAGGGAGTAAAATGCTAAGCGGCTCATAAACTGAAATATTGACCTCTAGGAGTAAAGATGGCTCTTAAGTACAAATTATTAATAGCTCCTCTGACACAAAAATGTAGAAAAACGCAATGCCAGAACAATCATACAGTTCTGTACCAGATACATTTTGGCACTGGGGCAGTTGAAAATGTGACAACTTAGCTCAGTCTTAGTTATATCACGTATTCTATATCCTGTGTACATGGTTGACATGAAAATCGGGTTGTTCGAAATAAGAACTTACCCCTGTGTTAGAGGAGGACAGAACCTGCTCGAACTGCTTGACTAATTCAGGTGGCGACACTACGTCAGTTTCAGCTCCAAGTATAGCGATGGGGGATTTCACCTCTGAAGTACATCACATGTAGTGTAAGAATTGGAAGCCTTTCAAATGGAACTTAGAACTCCAAAGGGGCGGATTTTACCTTTGATATCGTCAATGGTAACAGAATAAGGGTGCGACAAAACAGCTGCCTGGATCTCATTAACTTTCGCTAAGTCTGCAACTACCTTTCCTGAAGAAGCACAACCCTTAGTAAGCTAAAGCCTGAAATTTGAGTTTGGATGTAGATAAACAGAACAGTTCTTACCACCCAGCAATAACCTCCAGCACCAACACTAGACACTCCTTGCTCCTTTAGAGCAGCAATAACTGGTTTTGCCAATTCAATTCCTTTTTCCTGTATGAAGGAATAATTTATTGCAAGAACAATCGTTGTCTAATTACTTTTAGCAGGAAGTAACATCAGAAATAGCACTCTGCAGTAAGGAAAATGGTTTCCAGGTAATCAGAAGCCAACAAACCGGGGCATGCTCCTTTAGCCACTCTGCAAGTGGTTTATCATTTTTGTCATTTCTTAATGGATCCCCATGGAAGAAATCTGACACCACAACAAAGTATCCAGCCGAAGAAACTTTATCAGCTATCTTCCTTCAAGAGTTATGAAATTGCATCAGAACTACTGTAATTCATAGTTTGACACTTCGTGGATGTGATATAATCTAAGTACTTTAAGAATGGTATAGCCGGCCACCCCCGTAAAACATTGTAAACCCACTGGACATTCCCAGCCGAGAAAAAAAAATCCAAACCCCTAACTGTGTGAACAACATTCCAATAATCCCAAAGTTTGTGAAAATAATGATGATCATACTGTATATCTATTTTCCATCCTGTGATGATCGAGCTTGGGGATGTGATGAACCTCGTGTTTCATTGATTCATCAATCACAGCAAGAATACAGAGTAGCAAAATTCAGATCAGAGGAGGAAGAGGAGGCATGTTAACCGTAGTAGTTATATACGGTAGGTATAGATATTGTTTGTATTCCTTCCCATATTGTTGGGATTGTATTCTTGTTGTACAAGTATTGATCAATATATAAGCACCGGAGGCCGACCCAGTTGGGCACGGCAAAACCCTAATCAAACTTGGTATCAGAGCCTCGATCCTTTCCTTGCCCTAGCCGCACCACCACCGATCCCATGGCGACCCAATCTGCGTTGGTCAATGCCTCCTCCTCCGCGCTTGTCTCTGAGATCGCCGGCGCCATAGCCGCAGCATCCTCCTCGACTCCTTCTGTGCCGTCCGCTTCCTCCTTTGCCGGTCTGATCACTGTCGATCTGGATCGGAACACCTTTTCTCTCTGGAAGTCCCAAGTTGTTCCGGCGGTCGCCGGTGCCAATCTGTTTGGCTACCTCGACGGCTCCATCAAGGCCCCTCCCAAGCTCCTGACCGAGGGCACTGGCGATGACGCACGCCAAGTGCCAAATCCGGCCTACTCCACCTGGTTCCGCACGGACCAGATCGTCCTCGGTGCACTCCGATTTCACATGCACGTGGACATTCTCGCCCAGATGACGACGTACACAACCTCGGGCGAGGTCTGGACAGCTCTGCACGCCATGTTCTCGGCGCAAAACAGAGCAAGTCTCAACAATCTCCGTGTCCAGCTGTCGGGCACGAGGAAGAATGAGCTGTCCGTGGCCGAGTACTACCAGAAGATGAAGTCCCTCGCTGATGCAATGACCGGCGCTGGGCATCCCCTCTCCGATGATGAGATCATCAGCTACATCAGCGCCGGGCTCGGAGAGGAGTTTGACGCAATCATGTCCTCGCTCACCGTCTTCAACATGCCGGTGACCCTCGCCGATTTCTACTCCTTCCTGCTGAGTTGCGAGGCCCGCCAAGCTCTACGGGCCTCCCAGGCGACAGAGTTCTCCTCATCTGCCAACGCCGCCAACCGCACCACCGGCAACTCCAACAACGGCGGGGGTGGCAATCCTGGTGGCAATGCTGGCAATCCTCCACGCCAGCAGAACCAGCAAGGCGGCGGCTATCAAGGCGGTGGCTATCAGGGAGGAGGCTATTGCGGTGGCTATCGCGGTGGCCATGGAGGACCAGGACGAGGCCGTGGCCGTGGCAATGGAGGGCAGCAGCGCTGGCGCCCCAAGTGACAGGTCTGCGGCAAGTTTGGGCATGTTGCCCTGAAGTGCCGTGAGCGCTTCAATCATGTGTTCCAAGCTGATGATGCTCCGGCGGGATACTACGCCGGCAACCATGGCCAAGGTGGTCATCAAGGAGGATACCATGGGGTGGTGAACCCCACTGGTACATGGACACGGGGGCCACCGATCATCTCACCGGTGATCTGGATCGCCTGCACTTCCACGAGCGCTACGAGGGCAAGGAGCAAGTCCAGTGGCAAATGGCGCAGGTTTGCAAATTTCACGCATTGGTCATTCTTCACTATCTGGCTCATCTCGATCTCTAGCCCTCAGAAATATTTTACATGTCCCTAAAATCCACAAAAATCTTCTTTCTGTTTATCATCTCGTAAGTGATAATCATATCTTTGTTGAATTTCACCGTGACTATTTTCTTGTCAAGGACCGAGCAACGAAGGCGGTCCTGCTCCACGGTAGAAGCAAGGGAGGCCTCTATCCAGTTCCTGTCAGCCGAGCCACCACCGGTCCTCATGCTTTGTCCAGCGTCACTTCCACCCAATGGCCTCAACGTCTAGGTCATCCCTCCAATAAAATAGTCAAGTCTGTTCTTAGCAAAAATAAATTCTCATGCTCTTCTAGCAATGAGTCTTCAGTGTGTGATGCGTGTCAACGCGCAAAGAGTCATCAGTTGCCTTATAGTACGTCCACTCGTGTAACAACGTCCCCTCTTGAACTTATTCATACCGATGTTTGGGGTCCTGCTATTGTGTCCTCTGGAGGTTATAAATTTTATGTCAGTTTTGTTGATGATTTCAGTCATTTTACATGGATCTATCTCCTTAAAAATAAATCTGATGTTGAGCAAATCTTTTATAATTTCCAAAATCATGTTGAACGATTGTTAAACACCAAGATTCGTACTATCCAATCTGATTGGGGTGGAGAATACCATAGATTGCATAAGTATTTTCAGCACACTGGTATTGCTCATCGCATCTCTTGTCCTCATACTTCACAGCAGAACGGTGTTGCTGAACGCAAACATAGACATCTCGTTGAAACAGGATTAGCCCTCCTTGCGCATTCTTCTGTTCCTATTCGTTTTTGGGATGAGGCGTTTCTTACCGCATGCTACCTCATCAATCTTATGCCTACACCTGTCATCAACAATGAAACTCCCATGTCACGCCTCCTACATACTCCTCCAAATTACTCTTTCCTCCGAACTTTTGGCTGTGCCTGTTGGCCAAGCTTACGTAAGTATAATTCACGAAAACTTGAGTTTAGATCCAAGATGTGTGTTTTCCTTGGATATAGTCCGTTTCATCGCAGGTATAAGTGTCTAGATCGGTCTACTGGCCGTATATACATCTCCCGAGACGTGGTTTTCGATGAACAAGTTTTTCCCTACATGACGACTGATCGTCCAGATTTGTCTCCGTTGCAAAATCCCGTGTCGTTTCCTTCTTTGAGCCAATAGTCCAGAATGCACCCTTGCGCAAATATGACCTGTCGCTTTTACCTGGTATTTTGCCTCCTGCAGGTGTGCCTACGACCATGACAATCCAGCATACCAGGAGCCCCGAGCTGCGCCTCCAGAAATACACACGCCGTCTCCCGCTCTAGTACCTGTCACGGCCGAGATTTCTGCCACGGCAGAGAACGGCGCATCTCCTGCCCCGGAGGGAAATCATGAAACTCCTGCCGCGGCAGCACCTGAAGCAGATCCTGTTGGTGTTCCTCTCCGGCTGGGCCCCCATCTCCGGTTGCTACTGCAGCTCCGGCATATGCTCGTTCTACTCGTGGTCGTCCGATTATTCCTCGCAAGTTCACCGATGGCACGGTGAAGTATGATCCTCGGCGCCGCGCTTTCTTCGCCACACCTGTTTCTTACAAGGATGCTCTCTCGGATCCAGCTTGGCGTTCTGCCATGGAAGCGGAGTTTTCTGCTCTCCAACACAATCGCACATGGACTCTTGTGCCGAAACCTCAAGGAACCAATATCGTCAGCTGCAAGTGGGTGTTTAAGGTTAAACAACATTCTGATGGCTCACTCGATAAATTCAAAGCTCGGTTAGTTACTAGAGGATTCACTCAGCAGTATGGTCTTGACTATCATGATACATTCAGTCCAGTTGTCAAGGCTGCCACGGTTCGACTGGTTCTTGCTCTTGCTGTTTCCCGAGGATGGTCGCTTCGTCAGGTTGATGTGAGTAATGCGTTTCTGCATGGTCATCTTGCTGAGGATGTTTATATGCGTCAGCCCCCCGGTTTTGAGGATGCACGACACCCCTCGTTCGTCTGTAAGTTGCAGAAATCTCTGTATGGTCTTAAACAGTCACCACGGGCATGGTATTCTCGCTTGAGTGACAAACTTCAACAGCTCGGTTTTCATTCATCCGTTGCCGATACATCGTTATTTGTTTTCCATCAGGGCGATGTCGTTATATACATGCTAGTGTATGTTGATGATATTGTCATTGTCGGCTCCTCTGACGCAGCTGTTGATCGCCTGATTGCTTCACTGGCTCAGGCATTTCCTATCAAAGACCTTGGATCTCTGCGGTATTTTCTTGGCATTGAGGCGACTTACAATTCTGGGGGAGTAACTCTATCTCAGAACAAGTATGCTTTGGATCTGTTGCGTAGGGCGCGTATGGCGAATTGCAAGCCGGTCTCAACGCCCATGTCTGCTGTTGATAATTGTCTTCTGTCAGTGGTGCATGTCTAGCTGATGATGAAGCTTTCACATATCGGAGTATTGTTGGAGGACTCCAGTATTTGACGCTTACTCGTCCAGATATTTCGTTTGCTGTTAACAAGGTGTGTCAATTTCTCTCCAAACCCACAGATGTTCATTGGGAAGCAGTGAAGAGAATTCTGAGATATGTTAAGGGGACAGTTAGTCTTGGCCTGCAAATCAAGCGATCTCGTTCTACCCTGTTGAGTGTATTCACCGATGCAGATTGGGCCGGCAGTGTTGATGATCGTCGGTCTACAGGGGGGGTTTGCTGTTTTCTTTGATCCCACGCTTATTTCATGGAGTGCTCGAAAACAACCCACAGTATCAAGATCCAGCACAGAGGCTGAGTACAAAGCATTGGCAAATGGAGCTGCCGAAGTAACATGGGTTCAATCTTTGCTGAAAGAACTTCAAGTTCCTCAACCAAGGGCTCCGGTTTTGTGGTGTGATAACCTTGGTGCTACCTATCTTACGCCAATCCGATATTTCATGCTAGAACCAAGCATATTGAAGTTGATTTCCATTTCGTTCGAGAAAAGGTAGCACTTGGAGCTCTTGATGTTCGATTCGTGTCCTCCGGTGATCAGGTGGCTGACGGTCTCACTAAACCTGTCACCAAGCAGATGCTTGTACGGTTATGTCGCAATCTAAACCTTGTGTCCTCCGGTTTAGATTGAGGGGGAATATTAACCGTAGTAGTTATATACGGTAGGTATAGATATTTTTTGTATTCCTTCCCATATTGTTGGGATTGTATTCTTGTTGTACAAGTATTGATCAATATATAAGCACCGGAGGCCGACCCAGTTGGGCACGGCAAAACCCTAATCAAACTAGGCAGAGTTTACGTGAGGAAGAAGAAGTTCAATTCTCAGCTCCCTGCTCCAATGAGCCACACAGTATTTATCCCTCCTACGCTACCGGCCACACATGGGCCATTTCTTACACGGGCTCAGCCCAACCACGTGCACAGGACGGCCCAACACATTGCCAAGCAATCTTCTTTGTCACTCTGCATCAGCCATATTCGATGTCGATGCAGACGTGACAGGGGAACACAAAACTATTAAAAGAAGGCATCTGAGAACCTAATAACCCAAACTATGAGCAACATGCAAGACTAGGCAAAAACAGCCCTCAGCAGTCATGAATATCGCAACCGCCGCACTCTGGTGGCTCTAGAGAGTTATCTTTAGTATTAAAAAACGGTGCAATACAGAAACCAGTAAACCACAACAGCACAAGAATTGCATACCTCAGATTCGGCGCTTCGAACCCTACAAGCACGAAGAAAACGAAAGGTGTCACTGTCACTTGTTGATATCTCCAGGAAAATGGGTATGCGGAACATACAAAGAGCTTGCGGATGGAGAAAATAAAAGGCAATCACCTTAGACGTCGGAGATGAGGACGACAGCGGTCTTGGAGTCTTGGGCAGCGGCGACGTAGGCCACGAGCCCGCCGAAGTTGTCGACGACCTTGCCCTCCCTGCAGGCAGGGTTCAGCGTGGGCGGGTTCGCACAACACTGCGGGCTAGCCATCCTCCCTACTTCCTACTATCTCCTGCGAGGTTACGCGCGGTAGTGGGGGGACAACAGAAAGATTGGAAACGAGCAGAGCGAGACCAACTGGCGTGAAATTTGACAAAAATAACCATTTGGTGAAACTTCAGCCAAAAATAATCCTTTAAAAAAAAATCTGAATCTAACCCTTTTGTGTGGTTCCCGTACCAGCGGCGCCACACCTCAAAGCACCGCGCCCTGGCCGGGGGCGCCACACCCTTGCCAGCGAGGCATCGTGGGCCCCAGCGTGGGTCATGTAGCGCCGGCGCCTAGGGCGCTAAACATACATGTGCAACGCCGGTCGCAGCCGAGGTGCTAGTTCGCACGTCGCGGAGAGGATCCGATCGATGCAAGTTGATCTAACTGCGTTCACCTCCAAAGAATCAATCGATCGAGCTGCTAGCTTACCAAGCTTTGCACGTCTCTTATAGAAGCTATCTAGTGCTTCAAAACCAACAGTCCCAGTTGTCGCCGCCTTGGCGAACGTGCAAGGACTGTTGAAGCTTCAGTTCGATGGGCGATCGACATAGCTTGTGACCTAGCAACCGCTCCAAAACAAGTTAAAATTCGGTGCAGACAGTCCTGGAAGCCTCCAGCGGAAAACTTGGTGAAGATTAATGTTGATGTGCAGTCAGGTTCAGGTAGCACTGGTATGGTGGTGCGTAATCATTCAGGTAACCTGCTACGCTGTCAAGCCTTGTGGTATGAATATGCTAAGGATGCTAGAACGATGGAAGCCATAGCAATACGCGACGGTCTTCAGCTGGCGATTGATATGGGGCTGGTCAGAATCATCCTGGAGAGTGATGCGCAGGAGGTTGTAAACCTTTGCAACTCCAGTGCGTTTGACAGAGCTGAGATTGGATCTATTTGTCGCCAGATCGTTGAGTTGGGCACCAGCTGTAGTTATTTGAAACTCATCTTTGTGTCAAGAGCATGCACGCGTGGCCGAGATGCTGCCGGACGTCTTGGCCGAGATGTGCGACTTGTAAACCTCGACGGCCTTGTCGAGCTTCCTGTTCTTGCAGCGTCCCATGAGCAGCGTGTTGCAGGTACGGTCATTGGCTCGCACCCCTTGGCCTCCATCTCCTCGAGCAGCCTGAGCGCGCCGAGGGCGTCGCCCTTGACGCACATCCCGTCCATGAGCGAGGTGAAGGTGACGACGTCGGGGAAGTGGCCCGCGGCGGCCATGGCGTCGAGGTAGGCCCTGGCCTTGGCGACCAGGCCGGCGCGCGCGAGGCCGTAGACGAGGTCGGGCTCCACGCCGTCGTTTGCCATGCGGCGGAGCACGCCGAGGACGCCCTCGGGGTCGGACGCGCTGCAGTGGGCCTTCATGAGCGCCTTGTAGACGCGCGCGTCGGCGCCGACGCCGTGGTCGGCGAGGACCGGGGGAGCTGCCCGATCTCACGGGGAGAGGGCGACGCGGGTCGGGCTGATTAGGTCGCGGGGTGTAGCGCCCCACAGGGCGGCGCAGTACGTAGGGGTGTCGCGCCCCGCGCCGGCGCTACACGACCCGCGCTGGGGCCCACGATGCCTCGCTGGCAAGGGTGTGGCGCCTCGTCAGGGGCGCGGTGCTTTGATGTGTGGCGCCGCTGGCCTGGGTTTGATGTCGAGGGAGAAGGAGCACGGACCCTTTGATTTCGAGTTGTTCTGAATCTGTTTTCGATTCAGAGTCCTGGGTTTTTCCACACTTTTGTTGACATTGCAGAGACAGCAACAACGCAGCACGCGACGTTGAATGGGGCGAGGAGAAGGACTGCGGACCCTTTTGATGGCGAGTTGTCTCGAATCTGTTCGCATCCGAGGACTGCGGGCGGTAGAAGTTTTCCGGACTTTTGGGCCTTTGGCCACCGAGGACACGCACCTTGTGACCTCACTGCTAACCCAAAGCTGATTTCGCTTGATGCGCTGTTTCCCTCGATTGCGCCCTTGAATGGAGCGAGCAAAGCTACAAGGGAGGTGCAAGTGTTGTATGGCCTCAGACTCCTGCAGAAAAATAGCGCACATACCATCGTTAGCCAAGCCCATGATGAAGACGCCGCTCTCCAGTCCAACATCTTTTCCACGCAGCCTTCCACGCAAAAAAAAATTGTATTTCGACGGCGCTTTGCAATCCCAAATGGCAGTATGCGTGGTCAAATTGTGCATCCTTCAAAGAAAGCCAAGTTGCTCGTCTTTGCCAAAAATACCTTGTTGGCCGTCCACTTCCACTCGAAACAATCAGCTGTGTCAGAAAGCCTAGGCTGAAGGAGAGAGTTCCACGGAGTCAAGTAATGGGCTAAAGCCCTAACCGAAAGGCCCCCCACAAGCTGTGGGTGGGGGGTAGCAGATGTGATTACCCAAGCTGATGATAACTTATCTTGTACGAATCTTTTATATGTTGTTGCTAGCTTTATTAAATTAAAGCAGGCTCGCCTTGAGCCTATGGTCTAAAACAAAACTACAAAAAAGCCCGTCAATGGCCAAGAGAAGTCGAACCTCGACGCCACCGTCATGTTCTCTTAGGTACTAGTGTTATCAAGTTTGTACGATGAACACAACTCTTCAGCTGACCATGATGGTGGTTACTTCGTGAATCTAAGCTGGTGCACGCACAAATCATGATGCTTCCAAATCCTATGATGTCTCTAGGTTTTAACCACAATGCAAAAAGTTTCAACAGTAAAAAACTTGGGAGCATTCTGTACGTGATGCTCATATGAACCTAGCAACAAATATGCTTTACTCTGTTTTCCACGTAGGAACAAGAAATGGCTACATAAAAAAATTATGATCACTTCCATCTCTCTTCTCAAGCTTAAATAGGAGCACTATTACATTAAAGATTCATACCATTTGGTGCAACAACCATGTGATAGATACTTTTCATGTAGGTAATATTAACATAAGGTGCACATGGACTATTCCCAGCATACCCTCCCTCAGTGGAGTAGGTGAGTTAATTGAAAATCCATCGCAACTAAGGCTAGGGTTTCAGAAAGCCATGTGGATTCAATTTTTGCATAGAAAAAACACTGACCTAGTGTAGCATTGTTTCAGAAAGCACCGATCAGTGAGTTTACACTTGCTAACACATTTTCTGGTCGGCGGACCTCACTATTAGGATGACGTGGCACAAGCGGTCAAGGGAGACATTCCTCATTAGATAGGTTTGTATCTCAAGTTTTTTTATTTTCCTGGGAACCACATGTCAGCTTCTGGAGGTCACGACCACTTGTAGCGGAACCAAACCATGCCACTTCCACTAGTTCCTCATCCTCAGACTCCGACGACGTTGACTGCTTGTCATCGCTCCAACTGGTTCGAGCAGCCCGTGGAGATCAAGCCGCCATGGGCGAGGTGGGCGGGACGCGGCAAGTAGGAGAGAAGCTTGCAACAAGCAATCTTGTGTAGACTACGACTTTTTGATTATGGGGCCGAGTAGAGCAGGTTGTGGGGCCCAAGCTTGGGTTGGCAGAAGGTCGGAATTGAGAGGGGGAAGGGAGCAATTGGAATGAGCCAATGTCGATCAAGATATTGAACCATCTCTCGTGTATATCGAACCACCAGACGAACTCCTAAAGGTACTAGATCACCTCTCGTGCCTAGGGAACATTCGTTGATCCCATCAGAGCTCTACAACGACTCAAAGTGCAAAAAGCTCCATGTATGGTTTAGATAATTAATGACAATCCATATGCACTAATGATTTCATTGAGTTATATTTGAAGGGTTTTTCATAAGTAATGTTTGCAAACCATTTGTTGGATTCAAGGATAAATATCATCAAAATATTAATATTCAATGAGTAATGGCATCAAGATCATCGATTTGAAAATATGAATATGATATAATATTTTACCTTTCTATATTTTTTGTATACTAGATTGGTACCGAAGACCTAATCCCGTCAACTTGGCAATACTATTAGCTCATCTTGGGGAAAATTAAGGGGTAGGGTTTGCATCAACCGAGGCACATTGCCTTATAAGAAAAAGAACGGTTGTCTCATTCGATGGTGGGACACTAGTATGGCGTAATAGTGTGTTGGTACACCTAAGGTGTCAATCGGGATCCCACCGATGTGCCACTTCCAGTTTATTTGTGAATTTCTAGTTCAAATTTTGTTCTGAAATTTTGAACTAAATACCCCCAAATGAACTAAAAGTGGGATATTGGCATGTTCCTAAAATTTGAGAAGTTAGTTTAACATTATTTTAGATAACAGACATTTTATTGCCCTGATTTAACTTAATAAACCAACCAGGTTTAAAGACGAGTTATTACACACGATGCGGCATACAGCTTCGCCAAAGTACAAGGTAAAAACAAAGATACCGGGGCCGGCCAACCCCCAAACAAGCCGATGGACTAGGCAAAGCTACTACGACTGATCATTTCTTGGAGTGAGCGACGAGTAGATCGCCTTTAGCCTGCTTAACATCCTTGGGAGAGCCTCCTTGTCTTGCTCCTTGCAGAGATGCGTCCACATCTGAATAAGAGTAAACATGAGAATTTTGTAGATTAGGTCAGATGGGTGTTTTAGCACTTTAACCTCCATGGCTAGCTTATTGCGAGTAAGCCAAAGAGCCCAAAACAGCACTGAAACAAGCAGCTGTACGTCGCTGCCCTAAGAGAGGTTGAATATTAGCGTGAAATGGGGGAAAATTGGCCGGGGACCAGTTGCACCCAAGAAACCTCCGCACCACATTCCAGCCCAGCTTTGCAAGCGCGCAAGAAAACAAAATATGAGTGGCGTCTTCACTTACCGCAGACCGCACCTTTTCCGTTAGACGGGCCCTGGCGGGAGGCCAATTGCTTTCCCGCCGGAAGACGCTCAAGGAAAAGCTGCCAGGTAAATTCTTTTACTTTCAGCGGTACTCTGGCCCCCCAAAGGTCCCGCCCATGGGCAACCGTTGCTCCTTGGACATTCTGTGGTACATACATGCAACCGAGTAGTTCCCTGACGGCTCTAACGCTCAGCGAATTATGTCTGGCCTTCTTGTAGGAAAACTGAATCTAGGTCTGCTAGCAATGCAGTCTATTGCGTCGCCCCTTCATGGTCTAACGTTTGCCGGAAAGTAATGCCTTCTCTCTCTGGGGCGAAGACGTCCGCAACCTATATGTTGGGATTGCTGCATATGGCGAAGATGCACGGATATTGGTCCTTGAGTGGCCTGTTCCCATGCCACCAATCTGACGAAAAGGCTGTACTGATATGTGGAGACAAGAAATTAACACAATTCTACGCTGGCTAAATCTTCAAATTTTGAGTTCATATGTAAAGAAAACATAACAGGCAACAAACAGTGCTTACAACCCCAGCAGTCACCAGCAGCACCGATGGTAGACATTCCCTTATCCTTCAGAGCAGCAATAATTGGTTTTGCATCTTGAAGTCCCTCCTTCTGTTAAATGAATAACTGTTGCTGCTTAATAAAGTGGTCGAGCAAACTTAAAGATCAACAAAAGTTAAAATATTTTCAAGGTGTCGGGACGCCTTGTAAATACCGCAATATATCAATACTTGCGATTTGCAATGAACATAAATTTTAGTACATCCCTAGATCAGGGTATTCAAATAATGATCACTACAACTTGTAGAAGGAACTAGATTAGAAGAGAGATCATTAGTACATTATTGTGAGTGAGTGAGTGAGTGATGAAATGATTAGAAATTTCATTTTCAGGCATTGAACAGATATCATCGAATCACCGGGCTTAAAAGTCATCTCATGTAGGAACTATCAACAAAATGCTCATTTTGACACTCTTCAGGCTTGGACCAGAAGGTTTTCTATGGTTTCTACAGAGTTGACTGATGGCCAGATGCCATAATCCGCAACGAAGTACCTCGTTTAGCAGTAATCTGACATAGAGGATCTTCATATTCCAAAAACAATTTCAACAAGAAAAAACGGAAACCGGGAAACTTAAGGATCAGTAAAAGCTCAAGAGACAACAAACCGGATTATGTGCCTGCACCCACATTGCAGGACTGCAGGGATTCTCTGGCTGATCCCCGTGAAGAAAATCTGGCACAACAACGAAGTAACCAGACAATGCAACCTTGTCGGCTATCTTCATTAGATAAGACATTTAGCATTAGTGTCAGTTCATGAGTGTAAATAAATACAGCTCAGAGAGTAAGAGACAGTAAATAAGTCAGTTTTTTTTAGTATAAAGCTTTATCAACCCAGCGCTTTTCAAAAATGGTTTGATGTTATTGGTTCACTGTCGACAAAATTATGGAGCATAATAATCTCATACGTTACCTCAGGTTCGGCGCCTCGAAGCTCGAACCCTGCAAAGACGAAATGGTTTTCAGTTCAGTTGCCATCGTTTCTATGCGCGAGAGTGTGTAAATCAATCGAGTAAAATCCATCAAAGGTCACTGTATTTGAGCTCGTTACTCGCCGTCATCACCGTACACAACTATACGTAAGTTACGGTCACTAAATACGCGCGAGTGTGTCGTAGATGGTCACTCGTGGCATGTAGAGCGCCGTATTTGCTGACGTGGCACTGTGTTGACCAGTTTCCAGCTGTTGTATTTTTGTAAAAAGGCCCCTCTCAATGATAATTTTCTATTCCTCCTTTCTTCTCCAAGATTTCATCCCCAAGCACACCTTTGGTCGATCGGAGGCGCGCGGGCTGATGCGAAGAAGCAAGCACAAGCTTAGCTAGCTATGAGTGTCAGCGTGTGCGTGTGTTGTGTGCTGGTCCTGGATTTCGTGTGCTGCTCTGCTCCTCGAGCGATGCCCGAGCACCCAGTTTCTCAAACGGTCAAACCAGATGGCCGGCTGCGAGATCGATGCGGGATGGAGGCACGCACGCAAGTTGTCCGTCGCCTGTGCGGCCGCCGCGCCGCCCACCTCTGTGTGCCTCCGTGCATCCCTGTACCAGTACGTCGCCGCGCTGCCAGACCGCAGCCGGCCGTGGGCACGGCACCTAAGCGCGAGGATGTCCGTCCGCCGCGTGCGAGCTTCACCGACGCCTCCATACTGGTGTACAAGGCCTTGAGGCGAACGTGCACGGCGCCGACGAGCGCAGGCGGAGCCACTCCATGGACACGACGATGGTGGCCGAGACGCCGTCGCGGGGGGCGAGGATACGGCACAGGTTGGCCCCGTCCTGCACCGTTGTTGTCGGGTTGTGAAGGCACGATGGGACAGCGAACAGCGGCCACCCCGCCCAAGTCGGCCAGGAGCGCGCGGGGCGGCATCCTTGGGCATGGCCGCGTCAGAGCACGCCTTGTCAGACTCTGCCTTGCTCAACCCTTCAGGCCGTTGGGCTGCTCCGCCGGCTCGGGCGGGCCGTTGCTCCGGAAGCAGGCCCTGACGACGTCACACGCCATCTCGTTGGTCACAACGTCCCACAGCCCTAGCCAGGATCAGGCACTCGTTGTCCTCATTGTGGTCTGTTTCTGTCACCTCCGGCTCCGCCGTCACGTACGACTTCAGGTACCCGTCACCTGCGTGCAGTGGCGGATGTAGGAGTAAAAGGTTGGGGGTGCCAGACTCGGTATTCATAGTATAAATATCATGTATTAGTTTTTTTAACATGTGTAATAAGCATAAAATTAGACTAAATGGTACTCCCTACGTTCCAAAATACTTGTCTTCCATTTTTCCAAATTTGGATGTACCTATACACAAAAATATGTCTAGCTACATCTGAATTTGGACAAATGGAAGACAAGTATTTTAAAACGGAGGGAGTAGTATATTAAAAAATCTGCATCATTTAGGGGGTGCCATATGGCATCCATGGCACCCCCACTAGCTCCGCCCCTGCCTGCGTGCGCGGAAGCCAGCCAGTTAGATCGGATCCAAGAGGCAGATCGAATTATTACTGACGAGGAGAGCGATCTTGAAAACCGAACTCACCTATGGCACGGGACATGGCAAGAACGCAGAGCACACGGGCGCCGTCCCAGTAGATGACATGGCCGCCCGCCGCCTGGATGCGCTCTCCGTCCGGTCAGGCTGAGAGAATCCACGAGTCAGACAACCTAAAATCACAGACAATTCTAACTCGAAACAGAGGAGGGCATGGGTAGCATGACGCCGTGATGCGAAGGCTGGCGAGGCGGAAGCCACCTGGGGACGAAGCGGAGCGGCGCGACGAAGAGGAGCTCCTCGATGGTGGCGAAGGGGGGCACCAGCTCCAGGCCACACCGGAGCGTCACGAGCTTGTGGCATTGCCAAACCGCCGCGTAGCCTAGCACGAACCCGCCCTCATGGTATCCGTATAGATGCTCGAGCAGCAGAGGAAGCGCGGGGATGCTAGAGCTCGGCTCGGTCATCGTCGGCAGCGGAGGTCATCGGAGACGGGAGGTTCATGTCGTTTCAACGGCGGCCATTTTCGCTTTAGTCCTTTTGTTTTCTATTATTCGAAATTTATCCCTGTGGACAGCTGCTGGGCCTATCAGATAGGATCCAGCACTGGCCACGTCAGCAAATACAGCCTCTACACGCTCTAGTGACCATCTACGACACACCTGCATGTATTTAGTGACTGTAACTCGCGTATAGCTATGTACGGTGATGACGGCGAGTAACGAGCTCAAATACGGTGACCTCCGATGGATTTTACTCAAATCAATCAGTTAACTTGCGTGGCTGCCATACCGAAGGCGTCGGAGGCGAGGACGACAGCGGCCTTGGAGTCGGCTGAGCCGCCGAGGTTCGCCTTCTGCCCGCCGAAGTCATCGACGACCCTGCCCTCACCACCGGCCGGGTTCAGCATCGGTGGGTTCGGTTCTCGCAGCACTCAGAGCTCGCCATTGAACTTTCTCAAAGGAAACAAAGGGTTCGGAAACCAACTTGACGCTGGATGGCAATTGTTCATGACTTCGGACTATATTAGTAGACTAGTACGCTGACGGGTGACCTCAGGGGTGACGCTAATTCATTTGAAACCGAGCTTTGGTCGTTGTGAGGTTCCCGCGAGGAGAGCCAATCCTGGTATCCCTGTTTTTTTAACTCACCCCTTATATTCGAGTTCCAAATAATCTTATGAATCTCTCATGTCATGTACAATTGTACTCTGTCACAAAGAAGTTCATATTGGCTACCTAGTGGGCATGATACAAGATCGTATATTGCGAATGTTGTGATTGCTTAACCTCGATTGTGCTCATTACTAGCAGTGCGAACTTGAGAAAACAACTAAAAAGGATTTCTCAAAAGAGAGTCATCTTTAAAATCTACACAGCGAACTCGAATTGATAGGATTGACACAACTGCCAGGGAGATACATCATTGATGGGAGCGAGAATGGTCAAGATATGTAGTACTTGAATGTCCATATGCTCGTTATTAGGGTTGGAATTATAACTCGAAACTCGTGAGCTAAATGAGTAGCTCGTGACTCGGCTCGGCTTGGATCGAACTCGGTGTCTCACGAGTCGAGCCAAGTTTCATTTTTGAACTCGTTTGTTGACCAAGCTACTCGTGAGTAGCTCGATAACTCGTTTAACACATTATAATTGTTCAAACATGCGCACATACGAAAACACAAGTAACTTTCTTACTAATTCTGAACTATAACAATGATGATCTTTCTACAATTTTATAACTCTAGTCAAAGGGTAGATGAATGCTGAAATATAGAACCTCTACACAATTATCGGTGCAAAAAATATTCACAGTTTGACACTAATATATCAAAAATTACATTTTTTTTATTTGAACAAGTTAAACGAGCTACTCGCGAGTATACCGAGTCCAGCCAAGTTTGATTTCTGAACTCGTTTGTTGAACGAGTCAAGTCGAGCTCGACTCATTAGTTGAGCGAGTTCAAGCGAGCCGGCTCGGCTCGAATTCCAGGCCTAACTCGGCTCGGCTCGAATTTCAGGCCTACTCATTATCACAGAATCAAAATACCTAAAAGCACATCGCGTAGTTGTTGCACCACATAGTATCAACCATTAATGTACTATTGATCCTATTTAAGCACGAGAATGTAGATGGAACATGATCAAAATTCACAAACAAGCCATCATGCTTACCCGAGGTTGAGCAAGCAACGATGGATCTTGGTCGTTTGTAGGTTCATATTGGTAGTACACATATACGAGATGACCACGAGTTTTTTTGAAGGAGCGCAAAAAAAAGTTTTTTGGGTGAATGTGAAATTACTTTTGCAATGATATTTCAAAACACATAGATATTTTAGGATTTGGAAGCGTCAGGAATTATGACCATGCTGATCAACAGATGAACTCATCTCCAAGACTTTCTCATGGAACGAGGCAGAGAGATGAGACTACGACTGATTACCTCTACTGAAGGACAAAATTGTCACAATGGTATCCCCAGCCAGTTAAAGAAACCTTGTTAGAATGATTAAGGTAATTTTTTTTTCAGAATGGAGGAACTGGGTGATTCTCAGATCTGTCTGGTGTGAGGGCAGTGATTGATCCATGTAATTAAGAAGGAATGTAAAGAACCTGGCATACTTTGTCAACCAAAATGGCCATGTCAAGGCTTCCGAGTGTCATGCTTCATGCACTAGTCAACTATCGCAAAAATCCGAACTGATGAAAATGGCTAGTACAATCCAATATACAATTCAACACCCCCTCTCACGTGTGACTCGAGGAAGGACATGCCAACACGTGCAACTGGAAGAGAGCGACGGACCGCGAGTCTAGAAAACAAAAGGACAAAGAGGGGTCAACAACAATTTTTACACTATGTTTGGATGTAGAAAAGTTTGACTGAAATTGAAAATCTGGAATTTCTAGACTGATTCCGCTGTTTGGGCTGGTCAAAGAATTGAGGTCTGGAAACCCAAGGCAATTCCGAGCGAGCCCCTCGCTCGGAAAGGCTCGGAGACGCCCGTCTCGCTACGCACTCGTTTCGCTCGCTCGAAACATAACGAGAGCTCGACCTCCTTCGTCGACGGTGAGACCTTCCTCGACGGTTAGAAGAAGCTCTTCCTCCCTCCCCTGCTCCTCCTCCTTCTGCCCTTCACAGACCCCCTCTCCTCCCTCTTCGTTTCTTCCCCCGGTGCCACCAGAACCCTAGATCTCCGGTGGCGGGAGGGAACAGGGCGGCGGCGGCAGGGGCACCCTCTTCTCTGGATTTCCCGAACCTTCTCCTTCCCTGTTCGCCGCTGGCGCAAGGGCCGCGTCACGCTGTCTCTGCAGGAGACGCCCCGGTGCCTGCCGAGCCTAGTGGTGGAGCTCGCGCTCCAGACGCACTAGCTGCTCCGCGAGCTCGGCAACCCCGCCTGCGCATCATGCTAGATGCGGAGCGCTGCGCGGCGGGCGCCGGCGAGGGTGCTCCCCGGCAGCCGAGGCGCCCGGCGCTGCTGCTGGAGGAGAGCGGTGCGGCGGCGGGCAACGGACGACGAAGTGACGGCGTACATACACCGGGCTCGTCGCTGGAGCTGGCCGTCTTCTTCCTCAGGCTCTGAACATGGCTGGCCGTAGTGAAAATTTCAGAGCGAGGCCCCTGTCTCTGAACGTGTATTTGTTTAATTTTGTCAGTATGCGGCTCAATCTAGTGGTTTGTACGTGGAAAGCTGATAATCATTTTATTTCATTCATCTTTTTCTTTGTAACCCGTTACGAATTTCTTTTGACAAAAAGAGAAAATTATTATTTCGTATTTACAAACAGGTAAAGCTGATAATCATCTGATTTAGAATATTTTAATGTTATTATGTGTGCAAAATAATATATTAATAATCAAATATACACATACAATTTTTTTATACATGTACACAAGTTTATATTGTTGAGTTATCATTCAATTCCATGGTTTATACATTCAAATAGGAATTGGAATCGTGTGCGACCTTTGATTCCAACCGTAAATTCCATTCACATCCAAACAGCGGAATTCGAATTGGACCTTATTTCCTTTCCATCTTGGAAATGGAATTGCTTGTCCAATTCAATTACAAACAAACTTTGCTACATCCAAACACAGTGTTAGATAAATTGTGAAAGCTAGGACTCGAACTCGAGTCCCTGAACTCTATACCATGTCATTCTTCATTCACTAGCAAACTATCGCGAAAATCCGAACTGATGAAAATGACTAGTACAATCCACATATACACACTTTAACAGATACATGAAATGAGAATACTTGACTGAACCACAAGCCTAAAAATACATGGCCACGTCTCGCTCCAACATCATTGACAAATGACCATATCCCTCACCTTTCACTTCGTCTTGAATAAGGGCCCAAAGTCTCTAAATTTCTTGCCCTGTTTTGATGCGAATAATCTCGCTAATTTTTTTTTAAATACTACACACAAAATAATTAATTCCGGAAATAACACGCGATTTTTTTTTTTGCAAAAATAGGATCCCGTCGTCCTTGGCGAAGCCGACAGGGCCCTGTCGTCCTTGGCGAAGACGACAGGTGGCGTGCGTGTACAAATACACGCCACTGGTCATATTACTAGTGGCGTGTATCCGCACATACACGCCACTAGTAACAGCCCAGCAGCTCACACATGCCTCCGCGTGGCCGTGTGGGCCCTCTCGTCATCAGCAACGACGACAGGCCAAAGTCGTCTTTGGCAAAGACGACGGGATCCTACTTCAGCAAAAAAATTAAAACGCGTAATATTTCTGGAATTAAATAATTTTCGTGTATTATTTAAATAAAATTAGCAATAATCTCGAGCAGACGCTTTATAGTTTCCTTCATTTTTCTTCCTGCGTTGTTTCCTCTTCCAATCCTCCTAGTTTGCTGCTTCCAGTTCCGAACGCTAGAGGACAGCCACACGAGAGGGAAGGGATGATGACCCTGCAATGCTTGAGAACATGCACCGCTTAGAGCATCACTAGCAGAGCCCTTAAAAGGCCAACCCTTAAAAGCGGAATAAGGGTCGAGAAATGGCAGTTTTAAGGGTTGGAAACAGAGGGCGTAGATCAGTACCCTCAAACCCAACCCTTAAAACAGAATATTCCATTATAAGGGTTGGGTTTGAGGGCACTGCTAGACGCCGCAACCCCAACCCTTAAAACTGACATGTATGTTTCATCACAATTTTCATAGAACAATAATAGTTTGAACAAAACAATAATCATTCTAGTTATTATTACATCACCAAATAGTAGTTTCAAACACATAATAATCATTCAAGTTATTACAACAAGGGTTTTTCGAAATTACAACAATTGTTCGAATCAAAAAGGACATGGAAAAGTAAAACAATGGTAGATCATTGGCGTTGGCGACGCCCATCTAGCTGCCAGTGGTGCTCGAGAAGATCCTTCTGCAGCTGGCAATGAGTGTTGGCACTCTCAATCTCTCGATGTGTTTGGAGAAAAGCTTGTAGGCGATTTGGGTTTCTTTCCGGTTGCACTCGGGTTCCAACATTGTCATAGAAATAAGGCAAATTGAAACCCCTCTCATCCTCAAGGATCATGTTGTGTAGAATCACACAACATTTCATAATGTTCACAAGGGTTTTTTTGTCCCAAAAACGAGCTGGACCCCGAACTATGGCAAACCTTGCTTGCAAAACACCGAAAGCTCTCTCAATGTCCTTGCGGGCTGACTCTTGTGCCTTGGTAAAATTAGCCTCTTTTTTGGTTAAGGCCACTCCATTTTTCTCCTTAATGGACTTCACAAGAGTTGCCCACTCAGGATAAATGTCATCGGTGAGATAGTATCCCATTGAGTACTCATTGTCCATGACTTTGTAGTTGCAAGGTGGAGCATCTCCAGAAACTAGTCTAGAAAATAAAGGGGATCTTGCTAGCACATTGATGTCATTGAGTGTTCCCGGTAAACCGAAAAATGCATGCCAAATCCACAAGTCCTCCGATGCTACGGCCTCAAGCACAATGGTATGATCATGGCTTTTACCACAAGTCCCCCTTCTCTGATCGAGCAGCTTCGCTCGGTCCTCTAGCTCTTGCATGGCGAGGACGATGACCATCATCTCGGCATCGTCGTCTTGAAGCAAATCATCGATGTCCGAATCGTCTGACGACGACCAACCGGAACCATCGGTGATGGAATCATCGGTGTCCATCTACAATATACAAAATATAGTCAATATTTGAGTAAATACAAATTAAAACGTGCAAAGAAAAAGGAAAGAAAACATACCTGTGAGCGCGCGCGCGTCCGCGTCGGGCGGCGAGGTCGTCTCGGCGACCCAACCGAGCTCGAGCCGGGGCGAGCGGGCGGCGTGGCGGCGACGGCTGGATCCGGACGAGGCGGGGTCGGGGGAGCTCGCGCGAGGCCGGGGGCGAGCCAATCGCGGCGGCGGCCGCGGGCGGACTGGCGTCTGGCGGCGAGATAGTCTCGGCGACCCCGACAAGCTCGAGCCGGGGTGGGCGGGCGGCATGGCGGCGACGGCTGGATCTGGACGAGGCGGGGTCGGGGGAGCTCGCGCGAGGCCGGGGGCGAGCCAATCGCGGCGGCGGCGGGCGGACTGGCGCGGGCGCGGGGCGGCACGGGAGGAGCTTGCGCGAGCTGGATCCGGCCGAGGCAAGGTCGGGCCGGGGAGGGGTGGCCGATGCGAGTGGAGGGGCGGCGGGGGGGTGGCCGGAGGCGGCAGGGGCGCGGCAGCGGTGGACCCGCCCCCCCCCCCCCCCCCCCAACCCTCGCTTGTACAGGTTCGGAGGGGAAAATAGGGGTCAACCCTTAATTTTTTTTTATGGTTTTAAGGGTTTAAGGGTTCTGCTAGTTCGTGTTTTCCCTCCCGAACCCGTAAAAAAACGGTTATTTTTAAGGGTTGGCCCTTTTAAGGGCTCTGCTAGTGATGCTCTTATCCCCGCAAGTGGGACAACTTCGGTGACCTCACGATGTACATTATCGGTGCCACCTCATTACCGCAATATCCAGGTTCCAAGCTGGCAACAACGACGAGTAGGTGTAACGTCCCTTTTCTACCTATCCATGCATGGTTTAAAGTTTCAAACCAAGTATAATTTTTCTGCTAATAAATCCGATCGATACATTTTGTCTTGAGTTTAGACTCGCAACATGGGTCATTTTGTCTTAGATTCATATTGGCATAATTTCTATGGCAGGTAGGCTACGTAGTGGTCATGATACAAGATGGTATAGATTGTGATTGCTTAACCTTGATTGTGCTCACTACTAGCAGTACGACTTGAGAAAACAAATGAAAATGAGTGAACTTGAATTTGAATTGATAGGATCGACACGACTGCCAGGGAGATACATCATTGATGGGAGTAAGAATGGTCACGATATATAGTACACGATTGTCCATGTGCTCCTTATCATAGTATCAAAATGCCTAAAAAGCATATCGTGTGGTTGTTGTACCACATAGTATATCAACCATTAATGTACTATTGTTCCTATTTAAGCACGAGAAGGATAAATGGAACATGATCAAAATTCACAAACAAGCCATCATGCTTACCCGAGGTTGAGCAAGGAATGATGGATCTTGGTCGTTAGTAGGTTCATATTGGAATACACCATATACGCGATGACCATAAGTTTTTTGGATGATTTTGAAATTGCTTTTGCAAGGCTATTGAAAACACATAGACATCCTAGGATTTGGAAGCGTCAGAAGTTATGACCATGTTGATATGCAAATGAAGTCATCTTCAAAACCTTCTTATGGAACAAGGCAGAGCGATATATCTCCATTAAAGGACAAAGTTGTCACACTGGTATCCCTAGTCAGTTAAAGAATTTCTTAAAGCTCAGTCAACACAAAGAACTATCGGTCCGATGCTAAGACACATGCAACATTTCACCCTCTTAAACACTGGGAAGAATATTATAATATTTTTGCACTAGATAAACAAATTTGTTTATCATCAACATGGTGAACATGATTGAGTGTATATTAGTATGAACTATGAACAAACTAGCGCATCCTGGTGGGCATTTTCTATATCTGTATGAACCTATTTGTAAAGCCGACTAAGAATAAGATGGTCTTAGTCGACTGAGACATAGACATGTCCTATTTAGTACTTCCTCCATTCCGAATTATGAAATGTTCCAACTTTTTCCTATATCAGATGTGTATAGACATGTTTTAAGTATCTATTCGGTCTTTTCAGTTCATATGTAGTCCACGTTGACGTTGACATATCCAAAACACTTTGTTGACAGGAGAGAGTACATCTCTATTTTTTTATGTTGAGCCCACATGCACAATTATGTCCCTAAATCTTGTATGCGTCTGAAGAATGGTTTAACTTATGAGTAAGAAGTGGCAGTAGCAGCGAATCTCAAGGTTGTGCAGTACATTTTTTAGGTGTAAACTGTAGGAAAAAAGATTTTGGCCTACCTATATTCCTTTGTCTTATAGTCGGTGCCATTCACAATGGAATTTGAGGCAAGAGAGTGAAACCTACGTACTTATAGTGCTAATTTCAGAGTCCTGGTTTGTAAACACATAAGCTTCCAAGTTTGTACAAACTCATTCCAAAATAAAGTCCACGGAAAAACATTAACGATCTTCCTTGGCTAATGGACTGTAATTGTGATGTGCCAGGACACACATGTATGAGTTATGTGAAATAATTAAGTACACAATGTAGTCATGTAGGTTCATTTTCATTAGAAGTGTAATCAAACAGTATACCTAGTAACTTAGGTCTTGTACCCGGGTGATATTACTGGTATATTAATTAATACCGTATTCCAATACTATTTTTCTTAAGTATTTGGTTAAGTGCACCTCGGGTATGTATAAGTTTCTTAAGTACAAATTCCATCAAGTAGTCATTTCAGGTCAACAATAATTTCATACTAGTAAGCAATTCCATGGTCAACGGTTCCACAAAAAGATGTCATGACTCATGAACAATAACTAGTACTATTATTTGGATCTAGCGAAGGACACAAACTCAACATAAACATATCAGAGCTTTCCCGGCAGGCACATGGCAATTACAAGAGAGAATCATTCAAATTACGGGCTGAATACACACTGAAAATAACTGAAGGGAACACGTATAGGCCGAGTAACTGACCAAAGCATGTAACTCGTACAACTAATGGCATCACAAAGACTGAATAATAGCTCTTGGCAGTGAGTTGATCACACACACAAGCTAGTGTTCAGGGAGCGGGCTTTCCTGCCGGGAGCATGAAGCTTCAGTGACAGAGCTTGAAGCTTGAGTCACAATAATATGGCATTCATTTGCTTCGGCGATTTCCGGAGGCACAGGTACTTGTTGAAATATAGCAGCTTGAAGAATATCTTGTGGGGTGCCTTGTAGGGTAAAAGCACTCATTTGGGGATTTTCAGACAAATGATGAGGAGGGGATATAGTTACCAAATGATGAGCCAGGGAAGTGGCAGCTCCTTCAACACTTGCTGAATCTTGCTCAATTCCTTGGTGACTCGCAGAAGTATTTTCTGCATGTGGATGGTGGCTAGGAGGAGTACTCGGTTGATCCCTCTGCAGGATTCCAGCGTGGGAGAGCAATGCCCACAGGTGGGTGATGAACTCGCCGCCCCGTGTGAGCTGATCGATGTGCTCGTTGACATCATCTGATGGCGCGATGTAGAGCAACATCTCGGACCAGAAATCAGCTAGTACCTTCCAACGCCTGGTAACATCTTCTATCTCCTCAAGCTGCTTCCCAGCTTGGCGCCGCTCTGGAAGATGGTAGCCTCTGATTCTTCTAGTCCATAGTTCCTCAGCGCTGCATATTTAGCCTTCCTCCTCATAGACGGTAGCAGAAACCTCTTGGCTTCTAACGCGACGGCATCGAACACACGGCTTGTATCATAGTGGTGCCCAGGAAGAAGCTTTGGTGAGTTGACCACCAAGTATGCACAATATTTCGACAGTTTCGTGGCGACGCCAAGATGGATCTTGAGTTGTGCTCCCTCATCTTGGTAAGGAGGGCCATACCTAGTTGTTCCCATCTCACAGTACCATGTTGCAATGTGCCAAGTCATGATGATGCAGCTTGTGTCTGACACCGAGCGCACCTCCCGTGCACACGAAAGGTGTCCTGCTTCATTCGGCACTAGTGATGATTTCCCATTTGTCAGTTCACCATTAGTACGCTTGAGGGAGTAAATGAGTGCCTTCTTTACTTGTGCAGGTACCTCTACATGTTTTCCATGTTTTGCACGAACCCTCCGCACATACATGTTTGTTTTTGTTTTGGGAAATAAATACTTGTTTGTATGTTGGATACCCAGTCCATATCCGCCTCCGGGAGAGGCATCACAACACCTGGTAAGCTTGTCATGCAATGTAGGCTTGAAATCAAGTAATGAGTACTGCCCAAGCTTGTGCTGCCAATGGTGTTTGTTTGGTGCACAGTGTACACCAATTTTGGCCAGAATCTCATTCAATCGAATAATCATGCGGCACCACCCCTTCCAAAAAAAATCATGCAGCACCAAAAGCTTCCCCTTGTGTTCCATCCTGATTGTTCTCTGAGATACCCACAAACAAAGGATACTCTGCTCCAAATGCTAGTCCAGTAAAGTAGCAGTTGTAGCAATTCAAGAAAAGCTGCGGATGCAAGTACCACTAAGCTGATAACCCTCTCGGTATTAGTACTCCCCTTAACTTCTCGTGTCATGACTGTCAATAGTACTCTTGATAGGTAGATGACTAAAAGCAAGGAAAGAGGTGTTGATGCCCTTGATCCATAATAAATGACAGCAGACTTAGTGAAGAAGAAATCATACAGGAAGGCTAACTCAGTCTCAATCACCCTGAAAACCCGATTGCAGTCCGTATCACCTTCCTCGTTCTCCAATAGCAACCCCTTGAAGATGAAATCATGTGACCTTTCTTTGGACTCGCCACAGGTAAATCCAAAAAAGCGCCTTCTCAGCAGGTGAAAAAGAGAGAAGGAAAGGCAGGTATCCTTTAGCTCTTGGTTCAGTGACATGCTGTTGCACAGCCATATCTTCTCTATGTCAATGACTTCATCGGCATATCCTGTGAGTTGTGCTGCATATGATGGAGCATCCAACTTGGATTTATTGAGGGGCCAGTCGACCAGGTAATGGCAACCTTCCATGGTGGCCGGAACAAATTCACCCTTGGTGTGCTCGTCATACATGTAATCAGCAACCATCTTATTCAAGTTCCATGAGGTGCTCGACAGCACACATGGTTGTTGTACAAAGTTTAACTTATAACTAGCAATATATATCAAATGGAAAACAAGGGTATCTAAGGAAGAACCCTCAGCTCCATTTAGGGTAGTCAAAAACATCATCACATTTGCATAATAGATAAACCACCGGTAACGGAACCTTGTTACTTGTTTGATATCATCGATTCTAAAGCTTGTGTCGGTACAGCCATAAAGGATGAAGAGACTTACGGCCCAAATGGAGTACATGCTGCTCCCCACAGCGGAGTGAGATTGCATTGAACCTAGTGTGTATGCTCCCATTGGGAAGGACAAAGCGTTCGCAACCAAGAGGCCTTTTTGGATGAACCAGCCTGTGGAACGGCGACGCTGGGACCCTAAGATGCCAACGAATAGGTACACCACAGCAGTGAGTAATACAAGTACCTCCATGCGGATGATTCGTGGGCTCTCCAACAACGCAATGAAATAACGGAGACTTGGAATATTCCCAAGAGTAGGACGAGTCTCATTCATCGGCAGCTGGCAGGTAGCATTCACCTTTAAGGAGTAAATCAATTGTACAGAAATCAGATCGAGTTATAATAAATTCAAAATTCAGACATATAATAAAAAGTAAAGAAAAAATCAAGTCTAAATTCGTGTCCAAACAAATATCCCCTTATTATCTATAGGACGAACAGAGTGAATGGCAACGGATGAAGAGAAAAAGAAACCCTGCCGCTTCCGAACCTTTGTCGAAGGTAGAAGACAGGTCCTTTTTTCCAAGATTTAAGATCATGTTTATTTGGCTTCACTGAGGCATGAGCTATAGCTAGGCAACTATTGCAACTAGTGTTTTGATATCGAAAGTACATAACATACAAAATACACACGTAATTAAGGTAAAATTCAAAGGAAACTAAGAAACTCTTGCAATTTAGATATGCAACTACTTGAAGCTTAAACCAACTACCACTGGTCAATTCCGCGCTGGGGTCACCCTCACATAGCTAAGAAAGCGATTTTACATACCTTGGCTTTTAGGCACCCTAAGTGGTTGTTTGGATCCGGAGAATTTTTTTGAACACAGTACAACACAGACGCTCACAAATACGCACATACACTCACCCCTATGAACGCACGCACGCACACCCTACCCCTATGAGCACCTCTGAAGGACTGAGCCGGCAGATCTTGAGGTTGACGAAGTCACCACAGGCGCCTCGCTGTTGACGGGCACGTCACCTACCACTGAAAGAATAGCGCCGGATAATCCTGGAATAAATCCAGGTAAATGCAAACGCCCATGCCAAGTCTAGGACTTGAACCTGGGTGGGCTGGTTCCACCACAGGGAACCCAACCATCAGAGCCAAGCTCCGTTTGCGTTTGGATCCGGAGAATTAGAGTCGGGTTTTCATAAAACCGGTTTTAGGAGGATTTTTAGGAAAACGAGTTTTAGTTAGTTTTTCTGTTACAGTGAGTTTGTGTAATTCTTTGTTTGGATGAGAAATCGGTAAAATACGTTTTGACAACACAATGTTTGGTGAAGTGTATCTTAAAACAATACGTTGAAGTCACGGGCTAATAGGCGTCCCCCTCGACGAGAGTTGGGACGAGCACTGCGACGAACGTTGCTCAACTGCTGATGCTGGACAAGTGAAGACAGCAAGGTGATGAGTGCCCTACTGCTGCTGCTCCCGTTGGGGTCGAGATTATGACCGGCGACGCCGGACGCAGCACTTCACCGCCGTACATCAGCTCTCCGGAAGGAGGAGACGAAGTACAGTGTCGAGATTAGACAGTTGAACGCTGCATGCATGGAACTCGATCGGCTGCAGGTGTTGGTCTTTCCTCTCCGTCTTCGGCCGTCGAGCGCGTGGCCGGACCTCGAGGAAGTACAGTGTCGAGAGCTCCAATGGACGGCACGACGCACCGGCGGCGGCCTCGTGCCGCCTCATTGGCTTGCGCTGATCGGCGCTCCGTCTCGGCGCGGCGTGCTCGCTCGCGGTCTTCCTCTACGGCTCGTCGACGGTGTCGGCGCCGGTGCAGATGGCAGGATGGAGCGCGGCCGCGGCCTCTACGGCGAGGAGGACCCCACGCTGGAGACATGACAGGAGTGCCACCACGGTCGACGGCTACGACCGGTCCGGCTAGCTCCGGCCTGAGATGGAGCAGCTTGGCTTCGATCTGGTGGTCGAGGGGATGCCCGTGAGCCGGCGCAACACATGCCGCACACGAGAGACGAGAATATACAAAACGCGTTTATACAAAAACGTCAAATAGTGTATCCATAGATTAGTTAGACCAACCAAACATGGTTTTAGTTTGTTAGGCTCTTAACCGTGTTTAACGAGAACTGGTTTCCCGAACACTCCGTATCCAAACAACCCCTAAAAGCTATAGCGCCACATAGCTTTTTTTTCATTAAGAGTATAATTTATTGACTCAAAACGTCGGATCAAGTCGATACAAACGTCAAGAGTTCAGAAATGAAGCCAAATAGTGAGAATGTAAAATGCTCGATATAGAAGAAAAAATGATATAGTAGGCCCGATCGGATGACTAAATTGTCATCCATGTTAGGTAAAAACCTCTTTTACGGCTCGTGCCGCTTAGCTCACTATTTAAACCATTGCTCTTTTCCGTTCTTTGGGAGAGCCTATCAAGCTGGAGAAAGACCCAACAACCCACCAAATTTTAACTCGACCATACAAAAATATAGAAGAAACCAAAAAATTGATTTTCCAAGAATATTGGAAGGAACTTAAGTTCGTTTTCGTCACAACTAAGAGAGGAATAAGCTTGCTCTTATTTTCAGATGCGTACCGTAGCTGCCATTAGCTTTACTGATCTCCTTGCACTTGAGCCTTCTTTTTCCTCAACAGACAACAAGTCTCTCGTCCTACAGAACGACCCACTTGCCGCTCTACAAGTCTAGCCAGATGCTGCAACTGGTGCGTACACAGAATTCCAAGAGCAAAAAGATATACGGAGCGATCGATGACTAACTGGTGAAGTAAATACCGATCGTCCTTGCGGAAGCCGCTCTATCCACAATTTTGCATGGATCTGCGGGTGCCACAATTTTGCATGGCCAGGAATCCACGTTTATCCATAAGGTTCATATATGAGGCTAGCTGGGTGGATGCCAAAATTTCTTTCGTAGGGAGCCAAAATGACTGGTAAGTGTTGTTCCTTGCGATTCCTAGTTACCAACGGCGTGTTTGTTAGCCAGCACCGAGCCACTAGAGTTAAATCACCCACTATAGATGCAGTTTCCGTTTGTTTGGGTTGTCTGCAAGAGGGGTCCGGCCAGGCTCTTGTAACATTCCCAGTCTTGGTTGGTTGTAAGAGGTTTCAATGTGCATTATGAATTTATGATCATTACATGTAATCATCTGCAAAACTTGATGAGGGGAGTTTTAAATCTCGGAAAATATTCTAAAATGTACCCAAAAAACGTAAATGTCCTTATAAAATCCTGACATATTTATCAAAATTCTCTAGTAATTAAATGTGAGGAGCATCCCTGAATTTTTTTTCAAGAATTTTGTATGGCCACAACTTTGAATTTGATAGATTAAAGATCTATATAATTGAGGGGTTTGCATTGGCGTAAATATCTTTAGATTTAAACATAGTCTTCCAATACGATTACAAAACTACTTAAATTATTATATATTTTTTAGATGAATAAAACACATACTTGTAGTTCAAACCTCAGATTTAAATCAAATTGAAGTTTGTATTGTCAAAGTGGAAAATATCAACTAAAGTGACCTTGTAAATATTTTATTTGGATATGGAATAACCAACGAAAGCCTCATAAACATTTTAAAAACTTTGGACTCAATTAGAACCCTCAATCAATTCAAAAATTTTTGAATTTTAAATTTAAAACATTTTTTTTTGAGTTTAAGTGGTCGATATCCACCACTCGAATAGATAGAATAGAATTGACCCAGTTTATAATTTAAAACATAAATAAAAAGAAAGAATAAAAGAAACCAACTTTACCTATGTTGGGCCTAAAGCCTGTCCAGCGAAGCCCGGATGCAGCCCAGCTTCCTCTCTCTCCGCTTCTACATGGGCCCCACGTCCACCTCATCTCCTCTTCCACATGTGCTACCAATTCAGTCCTTACAAAGGGCCTTACCGGTCAGGTCTACTGCCAAAACATGACAACCAAGATTTTGCACAATCTTTGACAACTCGTCGTGGTAATTTTCTAGAGAAAAAACAAATATGTTTGTTTTCTGTCAAAATAGGGACAAACTATGTCGTCTTGCAAGATTTGGTTACTTCTAAAAGGAAAGAGAAAAAGATTTGCTTACTGATTCATGTGCGCTTCAAGTCAATCACTATGATCGTGAAAAAGGAAGAACGCAATCACCAGGGCAGTTATACACAAAAACAAGTGCTTCGCTCTCAAAACTGCAAATGCCAGATTTTATTCAAGTGCACTAATTCACTGTTCAGCACAAACACACACCCAAGGAGCAAATCACATAGATATGAGTACCAGCACACCTACGCCAGACAAAGATGCAGGCCCCATAGCTAATAGCATAAGCATGATGGCTAGTGAAGAGCGACAATGGCTTACTTCCTCTGCTCCACAATGTAATCCTTTTTAGCAAGCTCTAGAAAAAGCTTGCTAAAAAGCCTTACATTGTGTAACAGAGGGAGTATTATAAAAGGAGGGCTGCTACTACAGGTTCACTTGAGGTTCTTGTTAAACCAGTGAGTCATGTCCGCTAGGGCTTCCTCAGCGTTCTTCACAGCAGCTGCGTCGTTGCTGGCGTATCTGACAGTCCATCCGTGAGAAACCCCAGGGAAAATCTTGACAAAGTAACCAATCTGCAGGCCCAAAAGTAACATTAGGACGAAATATTTGAACTCGAGTTACAGACAATCTCCTACCTATAACATGTCTCCAGTTTATTGACAGTCTACTGTACTTACTGTCTTTATTTTCTCAACATATTACGTCTTTTCCGTTTACATCATTATAATTTTGACACTTTCTGGTGAAATTGTTGAATATAATAATACCTTCTTACAGGAAACAAGATGTTTAGATGGGTAATAATACATGTTTATCTATCTACAATGTTAAGTCCATGGGGGTAAAGGCTGGATGCTCTTAATTACAAGATAATCACTAATGTCAAAAGGCGATTACCTAATTTGTGACGAAAGTAGAAACACGTAATGCCAGAACAATCAAACAGTACTCTTATGAGATATACTGTTTGGCACTAGTGCAGTTTCCAATTTGGCAACTTAGTTTACCCTTAGTTATATCACATATTCTATACCTTGGGTACATCATGGTTGACTTGAAGATCAGGGCTTGAAATGAGAACTTACCCCTGAGTTACAGGATAGAACCTGCTCGAACTGCTTCATCAATTCTGGTGGCGACATTACGTCAGTTTCAGCTCCAAGTATAGCAATTGGGCATTTCACCTCTGAAATATAGCATATGTCGTAGTGTAAGAATTTTAAGCTTTACAAATGGAATGTTAAGTGTTTTATCTGCAATTCTCAAGGAAGATATTTACCTCTGATATCATCAACAGTAACAAAAGAAGGGTGCGACATAACAGCTGCCTGGATCTCATTAGCTTTCGCTAACTCTGCAACTACCTTTGCTGATATGTGGAGAGAAGAAGTGTAATGTTTAGCAGGCTAAACCTTGGAATTTAGGTTCAGATGTGAAAAAACACAATAGCGCTTACCACCCCAGCAATAACCTGCAGCCCCAACAACAGACACTCCTTGTTCCTTTAGAGCAACAATAACTGTTTTGCCTCTTCAAATCCCTTCTCCTGTATAAAGGAAAATATTTATTACTACCTCCGTTCCATAATTCTTGTCGTGGTTTTAGTTCAAAGAACTATCCTTGTCACAAGATTTTCAGCACAAAGTAACATCAGAAATAGCACTCAGCACTTTGGCAAAAGTAAAAAAAAATGGTGGGACTGGAGGGGGGTGGGGGGCTCGACCCCGATTTCTTTCTTAGGAGGTGAGGAGACTCGGAACCTGGATCAGCTAAGTGGGGCGTCCCCACTCTATCCTTCAGGCTCAACGGAGCTTCACTACTGTAGTGGAAGAGGAGTACAAACAACAAACAGGTAATATCCTACATGTTCTTACAAAGTTGTCTCATGCTGCCCACCTAAATGTTGTTGGGTTTGTAGCAACTTGTTTTATAATCACTTCCTCACCCCTGGTTACTCTAGTTAACACAATCTGAATCGAAATACTAAGGCGATCAATGTCATGCGATAGAAACTGTGACAATATCAAAACATAGACCTGAAACATAAACTGTGACCTGAACATTAACAAAAGGAACAAGGTTTCAAGAAAAACAAACCGGGGCATGCTCCTTTATCCACACTTGTATTGGTCTATCAGCATCTCCAGGCACGTATGGATCCCCATGTATGAAATCCGGCACCACAACAAAGTATCCAGACGAAGCAACTTTATCGGCTATATTCCTTCACGAGATAGGTAATTACATCAGAACTCATTCATAGCTGTCATTTAGTGATTGTGATAAACTGAAGTACTTCGAACTTCAAACATCCCCTGATGGGTGTTTTGGCCTAAAAAAGGGCACTTCAAATATCGCATAGGCCACCATAGAAGGAAATTACACTAACATAACTATTCAAAACTTAACAAGAGAGTGTTCAGATCTTAACCCAAAATTTTGTTAATAACATTTTAATAATCCCTTTGCCCATAGTATGTGGGGAACATATATGCATTGGTTAAGTGCGCATATCCTTTTTCTTTCTCGGGAGGATGGATTTTCTCAGAGCAAAGAACTATTAGATGATGGAGGCTAATGACCAAATAGCCCAAACGGACGACTTGACAACAGCTGCAGGGTAAAAAAGCAATACCGTCACAAGTCACTACACGGCATGATGATTTCACTAGTGACGGATGCTGCCACAACCCCAAATCAGCAAACCGCATCCGTCTACTGACTACAGAGACCTAGCTCGTACTTAATCAACAGATAACGGCGCAAAATCAAAACCATAACAGTAAAAAAAGAATGTATACCTTAGTTTGGGCGCTTCAAACCCTGCAAGTAGAAGACGGGAAGACCGGAAGAGCCGTTATTATCCACGGCACAGGAACTTAGTTATGAACAGAAAAGAGTTCTGGTCGAGGGGTGAACCGTAGACATCGGAGATGAGAACGACGGCGCCTTGGAGTCTTGGGCGCCGGCGACGTAGGCCCTGATCCCGCCGAAGCTGTCGACGACCTTGCCCTCCCCGGATGCGGGGCTCAGCGTCGGCGGGTTCGCGCAGCACTGCGGGCTAGCCATCCCTGCTTAGGTTGGTGGGGGTAGTGGTGCTTGGGACTGGGAGGTGGGAATGGAAACCAGCCGGCGGAGGAGGAGAGGACACGGCGATGATAGCAACGCAGCGACGCGAGTCTTTTTTTTTAATTTTACCATATATGATTACATCGATTACAAAAACAATACTAAAGAGACGAGCAAATCTATGAGATATTCAAACATTTTCTTCTTCCATGACACAATCTTGTACTTTTCTGAAGGCAGCCGTAGAACAACGCCAAATACACGAAACCACAGACATGTGAATACCAACGAAGGTTCTCCCCTTTTAATTTTGAGCCGCAATGCCAAGACTTTGTGCACGCACGCAACCATTAAATTAATCAAGCAACATCGGCAAGAGCACCACCACTGATATTCCAGGGACAAATAACCGATCCACTTTATCGACGTCGTTGGGAGCCGAGAGAACGAATCACCATTGCCGAAGACGTAATAGCTGGGATAGATATTGCAAGGACAATCCTCCTCGCGGCAACCATAAAAACAATGCAAGATTGATCTGGCGAAGCAAGATCTGCAAAACCATACCTAAACAAACTTAATCTTTCAAAGTCACCATTGACGTCGGGAAGGAAATCACGCCGTCGAACGAAGCGCTGAAGATCACTTATTGCAGACGAAACCATCTCCATTGACAAAGAAGATAACAACCAAAATCAAGCTCTAACATTAAGGACCTTTGTATAGCGCCCTGCGCAGGTCCGAGTTCCCCACCCCTCCTAGTGCCAGAACGGCAACTAGAGGAGGCGAGGACCCGTCAATTCTTAGACGAAAGCGACGATGAAGATGCAGATGGCGCCGACGGCGATGGCTAACACAGCGACGCGAGTCTAATGGTGGTGGGGTGAGGAGGAAGGACAGATAGTGGACGCTTGATGGCGAGCAGTTTCAAATCTGTTAAAAAAAAAATTGACATTATTCTGTTCGATTCGGAGGATAAGGGTCCACACTTTTGAGTCCTTATTTTTGCGGATCGAGCCCCGCACCGGTGACTTCCCGGTGCTGCTAGAGGATACCACGGAATAGGTAAAACCGCAACATAGCTGCAAGTTTATTCAGATCCCGCAAGTTAGGATGATGCTTAAATTTTCTTACGGTAAACTGTAAAACCAGCGCCTCCTAATGGTCGAATTTTACAGTAAACTGTGAACCATGGATGTTTGGCGGGAGGGAAATTTCAGCTCAATTGTTCGGTGCCAGACTCGATGGAATCCAGATAAATTTTCACTGCGTCGCTCCGAATCCAATCAATTTCTAGCCGGCCACATCAATTCCGGTCAATTTCTGGACCCTTAAGAGTTCATCTAACCGGTGAGGAGAACCTCGAGAAGTGGGCTGGTGAGAAGGCGAGGTGCGGTGCCCACCATCTGGGAGGGGCAACGGCCAGGGTTGGGGGCGGCCACGGCGGGGTTGGCCTAGGCTGGGGACGCCGGGTAGGATGGAGCTTGGACGGCCGGGTGTGGGTCTGGACAGCGCTTTGCGTGCCAGGGTGGGGTGGCAATGTGCATGCTAGATGCAGCGACGCCGAGTCGCATGCGCTGGAAATCGTGGGGAAGGCGGTAGGAAAAAAGGAAATGAGGAAATTTTTCGTTCGTAATGACATGTGGGTTCGAGTAGCATTGTGGGTGTATTTACGGAATCCGTTCTGCCACCTCTCGTAAAATGAAAAATGTTTATGATAAACTATAAAACTGCTTTTACAGTGTGAATTTTTACGGAATGTGTTAGAGATTCTCTTAGGTACTCTTTAATACTCCTTAAAGAAATTGGTTTAGTCGCATGTTTATAATTAAGTGGAACACAAAATATTATTTTACTTACTTTTACATGATGTTGATCATCTCATGCCTCTGCTTGAATTAACAAGCGCCACATTTCCTGTCACTAGGAATACGCAATCCATTTATCACTAATGAGTTAGATGTGGAAAGGTAAAATCATATAGATTCTGAAATTTATCAATCTTGATTCATTCATCTCGAGCCAGAAGAAGATGCCTACAGGACAAAGAATTTTATCCATGCAGAAATACCTAACTAAATTATGCATGACCTCATCCTTCTTATTGCAAATACAAATTATATAATTTATATTGAACTTTATATTTTAAATGAGTCTTATTTTTAGCATGTTATAGTATTTCGAGTATAATTTCTATTTGTTCGCATTGTTTAATCGCATAACTGGCAGTATTACTAAATATTATATGGTGTTTTATTGTTTGTAATGAATTCATTGAAAGATATTAAACCCTATTTATAACAAAGTTTATTCTAGAACTATGTTTTATACAATGCATAATCTATATAATTTATAAATATTTATTGTAAAGATCTCTAGTACGGTCTAACAAATGTCTCAATGGCAGTTTCTATTGTATGATTAAGCATCTTGATAGAAACTTGTAGAGTTTAAGCTGAACCAATGATACTACATTTCATAGTCAACTTTTTCTAGCAAGTCAAAATGTAACAAAATGTCCATGATTTATGCTTGGTATTGCAACAACATTGGTTAGAGTAATCACCATTGAAAAACTAGTGTGATTCTTGTATGTTTGTGTACATCAATTTTATTATTTGGTACGCTCTTTTCACTGTTTTTTGTTATCATGACACGAAATATGAAAATCTAGATACGTAAAATTTCCATAAACTTGCAGTATTAACCGGAAAAAGAATAGCATGGTAACTAGACCTGTTATCGTCGGTCATCTTACGTCCCAAGAGGCCTGTGGTCTGTATTTTGTTTGTAAATTAATCATTTTATTATGTTACTATAGTCATTGCGCCCCAAATTGTAAGCCGCGTGATTTTTCATCATTTTTAATTCACGTCACTGATTAATAAT
Organism: Poa pratensis; assembly: GCA_947311845.1. Classification (NCBI taxonomy): domain Eukaryota; kingdom Viridiplantae; phylum Streptophyta; class Magnoliopsida; order Poales; family Poaceae; genus Poa; species Poa pratensis. The sequence continues at coordinate 63,356,135 of CAMZMU010000036.1, read as the reverse complement.
ACCAAAGTATATGGACTGAGCTTGTATAAATCTTATCATTCCATTTTTTCATGGATTACTTTTTTATATGTACTTATACTATTTGTCGACAAACTATAAGTGAAAATCATAATCAAAGTTGTGCGTAGTTAACCAATAAAAGTCATTCATGTTTAAAGTGTTTTTACACAAGACAAATGAATAATAACATAGTGACTATATACTTTAACATTTTAGGCCCTTCTACTAGTAGGAAAAAGCGAGTGGTGTGTTGATGTCGCCCATAGTGGTGTGTACTACGCACGACACTGGTTATGTGCGAAGTGTGCGCCACGCGCCACTATTAAGCACGCCCCCAGTGGCGTGCAAGCGCAACACGCCATTGGTAAGTGTTAGTAGTGGCGCAGGCCCTCGTTTCAAAAAAAAAAAAAAAAGTAGTGGCGCAGGAGTGGACACCATTGATGAACACACTGCCGGAAACTGCCGCCACCGGCGAATTGGTACCATCAATCTAAGCGGCCCGCAATCCAAAGGACAAACAAGAAATTAATCAACGTCGCCACCTTCGAATGAAAAGCAAAAGTATCCAGTAGATTTTTTAAGTAGGATGGTGATCCACCACCTTCAGTTCCGAGTGATGTAAACGATGTATCTCTGTTGAACCCCCCCCCCCCCCCCCCCCCCCCCCCCCCCCCCCCCCCCTCTTGTATTCATTAAAAAAGTCTGAATTCAAAAGAAAAAATGCCACCGGCGAATTGGTTCCATCAATCTAAGCGGCCCGCAATCCAAAGGACAAACAGGAAATTAATCAACGTCACCACCTTCGAATGAAAAGCAAAAGTATCCAGGAGATTTTTTAAGTAGGATGGTGATCCACCACCTTCAGTTCTGAGTGATGTAAACGATATATCTCTGTTGAACTCTAACTAAAGTGCCCCCCTTTTGTGTTCATTAAAAAGTCTGAATTCAAAAGAAAAAATGATAAACTTCCATGCAACAATTTATTAGTCAATTTTATCAGTTCCGCGGTTATCTTCCATTTATATTTAGTTTTTCCCTTTGGATTTACATAAGTACATATACCTCAATCGTCAAAATAGATGGGCGCGGCAATAATCAGTATTTCGATCCCTGGCTTTCGGCCACTCTTGGCGCGACCTCTATCTATAAATAATATCTTCCCTTTCATAAATCTCATGTAGCTTTTTTTTTAATAGCTCGGACTTCCAGTGAAGAACCTAAGACAAGAGATTGGATTTTTGCGAAACACAGACGCTCACATACACGTGCACAAGATATTGAATTTTTGCCTCGTCAAGACTCAAGACACAGACCGAAGCCTACATGCGAACAGAGCCAGAGCCCAGAAGTGTCGAAGCTCCATCTCTTCATGTGCCCCGAGACCTCCTTCATCCGGGACCACAGTCCACAGGCCAGATATATCGTGGCCATGAACATCACTTCCCGCCCAAGCGTTTGCAGAGTTTGGAGTTCATTTGCTCTTTTGAATATAGATTGTGTTGTTAAAAAATTGTACGTTTGTGAAGTGACCTGGAAGTGTGAAGTGTAACTTGCCTTGACGTGCATTGGTACTACTACTCGTCTTGTCATGACTTCACCTCTAGCTTTCAGTTAAAAATCTAGAGCATTCTTTACAAGATTTGGTTACAGCTTTCAAAAGGAAAAAAATAAAAAAAAAGATGATTACTGCTTCGTGCACGCTTGAAGCCAATCACCATGATCGTTATTAAACAAAGAAGAACCCAATCACCAGAGAAGTTATACAGACACAAGCGTCCCAGCGTGCAAAACTGCAAATATCAAACTTTATTTCAGTGCCCAACAGTTCAGTGTTCAGCATAAGCAGACCCCCAAAACGAGCAATCACGTAGTACATACCAATACCAGCACGCCTGCGCCGGACAAGGATGCAGGGCCTACAGCAAATATCCTACCAATACCTAGGATTCTTGGATGATGACCGGTGAAGAGTGAAATTGGCTTATTATAAATGGAGAGCTACTACTTCAGATTCACTTGAGGTTCTTGTTAAACCAGTCAGTCAGGTCCCCCAGGGCTTCCTCAGCGCTCTTCACAGCAGCTGCATCCTCGCTGTCGTATCTGACAGTCCATCCATGGGAAACCCAGGGAAAATCTTGACAAGGTAACCAATCTGTAGGCCCAAATATAATATTAGGAAGAAAGATTTTGAGCTCCAGTTCCAAACGATGATAATGTGTCTCTCCAGTTTATCGACATTCTATTGTTCTTGCTGACGTTTTTCCTCAAAATATTATGTCTTTTTCTGTTTCACATCATTATAATTTTGACACTTTCTGGTGATTCATGAATATAATGTAAAAATAGCTTTGCCAGTTCCTACTTACAAAACACAAGATCTTTAGATTGACAATAATACTTGCTTATAAATCTAGAACATCAAGTGCAGGGGCTTAAATTAAACTATTGACTTCCAGGAATTACGGCTGGATGCTCTTAATTAAAAAAAATGAGTGATATTAGCTCCTTTAATGCCAACATGCTGATTAACTTTTTGGGGAAGAAAATAGAAATAAGGGCAGACAAATCAAACAGTACTCTGATCAGATACTGTTTGGCACTGGGGGACTTTCAAATTTGATCATTGATGAATTAGCTTAGCCTTAGTTATATCACATATTCTATACCTTGAGTACAAAGTAACCAATCTGTAGGCCCAAAATATAATATTAGGAAGAAATATTTTGAGCTCCATTTCCAAACCGATAATGTGTCTCTCCAGTTTATCGACATTCTATCGTAGTTGCAGACATTTTCCCTCAAAATATTACGTCCATTTCTGTTACATCATTATAATTTTGACACCTTCTGGTGAAGTTACGAATATAATGTAAAAATAGTTTTGCTAGTTCCTACTTACAGGACATAAGATATTTAGATTGACAATAATACTTGCTTATAAATTTGGAATATCAAGTGCAGGGGCTCAAATTAAACTATTGAATTCCAGGCATTAAGGCTCGGTGCTCTTAATTACAAAATGACCGATGGCTCCTCTAATGCCAAAATGTTGATTACCTAATTTGGGAAGAAAATAGAAACAAGGCCAGAACAATCAAACAGTACTCTGGTCAGATTCCTTCTGGCACTGGGGCAGTTTCAAATTTGATCATTAATGACTTATTTTAGCCTTAGCTATATCACATATTCTATACCTTGAATACATCATGGTTGGCTGGAAGATAGGGGTTTGAAATGAGAACTTACCTCTGAGTTAGAGGATAGAACCTGCTCGAACTGCCTAATCAATTCTGGTGGGGATGTTCTGTCAGTTTCAGCTCCAAGTACAGCGATGGGGCATTTAACCTCTGAAATATAGCAAATGTCATAGCGGAAGAATTTGAAGCCTTACAAATGGAAGTGTTAAGTGTGTATCTGGAATTTTCAAGGAAGAGATTTACCTTTGATATCATCAACAGTAACAAAAGAAGGGTGCGACATAACAGCTGCCTGGATCTCATTAGCTTTCGCTAACTCCGCTACTACCTTTGCTGATAGGTGGAAAGAAGAAGCAAAATGCTTAACATGCCAAACCTTGGAATTCGGGTCAAGATTTGAAAAAACATAACAGCGCTTACCACCCCAGCAATAACCTGCAGCCCCAACACTAGACACTCCTTGTTCCTTAAGAGCAGCAATAACTGGTTTTGCCTGTTCAAATGCCTTGCTCTGTATAAATAAAAAATCATTAGTTTATATTAGATACATTAGAAGAAGCATCCATGTCATATTACTTTCAGAGCGAAGTAACATCAGAAATACGTAGCACTCAGCACTTTGGCGAAAGAAAAGAAAAGGTGGGACTGGACTACTGTAGGGGGGAACTCCACCCCGATTTCACTTTTAGAAGATGAGACTGGCATTTCAAAAAAAAAAAAAAAGAAGAAGAAGATGAGACTGGAACCTCGATCAGCTAAGTGGGCTATCATTCTTACCAAAGAGAGCTTCACTACTGTGTTGGAAGAGAAGGAGAACAAACAAACAGGTCATATCCTACAATGTTACAAAGTCATCTCATGCTTGGTTACTCTAGTTAACACATTCTCAATCAAAATACTAAGGCGAGCAATCTCATGCGATGGAAATTGTTAAGATATCAAACATGTACCTTGAAACAAGCTGACATTAACATTAACAAAAGGAACAAGGTTTCAAGGAATCAGGAGACAACAAACCGGGGCATGCTCCTTTAGCCACACTTGTATTGGTCTATCAACGTTTTCAGGTACGAATGGATCCCCATGTAAGAAATCTGGCACCACAACAAAGTATCCAGACGAAGCAACTTTATCGGCTATATTCCTTCATGAAATAGGTAATTACATCAGAACTCAGCCATAGCTGTAACTTAGTGGTTGTGATAAACTAAAGTACTTCAAAATTCAAATAGGCCCCGAGGGGATCTTCGCCTTAGAAAAAGCACTTCAAAGAGGGCATACGCCACCTTAAAAGGAAATTCTACTAAAATAAATGTTAACCCCAAATTGTCTGAACTGAACAACATTATGATAATTCCTTTGAACAAACTAGTACAGTATATGGAAGAATGAGGAACATATATGCAGTGTCGGCTGGCTGTGATTCGCATATCAGTTTTCCTTCTCACGAAGATCGATTTTTTCACGGCACACATGACAATTAGATGGTGGCGGCTGAGCACCAAATTCTCGACAACACACATGACTTTTTTTTTGCGGGGGTTTTCAGCAACACACATGACTTGACAACAACTGCACGGTAAAAGCGGTAGCGTCACACCACAGTACCACTGAAACTGAATGGTGATTTCACTAGCGATGAATACTGCAACGGACCCCAGGAACGGCAAATCGCCGCGGTCAACGGACTCTAGAGACGTACCGTTGCCTAACCGAAAGATACCGTCGCAAAATCAAAACCGTAAATCCCAAATAGATGTATACCTCAGTTTCGGCGCTTCAAACCCTGCAAACAGTAGACGAAAAGTTATGTCAGAGAATCCCCAGCAAAGGAACAGTTGGTATATGAGTAGAAACGAGTTCTGATCGAGGTTGGGGGAAGGAGAAATCGATCACCGAAGACGTCGGAGATGAGAACGACGGCGGCCTTGGAGTCTTGGGCGCCGGTGACGTAGGCCCTGATCCCGCCGTAGCTGTCGACGACCTTGCCCTCCCCGCCGGCGGGGCTCAGCGTCGGCGGGTTCGCGCAGCACTGCGGGCTAGCCATCCTGCTTAGGTTGGTGGGGTCGACGGAGGAAGACGAGGAGAGGACCAGGCAACGCAGCGACGCGACTTCAACGTGGGGAGAACGAATGGACAGGTCGGGAGTTGTTTAGAATCTGTTCGCTTCCGAGTGCTCCGGAGAAGGCTCCAGAATTTTGCGTCTTGTCTTTGGGATGGAGGCCCCGCACCGGGTGACCTCACTGCTGAGTGCTCACCCAAAAGGCCAAAACTGATTTCGTTTGATGCGATGTTTTATTTGATTATTATAGTACATTTTTAAGCTAAATAACCGTGTGTTGCTACGGTAAAACAAATATGTGTTAGACAAAATATTGTACCACATGTATAGTTTTTTCTATGTTCTTGCTTCAACCCCTTAAATTTTGTAGGCTTACATTTCTTGCCACTTTCTTGATCATGTTCATTATAAACAAACGCAAATGGAATATTACTACATATATGAAAGACATGCAAAATGCCGGCCTCTCAGCCACCCGCGCACTGTAGAAGTCTACAGTGTTCTACAGTGCGGGGTGGGCCCCACATGAACAGTTTCTTTTTTTGCGATTTTTTTAAAAAAAAATTTGTTTTCCACATTGTTCTACAGTGCAGGGCTGGGCCCAGATGAACAGTATTCTTTTTTTTTTGCGATTTTTTTTTGAGTTTTTTTTGTTTTCCAAAGTGTTCTATGTAGTAGTGCGGGGGTGGGCCCCACATGAACAATATTCTTTTTTTTTTGCGATTTTTTTTTTGAATTTTTTTTTTGTTTTCCGAAAAAGTTATATACACATATATGAAAGACATGCAAAATTCCGGCCTCTCAGCCACCCGCGCACTGTAGAAGTCTACAGTGTTCTACAGTGCGGGGTGGCCCCACACGAACAGTTTCTTTTTTTTTGCGATTTTTTTAATTTTTTTGTTTTCCACAGTGTGCTACAGTGCGGGCTGGGCCCACATGAACAGTATTCTTTTTTTGCGAATTGTTTTTGAGTTTTTTTTGTTTTCCAAAGTGTTCTATGTAGTAGTGCGGGGGTGGGCCCCACATGAACAGTATTCTTTTTTTTTTTTTTGCGATTTTTTTTTGAATTTTTTTTTTTGTTTTCCGAAAAAGTTATATACAAGAAATATATGCGCGACGACGAGTAGGTTCCATTCCACTGAATAGTTTCAAGTTTTGTCGACATTTTCAACACAACTTTTAAACACATTTTCCTGTAATAGTTTTTTTAAAGTTTTCCGTTAATGGTTTCTTTAAAATATTTTTCCCACAGCGAACAAATTTTTGACTGCATCGATTTCTCGAACCCGTAGACATTTATAGCACAAATTTTTCAAAGGTAGTTTTCCAACGGTAATTTTTTTAGGTAATTTTCCTGCGGAGAACAAATTTTTAACTATAAATTTCAAAATTCAATATTTTCCATCTCATATAAAAAACATAATTTTCCAGTGATAGTTTCTTTAGCAAACAATTTTTTTCTTGCAATTTGTGATCCACAATTTTTTACGAACATCAAGCTACGGTGACGATGAACTACTCACATTTCTGACACACCTTTTAAACATCGTTCCCCAATGGCAGCTTCTTCACTACAGTGTCAAGACACTTTTCACATGAACAACAAAAAATAACATCTTATTTTTCCCTAATTTTCACTTTTACAAAAAAAACTAAAATTTCTTTCCCGCACTCACAATTTCAGCACAAATTTTAATCATAATTTTCCGGTGATACTTTCTTTAAGCCAACGGCGAACAAAATTGTGACTGCAATTTATGCGCTACAAGTGGGCCCCACATGAACAGTTTCTTTTTTTTGTGATTTTTTTTTGAATTTTTTTTGTTTTCCACAGTGTTCTACAGTGCGAGGGTGGGCCCACATGAACAGTATTCTTTTTTTTTGCGAATTTTTTTTGAGTTTTTTTTGTTTTCCAAAGTGTTCTACAGTGCGGGGTTGGCCCCCACATGAACAGTATTCTTTTTTTTGCGAATTTTTTTTTTGTTTTCCGAAAAAGTTATATACAAGGAATATATGCGCGACGACGAGTAGGTTCCATTCCACTGAATAGTTTCAAGTTTTGTCGACATTTTCAACACAACTTTTAAACACATTTTCCTGTAATAGTTTTTTTAAAGTTTTCCGTTAATGGTTTCTTTAAAATATTTTTCCCATAGTGAACAAATTTTTGACTGCATCGATTTCTCGAACCCGTAGACATTTACAACACAAATTTTGTAAACGTAGTTTTCCAACGGTAATTTTTTAGGTAATTTTCCTGCGGAGAACAAATTTTTAACTATAAATTTCGAAATTCAATATTTTCCATCTCATATAAAAAAACATAATTTTCCAGTGATAGTTTCTTTAGCAAACAATTTTTTTCTTGCAATTTGTGATCCACAATTTTTTACGAACATCAAGCTACGGTGACGATGAACTACTCACATTTCTGACACACCTTTTAAACATCGTTCCCCAATGACAGCTTCTTCACTACAGTGTCAAGACACTTTTCACATGAACAAGAAAAAATAACATCTTATTTTTCTCTAATTTTCACTTTTACAAAAAAACTAAAATTTCTTTCCCGCACTCGCAATTTCAGCACAAATTTTAATCATAGTTTTCCGGTGATACTTTCTTTAAGCCAACGGCGAACAAAATTGTGACTGCAATTTATGCGCTACAAATTTTTAGATTTCTCGACCCCATAGACACTTTCGACACAAGTTCTTAAACGTAATTTCCCAACAGTAATTTTGTGAGTAACTTTTCTATCGAGAACAAATTTTCGTCTGTAATTTGCAAATTTTAATATTTCCCGTCTCATGTCAAAAAAAAAAGGCTAGCTTTCCAACACAACTTTCATGCGAACAATAAACAATTCCCGTGGTGAACAAATTTCCCACCATAATTTGTGAGCCACAAATTTTTAGACTTCTTCCCCACGATCATATTTTAGACACATGTATTTAAGAGAAATAAATCATAGAACAATTTTACACCAAAGGCGCACGCCGCGCTAAATTCACCTAGTATATGCTTAGACAAACTCATGGTTCCCACTTTCCGTAAACAGAGGCATGCCCTAACTCTATAGTCAATCTAACTTGAGGTGCGAAGATATCAAATAATTTAGCTCAAATTTTCTCTTTAAAATAATTTAAGATATCTAACACTACAAAAAAAAATATATGCGGAAGGCAAAATGAGGCCTAAAGTTACGTACTGTGAGTATCTAAATATAATTGTGTATTATTCTATAACTCTAATATATGTTGTCCATACAATAATAAGAATTCTAATGGAAATTCATTATTAAAAAGTAAAAATCACTAAACTGACCAAATCATGCATGACCCGTTTGGTTCTTATGGAAACTAGCTGATTTGATCGTTTATGCTCCTGGCCAAGAGCTGGCGGCAAAGGAAGTACCGAAAGAACAGTTGGTCGGGTCCATCTTATCAGTTTTTTAGACGAGTCTGTATTTTTTTTAGAGATCTATCTGATCGGGAGACGGCAGCTATGCAGCTGGTCCGTCTCATACGTGCAGACGTGCGTACCCTTTTCTTCTGGGAGCGGTCCGATTGGGAAAAGACGCCAAGCTCGACCGATCCAATCACATCGATCGTTCAGGGTTTGTGCTGCATACGGAATTATTTCTCCAAAGACAAACAGAATTGTAAGGAGCAAACTTCTTTGCGACTTTTTTTTTGAGAGCCGCCACTAGGGCACTTTATTAACTGGGCGGAATAACATCCGATTGCACAACAGCAATAAAAGAACAGGGATTACATCAAAGATTACATGAAACTTCTTTGCTATTTCTCTCATGCGCCCCACAACATGCAAAAAAAGAGCAGACAAAGTATAGGCAAGTGCTACGCGTCAGTCGGGTGTAGCAATCAATTGCTACAGCCACCTTCCGCACCGTCCGATCCACTTAAGTGAATCGATCTCGCGCGTCCGATCAATGTAGCAAAAACGTTTCGTGTGTAGCATTTTTTCCAGTGCATGTAACATCGCATGTAGCAAAAATTATTTCAGAAAATGTTGTGTCCGATCTATGTAGCAAAACAAAGTCAAACACAACATTTTTTTTTCTCGTATGTAGCACTGTGTGTAGCAAAAAAATATCTGATCCATAAAATTTGGAGTGTGTAGCACAAATGAATGTAACATTTTAAACACAACCATGTAGCGAAAAAAACACAAGCTATGTAGCAAACCCAATTTGGTAGCACCAAAATGCCTGTGAAATGTGATTTTTGAAGAAAATCAATGTAGCACTTTGTCCGTCCTTATCCAACAAAAACAATACTCGTATGTAGCAAAAACCAACAAATTATGCAACAATCCAATTTGGTCGTACGAAAACGTCTGTAAAATGTTACTTTTGCAGAAATCAGTGTAGCACTTTGCCGTGCTATCCAACAAAAACCATGCTCATATGTAGCAAAATCAATAAGAACATGTAGCATCGAGAAAAATCCCCAAGATGTACTAACCTCCACCAGCGGCCATGGAGCCACAACCATGGCCAATTCGAGCTCTTCGGCCACACATCCCTGGCTTCCTCGGCGGTTGACTGAACGGTGAGAGGGAGGAGCACCACAGGACGGCGGCGGACGCGCGCAGGTCCCCGTCGACGAGCTGGGACGAGGACGGAGGGCGGCGACGAGCTAGGACGAGGAAGCAGGCTCCGTAGGGAGGCGGGCGCTGACGTTGAGATTGAGGCGGAGAGAGGGGAACACGAGGAGGGAGAGACGGAAGGAGCGAGGAAGAGGCCGGGAGTTGGGGCATGCAGCCTCATGCGCGTGCGCTAGATGGAGCGGCGGTGAGCTGTGAGAGCGGCGGCACATGCGCACAGTCGTGCGTGTGTGGTGAAGGAAGAAGAGATAAGACGAGGTGGGTGCGAGCCGCGCGTCACACAGACCGACTGTACGTACAGTCGGCTGCTAAACTGCATTTTCCCAAAGTATATCAATACCATTGTACTATCTAGTACAAGTAACCGGTTTGGTCAGGGGGAGAAAAATAGAGCCGATCCCTAGGTGATTAGGGTTGTTGACTTGTCATCCACTCCGACGCTGCCACCGCTGGCCGACCCCGCCTCCGATGGCTTTTAAGGGCATGGAGGGGCGTGACCTCTCGCTGACAGGAGGGTTCATGTTTCCTATTTTAGGTAGTTTTCGACGAGCTGGTGAGATGGTGGCGATATTCGGATGTCAGAGCAAAGTCCTCCTGGTTGGCTGGCTCTATCCCCGCTCCAGTGGCGCGCCCAACGTTCGCGGAGGGCATGTGGCATTGTTTGCCTGGCGGATCACCTCAAATTTGGTCGGTTTTCATATTTATTGGTATGGTTGCAGGTCAATTTTTTGAATATACAATTTTGTTCTTTGAAGATGGGTCTTAATGGTTCTTATTCTGATGTGCTGACTAGCACGATTTCCAGCATGTTTATTAGAATAATTTCTACGAGTTCCAGCTCTGGTGGGGGAGGGACGAGGTCGCGAGGACAGCGATGAGTCTTTGGCTCGACGGCTCGCTCCAGTCTTCAAGGCCCTTTCTATAAAAAATTTGGACCTATTTGTAATTTTAAATGCTGGACTTTGAGGACCTATTAGTATAAACTATGAAATATTAAATTTTATAATTAATGCGGGCAGGGCTGAGATACGTTTTAACTATGAGGTGAGCAGGACTGAGATGACAAATATGCAAACACCCGAAACTGCGGTGAGTTGGCAATCTCTCAGCCTATACGGACTACAAAACACACCCTTCACAGAGGAGTGAATCTATCCCTAAGGATCCAATGGATACGCGAAAGTGATAAAGTTGCTTTAACTACTGACTGGAATGCCTGAATTATCGAAGCATCAAATTCGTCTGACCTGTTAGTTGAATGTGGGTCATGTGAGCCGACCTAAATCTTAGTCGGCAGATCGCTACCCTCAGCCAAACGAACCATGTTCTGCTGTCGACAAAATGATTTCCTTCTTTTTGTGCGGGATAAGAAAAAGATTTCCTTTGCAGCTCTCCTTAAAGTGCCGCGCCTTCTACCCAACCTTCTCCTCAACCTTCCCGCGGCCATGTCATCAGATCTCCGCCCGCCGGAGCACCAGGTCGCCGGCCACCGCGCAGCCCCCAACAAGCTCGGGCCGCTCGTCGACGGCTCCGGCCTCTTCTACAAGCCGCTCCAGGCCCTCGACCGCGGCGAGCAGGAGCTCGCCTTCTACGAGGCCTTCTCCGTCCACCCCGACGTGCCGCCCCGCATCCGGGACAACTACTTCCCGCGCTTCCACGGCACCCGCCTCCTCCCCACCGCGGCGAGCCCCGGTGAGTCCCACCCTCACATTGTCCTGGATGATCTCCTCGAAGGCCTCGCCTCGCCCTCCGTCACCGACATCAAGATGGGCGCGTGCACGTGGCCCCCTCGCGCGCCGGAGCCCTACGTCGCCAAGTGCCTTGCCAAGGACCGCGGAACCACCAGCGTCCTCCTCGGCTTCCGCTTCTCCGGAGTCCGGGTCTCAGACGCTGGCGGCGCCGTTTGGCGGCCGGACAGGTCGGAGCTGAAGGGGACGGATATCCCCGGCGTCCGTCGCATGCTCCGCCGCTACGTCTCGTCGGTTGGCGGCGACGGCGTGGACTGCGCGCTAGCTGCGGCGGTGTATGGAGGAGAAGGGGGAGTCTTGGCGCAGCTGCGAGAGCTCAAGTCGTGGTTCGAGGTGCAGACGCTCTTCCACTTCTACTCGGCGTCAATTTTGCTCAGCTACGATGCCAATGCAGTGACCGCGGCTGGTGCTGGTGGTGGTGGCGGAGTAAGGGTGAAGCTGGTGGACTTTGCGCATGTTGTCCAGAGCGAGGGGGTGATTGACCACAACTTCTTGGGCGGCCTCTGCTCCCTCATCAAGTTCATAGCCGACATTATTGCCGAGACGTCTGACATGGCGCCTCCAGGCGATTCTTAAGGAGATTTTGGCTTTTGGGAGGTGATACAAAAGGTAAAAGCCAAGACTATTGTTTATTGTTCCTTCATTTTGTTAGATCTGTTGTTGGTGCGAATGACAATGCTAGATGTTGAATTTAGTAACCAGAATGAGAATATAAAGTAGAAGGGGAAATTACTCATGGTTTATGTTGTGTTCTCTAACGGCGGAAGGAGAATTTATTTATGAAAGAAAAAAGGGATTGATTCTGGTGTCATGGTGGTCACACAATCCGTCAGATTTCACCAACCTCAAAAGAAGAGAAAAGAATAGAATATTGTCACTTGAACCAAGTTAGGACTTTGGATGCCACAAATACTTTGGAACCAAAAGAATTAGTTCTGCCTCTAGAGAAGCTAGAGGTGGTTTGCAACTGCCTTTAGGCCTCTGCGGAAGCGAATGTTACATGGTGGTGATGTAAAAAGAAAATGCTAGCTAACATGTAGAGATATTTGCTCTGAGCCTGTGAGCACAATTTGTAATTGATTATTGAGCGACATGGAAATATTAAATAGGTACCAGGACGCTGAATGTATTTTATATACAGTTAAAAGTTCACATTGATCTGCAGTTATTTTGGGGGTTGATAGTGACAAATATCATTAATAAAATGGACTATCCTTGGCTCAAATCCTGAATACAAGCTGTAACGGTGTTGGCCAATGGGGGAAATTGCTATGATTTCCTTATATTGCAATAGTTTGACCAGTTTCAATGGTTCAACATTTTCAAAGCCCCAAGCCTATTTGATACTCATATGCATTCTGACTTCTTTACACAATAAAATGTCAACACATTAAAAAGAATCTATGACATTTTCAGTGGCTTAGTACCTACGATATTGCCTACCTATGCTAGTATGATACATGGTCGATTGGAGTACCCACTTGTGTTCCAGTAAAACACTTCCTATTTTGTATGTGTAATTCCGCACGGATAACTCTTTGATAGATACAGCAATGTTGTAAAGTTGACTGTTTATTTGGTCATTTAATAATGCCCTACTTTTCCTGTAAGGTCTGAATAGGCAAAAACAAAGGATCAGCACACCACTTTCTATACTAGATTAATAAAATGTAGCTGTGGTTCATTGCATACTTTGCTCAACTTGCATACCTTTATAGTGTACACTATGATTTTAGTTTTTTTTTTTTGCGCCATTAATCAATAATGTAGGGACATTATAGTTAGCCGCTATGCTAGTCAATAGTCCCTTTGTTTTCACTATTTCTGATTGGGAGTATGCTATATATTATCTATCACGTTACGCTAATTTGAGTACATCACCTTAACTTATGTACATTTATTTTCTACTGCATGTCCTATGATATCTTATATTCTTATGGAATTCTGATAGATGTATGCTTTTGCTTTGGTACACTCTTTTTAAGGTAAAATTGTATGATATTTAGTGAAGGAACTACTGATGGATCGATGGAAGTACGAATTAACGAGATACAATGATTACAACCTTATCGTACTGGACCTACGGTACTCCCTCCGTCCCGGTTTATAAGTCCGGCACGTGTCCCTAGATCTTCAATTTGACCAATGTAAAATTATTTGTATAATATAGAAAATATACCATTAGAAAATATATAGTCCAAATTTTCAAATGGTATATTTTTTGTAATATATAACTCGAGTTATGGTGGTCAAATAGACGATCTAGAGACACGTGCAAGACCTATAAACTGGGACGGAGGGAGTACCAAAAGCTACAAACATATAGATAATTCAAGTGTTAGTTCTTAAAGGAGTTTGATCAGATCATTGTATGTCGCAGCCCTTAAGGCCCAGTCTTGAGCACATGATTTTGTTTTCGGAGAACCATTGAGCATGTGCCCCGATTATCGGAATTGAACTATTTCCTGTCACATTGATCTGTTTTCCTTTACGATGTGGTTTTTTAACAACATATTACTGATAAATTGTTGTAGGTCTTCTACTACGGCTCACTCATCTCAACCTATGATCATTGGTCGGAGAAAGTCTCTTTGTGGTTGTGGAAATGTCAAAGGAGTCACTGGCTGCCTTCGCTCCACAACTAGGAAACTCAGACCTTATTAATATCTTTTCTTTTCTCGGGGAGAAAAATTTAGGATTCAAGTATATTAGATCTGGTTACTGAATAAAGAAAAACAAAGGTGGCATTGGTTTAACACTTTAACTATGTAATCGTGCCTGGCCTTCTTAATACTTTTATTCGTGGGGTGAATAATTGTACTCTTACAGATGCTCCAGTACCTCCTCGTATATGATATTTCTAGTTTCAGTAGTTTTTTTTTGCGTGGTTTCTAGTTTCAGTAGTTGGCACACCACTTTTGTCTATTGCAAGTATTTTTAATCCCTTTCTAAATGTTACTCTTGAGAAACTGTCCATGAGAAAATACAGGTTTGGGTAAATAAACACCTAACCTTGACTTTTATTTATTGTCACGGTGCAACGAAGACGGATAGGATATTGACAAATTAAAAGCTACTCCCTCTCTAAATATAAGATGTTTTTAGCTTTTCTCAGTTTTTTTAAATTCGTATGCATCTAGACGTGTTTTAGTGTGTAGATTCACTTATTATAGAACGTATATAGTACACATTGCATTATCTAAAACATCTTAGAGAGAGTATGTAAAAGGCCACCTTGATGACGTTGCATTCAACACCATTTTTATTATGCATACCCACTGACCTGGACTTTTGGCTCTTGGCAACGCGCGCGGATGCAATCCAAGAGCTAGGAACCAAGTCGTGATTCGGAATCAAAGTAGCAATAATGACATTATTAATTATTATACGCGTTTATACGTGAGAAAATACGAGTCACGTGGACCAGACGGGGAGTTAATAGCTGAAAAATAAATGCTGGACAATAAATAGCATTTAAGGCATTCTTGACTTTCTGGTCCATGCACGGATTTAAAAAAAATTGATCCAGCAACGGCTATAAAGCTGCTTTTCTATCTCGGTAAGCATGCTCTCCTCCATTAGTTGGTACTAATTAATTGAAAGTTATGTTGAACTTTTTCTCTCCTCTAATGGGAAAATGCCCAATTTTTTCTTCTTCATGCGGCTAGTAGAAAAAGATCGTGTCAATTTCCTTTACCATGAAGTAAAAAAGATATCAGATATATTTAAGTAAAACATGGTCAATTATAGAAAACAGGAAAAAAATGTAATTTTGATGAATTGTATTTAGCATAAAACAAAAACTTGTAATATCATATAAAAACTCATATTTGTAAGAGTGAAACGCACGAGAGGTCACCAAGTTACACGAAATATAAGTATTGGTCACCAACTTAAAAAAGCTCAAAATGTGGTCACCAAGTTGTAAATTAGCGACACGTTGGTCACTCCGTCACGACGGATGTTAAGTCGCTGACTTGGCAGATTATTTTTTTACAAAAAACCTCTTAAATTTCTATTTCTTCTCAAACTAGATCTTTTTTTGGAAAGAAAAAGGAATACGTCAGCAATGGCTAGATACCTCCTGTCAACCAGGGCTCGACGAAGGAAGGAGCGAGGGCCTTCCCGACGGAGCGCTCTGGACGTGCACGACCGCGGGACCAATTTTGTGGCGGCGCCACCCTGTTATGGTGGCCGGAGCTTGTCCAACTACAAGCTCTCGTGGCGGCCGGAGGAGGCGCACGGCGGCGAGCTGAACTAGAGCGAGAGGGAGAGGGAAAATGGTCTCCCGAGCACTGCAAGCTCACCAGGAATGCGTAGGTATGGTCAGCATGCTCGGCGAAGTCGGACGGCGGCTAATCGACGGCGGCAATCTCCAACCGGAGACGAGGAAGACGGCTCGATTCCGGCGGCTCCCGGCTGTCCCGGCAAGCACGGCTCGGGGAGGATTAAGAACATGCCACGACGGAGCTCCAGAGCATCTCGACGGCCGCATGGATTGATGGAAACGTCGGGATCGACCGCGCCCGTGCGCCCTTGACGCCCAGAGGCATAGAGGCCCTTGACACTGTCGATGTCGGCCAAGGCCGTGGCGTGCTCCCAGGCTCCCTTCTCCGTCCGCACCTAGCGCACCTGCGCCTCGGCTGGTCCAGGCAGGACGGCCCGCAAGCGCGGAGACGGCCGGCGAGAGCGGCTGTGCTGAGAGCCGAGCTGGACGCCATTATAATCGGCTAGAGCATCTCCTTGTGGCCATGTCGCTGGCTAGCTGCAGCGTCGTCTTTTGGAACGAGACACGCATGCGCTGATGCGTGGACGAGTAATCTGTCCGGTAATTAGAGGACCAAGATTTGATTCCACTTCTTGCATTGCCAAGCCAATTGATCTGCGGTTGCATGGCAGAGTGGCAGCAGGTTAATTTCAATTTCGTCCTGGCGCAGTCGTAGGTGGTGCAGGTGCCGGAGTAGAGCGCAAAAGTTAAAGCCGCCGACGACAAAATTACAGGGCAAAAATAAATATCAAAAAGGACCCAACAATTAAAAGAAACAAAAGTTTAAGAGGTTTTTCGTAAAAAGCAAACCGACCCGTCAGTGACTTAACGTCGGTCGTGACAGAGTGACCAACGTGTCGCCAATGTACAAGTTGGTGACCACGTTTTGAGCTTTTTCAAGTTGGTGACCAATGTTTACATTTCGTGCAACTTGGTGACCTCTCGTGCGTTTCACTATTTGTAATTACTACGACATGGCATTGCCGAATGTCGAGTTTACATGGATGTAAAAAAATTCATGAATATTTTTACCATATGTGACAAGTGAAAAAAATATATAAAAGAGCCAATTGAATACTTACACATGTTTTGATTTTTATCTTATCATATTTGTAAGTAATTACTATATGTCATTGTCGAATGCCGAGTTTATATGGGTGTAAAAAAATATTCAAAAGATTTACCATATGTGGCAAGTGAAAGAGTGTAAAAGAGCCAATTGAATAGTCACACATGTTTTGATTTTATATCTTATGATATGGTAGAAAAAAAATCATATTTTTAATTACTATGATATGGTGTTGACGGATTTTGAGTTTACATGGGCGTAAAAAAATCATTTGAAAATTTTATTATATGTGACAAGTGAAAAAATAAAAGAGTCATTGAATATCCACACATGTTTTGATTTTTTTATCTTGTAATATGGTTTAAAAAATTCATTTTTATTATTACTAAGATATGGCCTTATCGGGTGTCGAGTCAACACGGGTGTAAAAAATCATTTAAAAGATTTACATGTGCCACAAGTGAAAAAAATATAAACGAGCCAATTGAATAGTCACACATATTTTTGATTTTTATCTTGTAATATGGTAGCAAATTTCATATTTGTAATTACTGCGACATTGTATTGCTGGATGTCAAGTTTACATGAGTGTAACAAAATTCATTTAAAAGATTGACGGCGGCAAGTTAAAATTATAAAAGAGCCAACTAAATCTGTAGTGTTATATTTTGATTAGTTTTCGTGACAGTTGTGAAAAACTCATTCCAAAGATTAACCATAGGTGGCAAGTTAAAAGTATAAAAGAGCAAACTAAATTTGTAGTATTATATTTTGTTTAGTTTTTGTAATCGTTAAGTGTGAATTAATTAAGCTAGATGGATAAGGGATGGCATTGAATCTCCGCTAGGTCAAAGTCACTGGCATTCAATGGCCTGTGTGGAACCTAGACTTTTATACTATGGAAATACGGATCTAGTATAGAAAAAATACAATACAGAGGGTGGGCATACGGTGGGCGGATCAATCAGGAGCGTTGGCTAGTTAGAAAG
Source organism: Poa pratensis (assembly GCA_947311845.1). Lineage (NCBI taxonomy): Eukaryota > Viridiplantae > Streptophyta > Magnoliopsida > Poales > Poaceae > Poa > Poa pratensis. The sequence continues at coordinate 63,338,171 of CAMZMU010000036.1, read as the reverse complement.
GGGATGGTGAGATATGGGGGAGGGGCATCTCTCAGGTTCTCCTGGACATTTTCGTACCCACTGGCCTTTATTATTTCCTATCATAGTTCGTCTAACCTTGTAACCATGAGAGGGGTTCCGTTGCATAACCCAGTCCATAGATTAATTTTTCTCAACAACATCATGGGCACACGGCAGACCAACCTTGAAACAGATTTTCTGATGTGGCAAATTACTAAGGTCAACAGTGTGGATAAATTCTGGAGTGTACAACAAATCTGCATCACCAACACGATCCATTATCTTGCAGATAGTGTCAGAACTCAGAACTATCAAATCCCCTTGCAAGCCAGGGACCCTTAAAAATCAAGCCTCTTCACCCCTTTGGGTAACTCAAGAAAAGAAACATAAACATTGGTAAACAACTCAGGACCGAATTAATGAGCACAAGACGATCACCATATGAAACCATCTTGCCCAACCAGCTGGCCAACTTCTTCTCAAAGTGATCTTCAACCGGTTTCCACTCCCCGTTCTTTAATTTTCGAAAGTGTATAGGAATTTCCAAATATCTGAATGGTAGAGTCCCTATTTCACACCCGAATAAATTATTTATTAATATAGGTTATGATATTTATCAATACAACAACACATAAACCGAGGTTTGCTGGCATGATGACCGATGAACAGCTGCAATTGCTTATGGAAAAGCAGAGCTACTACTTGAAATTCACTTCAGGTGCTTATTAAACCAGTCGGTCATGTCCGCCAGGGCCTCCTCCGCGCTCGTGACAGCAGCTGCATCGTCGTCGTTGTATCTCACAGTCCATCCATGCGCAACTCCAGGGAAGATCTTGACAAGGTGATCGATCTGCATAGCCCCAAAACATAATCACGGGATATAAACTCCATAAGAAGAAATACAGAACTGCTACCAATCTGTCACATGATTATTTTGCCCAAATCAGCCAGATCCTGGGACCGTCGGCTTGAGGAGTTGAGGTACATCGATCCAAAATTCTAAAACGTGCACATAATAGTGTTCCTAGTGTCCCCAGTATACGACCAATAGGTTTATCCCATCTTTTATTTTCGTAGAACATTGATTTATTTTTCCGTTCTTCATTTGTTTCTTACTGTACCCAGATGTCGACCAGGGAGGATCGACTTGGTACAAAAATAGGGAGGCACGCACTATATGTCTACAGGAGTTTAGTTTGAGCTCAAGTGTACTCTGCAAGAAAAAATGTCGACTAGCTGGCCATGATTTTGCCACAAGAAAATAATGTACTCGAGTAGCCAAAAGCCCATTGTCAAAGTTTTTTGCAACCATGACAAAAAAGTGGTAAGGTACACTTAGGACCCAACTTAAACATACCCTAAGATCTGACAACACAAATATGTGACAGATTTGCTCCATAAAACCATATGATCGACATTCCCAAAGAAGCTCCAGTTGAACGTTAATTTCTTGCCAACAATGTGTTCCTCCAAGTTATCTATCTCCAAATGTACTTCACCACATTATTATTTATTTATCCTTTATCTTATAATACTTTGGTTCTTACGTACTCCGGTGAATATAAGGTAGAAAGCATATCTCCCTTTTCCTTTCAAGAAAAAGTATTTTGTTGCACAATCACTAGATTATAAATCTAAATGCTATGTGTAGGAGCACAAAAGGTTAAGAAGTGATTTCTTGGACTAAATTAGGGTTGCAGTTTAGGGAGTTTTTACAGTAACCTGGTACTCCCTGGGAGGGGCATGGAGTACCAATTAAATCTGGCCACTCAAATCAAGGGGTATTCTAGTCTTTCTTACAGTTTTAAAGGGTTCTTTTGCTTACCCTAATGGCCGGAGTAAATTTTGAAGCTGCCGCGGCACCACTATGAGCAATTTGTCCCTAGTACATATGCACACGATGGAAGAAATCTGATCCGCCATGTATGACCATTGGCATGGCGGATAAAATAATTAACTGATCCAGATTTGATATGACGATTCAATTAGACCATAGAATTGATTTCCTTGCGTGCAATTCATACAGCGATCAATCAATCAATAGAATAATCTGCCGCTGAGTATTGTCAATCGAGAGCAGAGCCGCCGTGTAGGCTCCAGTCGAGCGGCAACCGACACCACCATCGCCTGCCAGCACTCGCCAGGAGTCATCGTCCCCAGTTAGGAGCACGGCGCCGCCATGTCATGCATCTTACTGTGCGAACCGCCGATTTTTTGAATTACAATTTTATCCTCACATCTAGGTAGTCCATATCTTTTAGTGACGGTACTCCTAGAGACCTAAGCTGGGGTACCAGTTAATTTTATCCATTAGATTGGAACAAATGGATGGCTATTCAGTTTGGGGTACCGTAAAAGAACTCGCATTTTAATCTTAATAGATCATCCAACATAAAATTGTTAGTGAAGTGATCTGAGAAGAATTGCCTAATTTGAAAATATGTCTGATGCCAAAACATAGTTTGTATTCAGACAAGACACGGTTTGAAACTAGGATAATTTCAAATATGAAAGTAAGTTTAGATTTAGTTAGAATCTAGAGCTCGAGATGAGAACCTACCCCAGAGTTCGAAGAAAGAACCTGCTCGAACTGCTTGACCAATTCTGGTGGGGCAACGTGGTCAACTTCAGCTCCAAGTATAGCAATTGGACATTTTACCTCTGATATTAGATAACATATGAGGTAGAGTAAGACTTCGAAGCTTTTAATACAGCAGTAATTTTATTGACCCGCTTATAAGGAAATTATACAATTCAAAGCCTTCAAAATAGGAACAATGTCGCTACGTCAGTAGAATCCTCAAGGAAGAGCTATCTTACCTTTAATATCATCGACAGTAATATGAGAAGGGTGCAACATTACAGCTGCATGTATCTCACGAGCTTTTGCCAAGTCTACAACCCCCCTTGCTAATATGTTGGGAGAAACAAAACCATTCTTAGCAGGCTAAACCTTCAAATCTTTAGTTCAGAAATAAAATGAACTAAAAAATAGTTCTTACCACCCAGCAATAACCTGCAGCCCCAACACTCAACACTCCTTGCTCTTTCAGAGCAGCAATAATTGGTTTTGCCTCTTCAAATGCTATTGCCTGCGTAATGCAACGTGCTTTATTTGTTTTAAGAAAAGAATCGGAAGATTAATAAACAACAGAACCAATGGTGCTAAGTTCTCCATTGATCTTGCACACTTAATACTTACAGCCAGTATGAATGTCATGTGACAGAAAAATTGGAATTCAAAACATATACAACATAAACATAAACTGGAACAAGTAGAGCTGAATAACTACAGAAGAAGAGCAATGATTTGTGGAATCAGGGAACAACAAACCTGGGGATGCTCTTTTACCCACACTTGTATTGGTTTTTTATCAGCATTTTCAGGTGCGTATGAATCCCCATGGAAAAAATCGGGCACCACAACAAAGTATCCTGACGAAGCAACTTTGTCGGCTATCTTCCTTCATGAGATAAGACATTACAACAGACCACATTTATAGCTGGCACTTAGTACTCAATAAAAATTGAAGTACACTTCATAGTGGGCATAGACCAACATAAATATAAGTCCAGTTAACCATGTTAAAATTACTACACAACAACCCACAGTGTGAGTGAACACTGAACAATTCTCTGGTGACCCATTTACCCAAAATATATAGAAGCAACTAACGACATATAAGAACAATCTTCTTAGTCGTCGCAACCAGCCTTAACTTCTCAGCCATATGTACGCTACTACATCACTTGACAGAGAGACATCATGGTAGTGAGACTCATTGGTACTGTTCCGTGAAGAAATATGAAAGATAAATCTATATGTCGTTTGATGCGGTTAAAAGTCCTGATTCTTCCGAATCCTAATATATATGTTAATTTTAAAATGACATCGCAAAAGTAATTCCAGAAAATCCAAAACTCGTATTCATCGCGTATGCGGTCTATTCTGATGCGATCCTAGCAACGACTAAGCTATGGTGTCCCTTGCTCAACCTCGTGTATGCATGATGGTTTTCTTTTGAATTATTATCCTATTCCATCTATCTTTGCACGCTTAAATAGAAACAATATTACATTGACGTGTTGTACCATGTGTGTAACAACCATGTGATGAATGCTTCATGTTGTTTGATACTATGATATGGAGCACATGGACATCAATTTACTGTTGGGAGCATCCACTCTCCCCTCAGTGAAGTAGCTCCCTGATAGTAGCATGAGTTATCCGAGTGATCTTTTCCTTCCACTAAGACTCTAAGAGTTGATTTTCACACTGTATATAACTACTCCCTTTGTGGTAAAATGTAGGTTGTTTTGTCCAACCCTTTAAGGTATGACTACCAATATATAAAAAGTAATAGAACGAAATATACTGTTTTTAGACAACAGAACATACTGTCATAATTGATTCCTAGTTTTTATTCAGACCGACATATTTCATAGGAAGTGATGGTCAAAGTACTGTTGCTTTTAAAAAAAATTGGTCCAGATTTGATGTCTGACAGAGGACACACTCCCGAATACTGAACCTAAATAACAAAACTGCAAGGGTTGATAAGATCATCAGGGAACAAGTATGCGTATTTATCTCTTTTTTTGCGAATGAAGTATGAGTATTTATCACTGTCACAGGCCACATCATCATGATTGTACAATCGACGAAAGCCCCAACAACAAAATCCCAGCACGATCTAAAGTATAAAGACGTATGGATGTACGAATCTTTGCTAAGGCAGAACATATCCATCGGATTAATTAGCACAAAAATGAATACCTTAGCTTGGGCGCTTCAAAACCTGAAATGAGAGGGCGAAAACGGGTGTTACTCGTCGCTCGCTGTCTCCAGCTTGGGAACCAGGATACGAGGAGTAAGAGAGTTTTGGGAGGCAAATCAGCAAGTACCGAAGATGTCGGAGATGAGGATGACGGCAGCCTTGGAGTCGGTGGCGCCAGCGACGTACGCCGTGAGGCCGCCAAAGCTGTCGACGACCTTACCCTCCCCGCCGGCCGGGTTCAGCGTCGGCGGGTTCGCGCAGCACTGTGGGGTCGTCATCCCTCTCGTCTCGCTATGCTCTCACGCTAGCTCGGATTTGGAAGCAGCCCAGCAGGAGGACCCAAGGAGGAAAACAACACAAGAATAAATGATTTGGCAACGATATGTTTTTCTAAGATTATTCGCATCAGGACGGGGCCTTCAAGGCTTCAAGACGAAGTGACAGGTGAGGAGTTGAGGAGGATCCGGTGTGAGACGTCAATGCAGTCAACGGAGTGGGATACGCGCACCCTGAGAGATGACATCACTGCTGATGCAATGTTCCAAAACATTTTGTTTGATACAGGGTACCAAAAGTTCTTTTTGAGAGGAAAATGGATTTGTGCTACTAAAAAATCAGGATAAGTTGATTTTCACGGGGCTCGACTACTTCCCTCTGACGGATTTGAGTAATTACCAAATTCCTCTCTTCCGGAAGAAGTATAACCGAGTAGAGATTTCTTGCTCCCGGGTTTCAGTGATTCCTCTAGTTAAAAAAAAAATCATATTTATAAGTTTCAAAAAATTCTGGAAAAAATCCTGCGTGTTGTCAATGATATGTGCCACAAACGTGCAAACTCTCGGTTTGAAATATTTTATATTCTGTTCTGTACAAAAATGACAAATGTGTGAATCTTAATGTACATACTTTCAAATCTTCAAAATATATAAGATTCGTTATTTTTATGTAGCCCAAAATATAAAGTATTCCAAATCAAAATTTGCACGCTTGTGGGATACATCATTAGCAACATGCATGAATTTTTTCAGATTTTCTAAAATCATAAAATATGTTTTTTGAATTTTTTTAATCAGAGGGAGCACTAGATCTCAGGAGTAAAAAGTGTTTTCGGCACTCAACCACAATTCTATCAGCAATATGTAAGGCACAGCTACATCCCTGGACAGATAGACCTGATGGTAGTCGAACTGATTGGATCTGTTCTGTGAAGAAATACGAAAGATGACTCTGTATGTAGATTGATGCTACAAAATCCCGATGCTTCCAAATCCTAAGATGCACGTGAATTTTAAAATGGCATAACAAAAACAATTCCAAATAAATCCAAAACTCAGTGGTCGGCGTGTATGTGGTGTATTCTGGTGTGACACGACTAGGCTCCATGGTCCCTTGCTCAACCTCGGTTACGCATGATGGTTTTATCTTGAGTTATTATCCTATTCCATCTATCTTTCTTTTTTTAGGCTTACCTTTTCCATCTATCTTCGCATGTTTAAATAGGAACAATATTACATTGACACGTCAATACCACGTGGTGCAACAACCATGTGATGGATACTTTTTTGTACTCCCACCATTACAAAAAAGGATGACTTTCATTTGTCTACATGCGGACGTATTGTAACAGCTCCACTTTTGGTATTGTAAAATTTGAACCAAATTTTCACTTTTCCTTTCAGTCCTGCATCATGGCTTTCATGCATTAAGGTGTTCCAATTGAAACAATTAATCTTGACAAGCAGAAGTTAGCAGGTTAATATATTTGTCAAGAAAGTTCCAAGAGTTTAAAAATAATATTTTTGCAATTGCTCTGAAATTTCCAAAGGAATAACAATTTGTATTTAAGAAAATAACATAACCAAACCCTATGAACGAATGTGGTTCAAAACATTTTATTTTGCAACACCAATTTTTGTGGTGCTTCTACATGTTATTGGGGGCTACATGATTTTTCTCAGATTTTTGTAAAATGTTTAAGTGCCTCAATAAAATTCCTGAATTGCTACTGGAATTAAAAGAAACAGGAAAAAGGAGAAATCAGAGAAGTGCAGGGGGCTTTCTGCAAAACTGCCGTCGTCTTCACCTGTAGCGACCGAGCGACGAGCTGCTCGAGCCGCGCCAGCTCGCCGCCATGCCCTCCCCTGCCCGCCGCTGTTCACCGCGAGGAGATAAGACCACCACCGAGGCAGCTCTCTCTCTCTCCCCTGATATTTTCTCGCTCTCTCCCTCTCTCTTTTTCTACCATGGCCGAACCCTAGCTAAGCTCGCCGTCGCGCATCGCCGCCGTTCCAGGCCGCCCCGGGTAGATCGAAGACCGCCATCGTCACCGCCGCGTCCTGTTCTCCTTCCCCGCACGAGGAATCGAAGAGGGGAGCCCGGGATCGTCGCCGCCTTGCCCGTCTTCTTCCTCTCCGGCCGCCGCGCTCCGAGCAAGCTCGCCACCGCCTCCGACCTCCTTCGTCCCTTCCGAGCAACCGCACGCGTCGAGGGTGAGCTCACGGTCCTACTGGACATCTCCGTTCTCTTTCCTTCTCGCTAGATCGACGATTAGCCGTAGCTCCGCCGGAGCCGTAGCCCTCCGCCGCACGGTCTCGACGCCGGAGCATTTTGCCGGCGACCATTTGGGTCGTAGCGCCGCCACTAGCCTCCGCGTGCTCGTGTGCGTCGGATGCGCCCATTAGTTCTTCCCCGCGCGAGCTCCTCCGCCGTAGCAGAGCGCCGCCGTGTCCGCGGTCACCACGCGTGCACGCCGCGGTCCTGGCATCGACGCGGTCAAAGCGACCGTGGGCCCCCGCGTCGACGTGGATGCCAGCGTGGCCTCGGGCCCCACTAGTCAGTGACTGTGGCTAGCCCACAGCTGAGTGAAAACCGTTTCGGGCATCTTTTCTTTAAATATTTCAAAACTGGCAGAAAATTGGATTAAATTGTAAAATCCATAACTAATTAACTACTTGTCCAAAAATTACAAATAAGATGCCAAAATGTTCAGAAAAATAAATGGAGTCTATTGGTATAACTAACACATCCAACTAAATTAGTTTAGTTGCTGTTTTATTAAAATAACTAAAATGGCAGAAAAGAAATACTTTTTGTAAATTCAATAACTTTAAAAATAATGATCCAAAAATTAAGTTTGAACTATCAAAATGTTCAGCACTTAATATACTTCATGTTTCACCACCTCTACAAACATGGATAATTAGTTTTAATGCTATTTAATAGAATTTGCTAAAAAGGCAGATTTAGAAGGAATTTAGAAATTCAATAACTTTTTATTGGTATATCAGAAAAATGTGTTTAATATATCAAAATGCTCAGAAAAATGTGAACTATCCAGTAGTATCACCATCATGCATATTTGATCAGAATTACAGTACTGCACTTTTTAAAAGTTAGGAAAATCATTAATTAAATGTGGGGTATAATTCTCTCGTGTTGAAATAATTATTTCCGAACCCCATTTAAATTGCTAAATATTGTTATGGTAATGCAGTGCATTAAAAAGGTCATGCCATCATGTGTTTGCACATTTCTCTTGTCATGCATGTGTGGTTATTGATTGTTCATTTCCGGTGTTTTTATGCATCGATAGATCAAGCAGTCGGGGTTCCACCGCAATACCCTGACGACCCGTATTACCAGCCTGCTGAACAAGGCAAGCGTAATCCCCCCTCTGAGCATGTCTACTCCTATGTTTTCCGCAAATATTTCCTCCACTATAATATTGCATGCGGTTCCAAATGTCAATTTGGTTGGATTAGAGTATCCTATTAGTTGCATTATGTTTCCGATGCCATTACCTGTTTCCCTCCTAATATCCATAGGATTGCATGGTTGGCCTGAGTTACTTAACTATGTTATGTATATGCTTAGCCATGCTTAGTTAAATGCTTAGTTGTCCGGTGGATATTTCATTGTTGGAACTGTTGATGGAATATCCAGATGATGGTGGAGAAATGTGGATACCGATATAAAAACATGCTTAAAGGCGGGGATGAGAGGCCACTGTGGTTGTGGTGCCTTGTCTTGTTCTCGCCGCCTAGGTGCGAGTTCTTTACCTCTTGAACCAAGACCGAGCATGCAACCAGGCGTGAGGCCTATGCAGTAGCAGGAACCCTCATCAACTAAATAACTTGTGAGGGGCTAGCAGGGTCCTCTAGTTTGAGCTTCCATTTGCGTGTGCGTGAAGATGGTGGCCAGAACTGGGATGAGGATGGTGGTGTTTAGGAAAATGAGTGGCCATGGGGCAGGGTGTTGGAGGCACTGAACCTGTCCCGTCCTCACTGATGATCCTGGGTTAGTCTCAAGCAAGGGAGAAGTCGTCACCGCTCCCACTCAGCCGGCTTTCCCCGGAAGAGAGCTAATGTTCAGGCAATGGGCCGGACGGTACGCGTGGCAAACATTGTACACCCCTGCAGGGTTAAATCTTTTCGAAAAGCCGTGTCCGCGGTTATGGACGACTTGGGAACGGACGATAAGACCATAGAGAACATGAACCGAATGATTAAAACTTGACTCCAAGAATGCAAGGTTAGCTTCCTCGAGGGTGATTCGGGGAGGTGCCTTTGTAGACAGATGCAGTGGTTGATGTTGGTTGTTGATGAAGATGATCAGAAGAAAAAGTTTACTTCTTACCCCTTTGAAAATATTCTGATTAGTCGATGCCATGGAGTTATGTCTTTTCTAAAGAAAACCAGCTTTATGCAAAACAGCCATAAAACCTTTGTAAGCCAATCATCGAGCTAGTAGCTCTAGTAATCTTGCAGAGTTCGTCGAACTCAACGTTGCTTTGTTGATTCTTTCAGAGGAGGACTTCATCGACCTTGAAGGTGGGTTCTTTGTGGACGTCGACGAGTAGTCTGGGGTTCCCAGGTGGCAGCTTGGGACATCTCCGGGACAGCTGGCGCTGGGAATGTTTATCTGTAGGCCTCTTAGGCCATAATTTGGATCTTGTTGTTTAGAACAACTTAATTCGCTTCCGCATGATGTACTGTTGGGTCTGTGACCTCTGGTTGTAATATTTGCTATCTTTCTCTATTATAAGAGTTGAACTATAATGCTTTGAGTCGTAGAGTCTGTAATGTGCCAGTTGTTCCACAAGTCTTGATCTCTCTATTATGCATTGATAGTTGTGCCTGTGTTATGGCATCACTCGGGGTGTTGCGTTGCCGATGATCCATGCCGAGCACGCCTGCCAAAGGTTTTGGCCTGGGAGTGGTAACCCAGTAACCTCCGGTTGTATCACATGACCGGTGACACACAGCATCTTTGTATAGTTGCGGTCGGGGGCTACAAGTTGGTATCAGAGCAGGACTGCCTGTAGGAAACCCTTCTACTGGTCGACGTTGAGTCTAGTGTTGTGAAAATTATTTATAACCTAAAAATGAGTTGTGAAAACCATCTTAGGATTCTTTTTACTCCTTACCTGGTTACACTCTAATCTCGGAGCCATCTTACCTCTATTTGATTTACCGAGGTGTCTTGGCCGTTGTTTCAAATTAGGGTCACGGGGTTGGGTTCCTATCCGTTCTGTGTTACTTCGTCAGTTGATTTACTTTTAGTAAATCTAACATTTGAACTTCTCCTGTTACAGATGGTTCGTTCCGGCTTGGTGGTTCGTTTGACTCGCTGCGAGGGCACCCGCGGGTTTCCCGCCCTGCTCGCCGCCGCTGTGCACGACCAGGATTGCCTTTGGTATCCCGAGTACGTGGTGTACCAGGAGTACCTTCCCTACCACCAGGGTCAGTTCTTCTGCGAGTGCCGCCTCCTGATGATGAGGGGAATGCAGTGCAGTACCTTGCAGGAGGAGTGGGCCTCACAGTGACACAAGCTGTGCATGAGGCTGCACACACCGCCCTTTCCACTTACCGTGGTTACTGCCCTTACCTTGCTAGTGATGAGTCGGATTTCCGTCACTTTCCTGCATCAGCACAGGGTGCAGAGGGTATCTATCACGCTGTGTACTCTGAGGGTGAGGGTGAGGAGGATAGTGCGCACCGCGCACTGATTGAGCTAGTCCGGGCCCTGGACCTCCGCGCCCGTCAGTGGTACACGTACGCGATTGCTTCACGCGAGAGTCACCGGGCCACTATGAGGGATTTGGAGCCGTACTTCCTCAGCGGGGCGCTTCCTCGCGCAGCCCTTCGGCCCCGTCCGTTGGTGCTACCTGACGATATGCGCAGCAACCGAGTTGGGGGTACCGTGCCGCCTCCTGGACCCCTCCGTCAGCCTCGGGGTAGCCTCAACCTGCCGCCGTATGGCAATCAGCCTGAGAGTTCTCGCGAGTTCGACACCCCACCCGTTCGCTTCCCGGCGAACTACTGGGGGTACTACTAGTTTCTTCTCGCTGAGTATCGAGGAGAGTACCTTGCCTTCCTGCGTGATGTGCAAGATACTCAGTATCAGTATCTAGTTGTTGCTTTATTTCTAAGGAAAACTTTGTCATGTATCAGACTTGGTGACTTGTATCATCCGTGCTTCCATTCAGTGTAATAGATACTAAAGCTTGTATGCTGGTACTCTTAATTATCACGTATGGCTTGTATTACAACTGGTGTATGATGTATGCGTGTTTGTGTCCAAATATGCTGTCGCTAGTTGTTGGATGATACGTGAGTGTCATTGGATGTATGGCTGGTATTCCAAATAAGTTACTGCTCCTATCTCAACCATTTTTCGGAGGTAGATACTAATTGTGTCCCTGTCAATTCTCCAGAATGGCTCGAGGAGGCCGCGGTAACAACAATGATGAGGAACCGCCGCCACCACCCTCAATGGCTCAGGTCTTGATGGCCATTGAGGAAAACGCGGGCGAAAGAGCGACTGCTCGAGCAGTTGGTGCAGCAGAATGCACGGAGGAACAATGACTGCAGCACTCTCACTGAGTTCCTGCGCTCGCAGCCACCTACCTTCGCTGATGCTAAGGAGCCACTGGAAGCTGATGACTGGCTTCGCGCTCTGGAGCGCAAGTTCTCCGCGCTGCATGTCCCAGTGGCCGAACAGGTCAACTTCGCCACCTACCTCCTGACTGGAGCGGCTGGCTGCTGGTGGGAGAGTCATGTGGCGCTATTCGCGGCAGGCCATGCCTTCACTTGGGCGGATTTCCGCACAGCCTTTCGTGCGGCTTACATACCTCAGCCGATAATGGACCTAAAGAGGAGGGAGTTCCTGGATCTGCACCAGGGTCGTATGGACCTCCGAGCTTATGGTTGAATTCAACCATCTCTCTCGTTACGCCCCTCGGGACGTGACCAATGATGCCGACAAGCAGGAGTTGTTCCGCAAGGGGCTTGCGCCGAGGCTCCGCTATGAGTTGCTGCCCTTCAAGTTCCAGAACTACCAGGAGTTGTTCAACCAGGCTCTTACTCTTGAGCAGGGAAGGAAGGAATTCGAGGCTTCCAAGAGGCCCGCACAAGGGGACCACCGAGTTCCTCGGTTCCTGGGAACAAGAAGCGCAAGGTTTTCGTTCCCTATAGCGCTGTGCCGCGTGCTCCATTCATGCCGAGGGCCGCGGGATACAGGCCACCACCGCCGCGCCCCACTACTTCGACACTTGGGGCGAGCGGAAGTGGGTATCATCGCCCACCTGGACTTACCTGCTACACCTGTGGCCAGGCGGCCACTACTCCAGGGAGTGCCCCCAAAAGGCACCTATTTCGGGAACACCTGCACGAGCCCCCGCCACTCCAGCTGGCAAGGCTGGTCCTAACGTGCGTGGTCGCCTGAACCACGTCTCTGCAGAAGAAGCTGAGGAGGACCCCGGCGTCCTTATGGGTGAGCTACGAATCAACGACAATCCCGCTACAGTTTTGTTCGACTCTGGAGCATCGCATTCATTCATTTCTATAGCATTTGCAAAAGACCACAACATACCGTTCGAGAAGATGAGACGTCCTTTGGTGATCTCCACGCCTGGTTCCAATTGGCAAACCGATGGGATTACTCCGGAGGTCCAGATTACTATAGGTCACTGGTCCTTCCCTTTTGCGCTGGTAGCTCTGAAGTCAAACGGCATTGATGTCATACTGGGCATGAACTGGCTAGTAAAATACCGGGCTAATCTCGATTGTGCGGCGAAGACCATTACCGTGACCACTTCTTCCGGCGACATTGTAGAGTATTGGTCGGCACTATCAAGACCTCCATCTTCAGTCATTCCCTCTCACCAGAGATCCGCCTTTACTTTATGGAAGGCGAATCCCCTCATGAAATACACGTGGTGTGTGACTTCCCGGATGTGTTCCCGGAAGAATTGCCTGGCATGCCCCCTGATCGAAGTGTGGAGTTTGTCATAGATTTGATGCCAGGTACTGCTCCGATTTCCAAGAAACCCTACCGTATGCCGGTGGAAGAGTTGGCTCTGTTGAAGGAGCAAATTGATGAGCTGTTAGCGAAGGATTTCATTCAGCCTAGCAGTTCACCTTGGGGTTGTCCGGTACTCTTTGTCAAAAAGAGGGATTCAACCGTTCCTCGTTTGGTCTCTGATTATAGGCCGTTGAATGCGGTGACAATCAAGAACAAGTATCCTATTCCCGATCAATGATCTGTTAGATCAGTTAGCTGGTGCAACAGTATTCTCCAAGATGGATCTGAGGTCAGGGTACCATCAGATAAAGATCAGAAAGGAGGATATCCCAAAGACGGCATTCGTTACTCGCTATGGCCTATATGAGTATACTGTCATGTCCTTCGGTCTCACCAATGCTCCAGCTACCTTCATGAGGCTCATGAACTCTGTCTTCATGGATTATCTCGACAAGTTCGTCGTCATCTACATCGATGACATCCTCGTCTATTCTAAAACCGACGAAGAGCATGATGAACACTTCGGTTGGTTCTGACACGACTTCGTGAACACCGTCTTTATGCCAAGTTCTCCAAGTGTGAGTTCTGGTTGGATAAACTTGTCTTCCTTGGTCATGTGATATCCGCTAATGGTGTGGCAGTCATTCCCGACAAGATTCAATCCATTTTGGATTGGAAAACTCCAAAGTCAGTCAAGGACATTCGTAGTTTTCGCGGATTGGCGGGTTACTACCGCCGATTCATCGAAGGTTTCTCCAAGATAGCTAAGCCATGACTGACCTTCTCAAGAAGGAAAAAAGTTGCATGGACGGACAAAGCTGAAGAGAGCTTCAAAACACTGAAAGCCAAACTCACGTCTGCTCCTGTGCTCGTCCTGCCGGACACCAGCAAGGATTTCGTCGTCTTCTGTGACGCCTCCCTGCAAGGCTTGGGCTGTGTACTCATGCAAGAGGGCCATGTGGTGGCGTATGCTTCCCGCCAACTTAAGCCGCATGAGCACAATTACCCTACTCATGATCTAGAACTTGCCGTGTTGTTCATGCCTGAAGCAGTGGAGACCATACCTGTTTGGTAACCGTTGCGAGATTTTCTCGGATCATAAGAGTCTGAAGTATCTCTTCACCCAGCCAGACCTGAATCTCAGGCAGAGAAGATGGTTGGAGTTAATAGCGGACTATAATGTGAGTCTGAACTATCAACCCGGCAAAGCCAATGTCGTGGCTGACGCGCTAAGTCGGAAATCTTATTGCAACAATCTGATGCTTGAAAAGGCTCAACCTGCTCTCCTTGAAGAGTTCTCCCGTTTGAACCTAGAAATTGTTCCCACTGGCTACCTTGCAAATCTGGAGATCAAGTCTACTCTTGAGACCAGATTAAGGATGCTCAAAAGCGGATGAGGGTATCCTTCATATCAAGAAGAACATTGCTAGCGGGAAGGCCAAATGTTTCTCAGAAGATGAATCCAGAGCCGTTTACTTTGGTGACCGTCTGGTAGTGCCAAAGAACCAGAATTTGAGGGAGCTGATCCTCCAAGAAGCTCATGAATCACCTCTCTCTATTCATCCCGGTAGTACCAAAATGTACCAAGACCTCCGACAACAATTCTGGTGGACTCGGATGAAACGGGAAGTCGCCAAGTATGTTGCTGAATGCGACACCTGTCGTAGGGTAAAGGCTGAACATCAAAGGCCTGCCGGCACTCTCCGCCCTATCGCAGTCCCGGAGTGGAAATGGGACGAAATTGGTATGGACTTCATCACCGGGTTTCCCAAGTCTCCTAAGGGCAACAATGCGATCTGGGTAATCATCGATCGTCTGTCCAAGGTCGCTCACTTCCTACCAGTTCGCGACGAGATACGTGCGAGTCAACTGGCTGACTTATATGTGGCTCGTATTGTTCCATTGCATGGGGTCCCTCTGAGGATCATATCGGACCGTGGAAGTATCTTTGTATCCAAATTCTGGCAGAGTTTCCAAACTGCTATGGGAACCCGTCTCAATTTCAGTACCGCCTACCATCCTCAGACAGATGGACAGACTGAGAGGGTGAACCAAGTTTTGGAGGACATGCTCAGGGCATGTGTAATCTCCTTTGGCAAAGGTTGGGAGAAGTATCTTCCCTTCGCGGAGTTCTCCTACAACAACAGCTATCAAGCCAGTCTGGGTATGGCCCCATTCGAGGTTCTGTATGGAAGAAAATGCCGAACTCCGCTAAATTGGTCCGAGACCGGAGAGAGGGCACTCTTTGGTCCAGATGTTATCAATGAAGCTGAGAGAAGGTGAGAATCATACGAGAGAATCTGAAGATTGCCCAGTCTAGGCAGAAGAGTTACTATGACAAGCATCACCAGGAGATCCATTATGAAATTGGTGATAAAGCGTATCTCCGCGTCTCTCCACTTCGTGGCATTCGCCGCTTCGGGATCAAGGGAAAATTGGCCCCTCGCTACGTTGGCCCTTTCACCATACTGGCCAAGCGAGGAGATCTTTCTTATCAGTTGGAGTTACCGGTCATCTTCCCAAATGTGCATGATGTGTTTCATGTATCCCAACTTCGCCGTTGTTTCAAAGATCCTATTCATGGAGTCAATCATGAGGAGCTGGATATCCAGGAAGATCTCACTTATCGCGAGCATCCTATTCGTATCCTGGATGAAGCAGAAAGGAAGACTCGTAACAAGTCCACCAAGTTCCTCAAAATTCAGTGGTCTAACCATTCCGAAGAGGAAGCAACCTGGGAAAGGGAGTCTAGTCTTCGTGAGGAGTATCCCGACTTCTTTCCACAATCTTAGAATCTCGGGTCGAGATTCCTGTAAGGGGGGTAAATTTGTAACAGCCCCACTTTTGGTATTGTAAAATTTGAACCAAATTTTCACTTTTCCTTTCAGTCCTGCATCATGGCATCCATGCATTAAGGTGTTCCAATTGAAACAATTAATCTTGACAAGAAGAAGTTAGCAGTTAATATATTTGTCAAGGAAGTTCCAAGAGTTCAAAAATAATATTTTTGCAATTGCTCTGAAATTTCCAAAGGAATAACAATTTGTATTTAAGAAAATAACATAACCAAACCTATGAACGAATGTGGTTCAAAACATTTTATTTTGCAACACCAATTTTTGTGGTGCTTCTACATATTATTGGGAGGCTACATGATTTTTCTCAGATTTTTGTAAAATGTTTAAGTGCCTCAATAAAACCCCTGAATTGCTACTGGAATTAAAAGAAACAGGAAAAAGGAGAAATCAGAGAAGTGCAGGGGGCTTTCTGCAAAACTGCCGTCGTCTTCACCTGTAGCGACCGAGCGACGAGCTGCTCGAGCCGCGCCAGCTCGCCGCCGTGCCCTCCCCTGCCCGCTGCTGTTCACCGCGAGGAGATAAGACCACCACCGAGGCAGCTCTCTCTCTCTCTCCCCCGATATTTTCTCGCTCTCTCCCTCTCTCTTTTTCTGCCATGGCCGAACCCTAGCTAAACTCGCCGTCGCGCATCGCCGCCGTTCCAGGCCGCCCCGGGCAGATCGAAGACCGCCATCGTCACCGCCGCGTCCTGTTCTCCTTCCCCGCACGAGGAATCGAAGTGGGGAGCCCGGATCGTCGCCGCCTTGCCCGTCTTCTTCCTCTCCGGCCGCCGCGCTCCGAGCAAGCTCGCCACCGCCTCCGACCTCCTCCGTCCCTTCCGAGCAACCGCACACGTCGAGGGTGAGCTCACGGTCCTACTGGACATCTCCGTTCTCTTTCCTTCTCGCTAGATCGACGATTAGCCGTAGCTCCGCCGAGCCGTAGCCCTCCGCCACACGGTCTCGACGCCGGAGCATTTTGCCGGCGACCATTTGGGTCGTAGCGCCGCCACTAGCCTCCGCGTGCTCGTGTGCATCGGATGCGCCCATTAGTTCTTCCCCGCGCGAGCTCCTGTGCCGTAGCAGAGCGCCGCCGTGTCCGCGGTCACCGCGCGTGCACGCCGCGGTCCTGGCATCGACGCGGTCAAAGCGACCGTGGGCCCCCGCGTCGACGTGGATGCCAGCGTGGCCTCGGACCCCACTAGTCAGTGACTGTGGCTAGCCCGCAGCTGAGTGAAAAACGTTTCGGGCATCTTTTCTTTAAATATTTCAAAACTGGCAGAAAATTGGATTAAATTGTAAAATCCATAACTAATTAACTACTTGTCCAAAAATTACAAATAAGATGCCAAAATGTTCAGAAAAATAAATGGAGTCTATTGGTATAACTCACACATCCAACTAAATTAGTTTAGTTGCTGCTTTATAAAATAACTAAAATGGCAGAAAAGAAATACTTTTTGTAAATTCAATAACTTTAAAAATAATGATCCAAAAATTAAGTTTGAACTATCAAAATGTTCAGCACTTAATATACTTCATGTTTCACCACCTCTACAAACATGGATAATTAGTTTTAATGCTATTTAATAGAATTTGCTAAAAAGGCAGATTTAGAAGGAATTTTAGAAATTCAATAACTTTTTATTGGTATATCAGAAAAATGTGTTTAATATATCAAAATGCTCAGAAAAACGTGAACTATCCAGTAGTATCACCATCATGCATATTTGATCACAATTACAGTACTGCACTTTTTAAAAAGTTAGGAAAATCATTAATTAAATGTGGGGTATAATTCTCTCGTGTTGAAATAATTATTTCCGAACCCCATTTAAATTGCTAAATATTGTTATGGTAATTTCAGTGCATTAAAAAGGGTCATGCCATCATGCGTTTGCGCATTTCTCTTGTCATGCATGTGTGGTTATTGATTGTTCCTTTCCGGTGTTTTTATGCATCGATAGATCAAGCAGTCGGGGTTCCACCGCAATACCCTGACGACCCGTATTACCAGCCTGCTGAACAAGGCAAGCGTAATCCCCCTCTGAGCATGTCTCCTCCTATGTTTTCCGAAAATATTTCCTCCACTATAATATTGCATGCGGTTCCAAAGGTCAATTTGGTTGGATTAGAGTATCCTATTAGTTGCATTATGTTTCCGATGCCATTACCTGTTTCCCTCCTAATATCCATAGGATTGCATGGTTGGCCTGAGTTACTTAACTATGTTATGTATATGCTTAGCCATGCTTAGTTGAATGCTTAGTTGTCCGGTGGATATTTCATTGTTGTACTGTTGATGGAATGTCCGGATGATGGTGGAGAAATGTGGATACCGATATAAAAACATGCTTAAAGGCGGGGATGAGAGGCCACTGTGGTTGTGGTGCCTTGTCTTGTTCTCGCCGCCTAGGTGCGAGTTCTTTACCTCTTGAACCAAGACCGAGCGTGCAACCATGCGTGAGACCTATGCAGTAGCAAGAACCCTCATCGACTAAATAACTTGTGAGGGGCTAGCCAAGGTCCTCTAGTTTGAGCTTCCATTTGCATGTGCGTGAAGATGGTGGCCAGAACTGGGATGAGGATGGTGGTGTTTAGGAAAATGAGTGGCCACGGGGCAGGGTGTTGGAGGCACTGAACCTGTCTCGTCCTCACTGATGATCCTGGGTTAGTCTCAAGCAAGGGAGAAGTCGTCACCGCTCCCACTCAGCCGGCTTTCCCCGGAAGAGAGCTAATGTTCAGGCAATGGGCCGGACGGTACACGTGGCAAACATTGTACACCCCTGCAGGGTTAAATCTTTTCGAAAAGCCGTGTCCGCGTTATGGACGACTTGGGAACGGACGATAAGACCATAGAGAACATGAACCGAATGATTAAAACTTGACTCCAAGAATGCAAGGTTAGCTTCCTCGAGGGTGATTCGGGGAGGTGCCTTTGTAGACAGATGCAGTGGTTGATGTTGGTTGTTGATGAAGATGATCAGAAGAAAAGAGTTTACTTCTTACCCCTTTGAAAATATTCTGATTAGTCGATGCCATGGATGTCGGGGGAATAATTAACCCGCGACTTATTCAAGGCCAAAACGGCGACTTCATGATCACGCTATTATTGGGCCACGTAAAGATGGGCCGATCAAGGATTGCGGCCTGCCAAAGGAAGGCTCCAGAAGGTCGGTGGTAAAACTTGCCTTGGAAGACAAGAAGACGATCGGCTTCGTGTAGAACTCTTGTAACCTAGCGAGCCTCTGTGTATATAAAGAGGACTCGCAGGACTTAGACAGGGTCAAGCTATCAAGCCCTAAACCCTAGCTCTTACGGCGAGTTCCCAGATCGGATCGCCTCCATTGTAACACCACATATATCATATC
This sequence comes from Poa pratensis, assembly GCA_947311845.1. Classification (NCBI taxonomy): domain Eukaryota; kingdom Viridiplantae; phylum Streptophyta; class Magnoliopsida; order Poales; family Poaceae; genus Poa; species Poa pratensis. The sequence continues at coordinate 63,318,882 of CAMZMU010000036.1, read as the reverse complement.
AATACCAATCTAGGGTAGGCAGGAAGTAGGTCTTTACCTCACATTGAGGGGCCGAACCTGGGTAAATCTGTGTTCGTCCTTGTTCCTGCGATCCCAAGCTCGGAGACGATTGACTCGCGCAAATCCCACACCTACGAAGTCATCCATGACATCTGACGTGACAAACCCACGACAGTTGGCGCCCACCGTGGGGCCTGCGGTCAAGAGCGTCACGTTCCGCGCAGGATCGATGAAAGGAGCTGAAGATCTCGCCATTGGCCACATCATCATGGTCGATGGCACGCCTCTCATTGACGATTCAAGCTGGGGACCAGAAGCTGATTACCTGGAGACCGGCCGTATCATCCCGTTTGGATCTATCAACGTCTTCGTCGGTTTCATTGGCGGCGGATCTGTTAGCTCAGTCCAAGAAGGCGACTCAGCAGAAGGAGTCGCCAGTGACGGAGAAGAGTCTCTGGAGAGCATGGACTCGCAAGAATTTGGGTCCATCATACCAGCTCTTGAGGAAAGTTACTGGGATTACGCACCAGTGGTAGAACAAGAGGCGGCACCAGTTGGAGTCTACATGGCCGGAGGTGCAAGTACGTCAGGAACTGCGGGAGAAGCCGAAAGATCGACACCCCCGGCAACCCACTACTTATCCCGGTGTCAGCCGCAAACGCCGCTGTCCGCGCAACAGAAATTGAGGCCGCCAGGGCCGAGCTCCTGTACGAGGTTCGGAGGATGGAAGCAGAGCGCTGCAGGCTCGAACAGGTGAACCAAGGAATCCAACAGGAACGGCAAAGGATAGCCGCGACTCAAAGACAAGTTGACTCGCAGGCGCAAGCGCGCGCGACTCAACCAACAATAGAACTTCCACCCACTCCAGCTGCTGGAGACCAACCAGTCGCAAGGATTTTGGAACCATCGATTGTCCACGAAGCCCAGCAACTACCATCGCAACAACCAAGGAGGTTTCATACCCCACAAGGCCACTACCAAAGCCCGGTCGATAACATGTATGCAGCGGCTAATATCTTGACACAGATGGTACCAACAGGCGACGACCCAATCAACACTGAAGCACGGCGTGCGATACAGATGTTGAGCACTGCTGTCCTACAACAGGCCAACAGGGCAGAAGCCGAGGGGCAGCAGCCCCCGTACCGGCCGCGGGATCGCGGCAGAAAGAAGCGTCCAAAGCAGGCCACCGGAGGATATATCAAGGGTCGCGCAGAGGCAGCAGGAACAAGCCGCAGAAGCACAGGCTATCATGCCAACGATGCAGACGCGGCTCGTGGAAGTTAACAACCCTACGGGCACATCCACAGCTTTGTCCTCGCGACTCAAAGGTCCGGCATGCTTCACTGAGAAGATCAGATCGGAACCTTTCCCTGAAGATTTCAAAGGACCACGCAAGGTGGCAAACTATAACGCCAGCATGGACCCTACCACCTGGCTAAACAACTACGAGATGGGGATGAGTATTTTAAATGCTTCAGAAGAGATATGCGCAAGGTACCTCAACATGATGTTGGAGGGCGCGGCTCACATATGGCTACAAAATCTACCCCCCAACTCCATAAATACCTGGGAAGAGTTGAAAGACGCTTTCGTCAAAAACTTCCAAGGAACCTGCAAGCGACTCTGCAATATAGAAGATCTAGAGCGTTGCGTTCAAAGGAAGGCGAGTCAAGTCGCCACTGGATGAGGAGGGTGGCAGAAATTATACACTCCTCAGACAACATACCTCCAAGCTCAGCTGTCCTAGTCATGGAGAAAAATTGTAAGTTCGAACCACTGATCCATAAGTTAGGTCGCATGAAGGGCAAGGTCAAGAGTCTCAGCGAGGTAATGGCTTAGACAAGACCCGAGATGCGTCAGATGGAGAAGAGGAGAAGGCCGCTGTTGAAGGAAAGAAAAATACCAGCAAGCCTCAACAGCAACAAACTAGCCACAACAACGCGAATCAAAACAAGCGCAAGAGTGAAGAAGGAAACTCTGGGCTTGTCGCCAACACACGTGGAGGTTTCAGGGGCCAACGAGGAAGAGGCCGAGGAATCGGCTCTCGTCCAATTAACATGGAAGAAGTTTTTAATCGGCCGTGCGATCTTCACACGGGAGGCGACGGGCGGCCAGCAGACCATACCAAGGCGCAATGTAATTATTACAAGAAGTGGAAAGAAGAAAGCCAACACAACAGGGGAAACCACCATGAAGGAAGCCCTGGTGCGACTCATGGTTCAGGCGCCGGGCCGCACAATGCGAGTAACCCCAGGCAGGTGGGGCAGTACCATACAATAGTTATCAACACCTCCAAGAGGGAAGAGAAATTAAGTCGCAGAAGCCAGCAGGTAAATGCTGTGATACCAGCAACCCCCAATTGGCTAAAATGGTCAGAACATGCAGTCACTTGGAGTCGCGACGATCATCCGCCGCAAGTGCGAGAGCCAGGGAAGCTGGCGCTAGTTGTGGCACCTTATGTAGCAGGATACAAGCTAACCAAAGTACTTATGGACGGGGAAGCAGCATAAATATCATGTACTACGATACGTTCAAGCGCTTGGGGCTCATGGACTCCAGCCTGCAACACACGACGACCGTATTTCACGGCATCGTCCCAGGAAAGTCAGCACAGCCAGTGGGAAAGATAACCCTGGGAGTAACCTTTGGGACGGAAGAAAACTTCAGAAGCGAGTTCATATGCTTCGAAGTGGTAAAATTCCAGAGCCCATATCACGCCCTGTTCGGACGAACAGCCTTCGCCAAGTTTATGGCCAGGCCATGCTACGTTTACCTACAGCTGAAGATACCAGGACCAAGAGGGGTCATCACAGTGCACGGCGATAGAGAAAAAGCAATAGAGTGCGAGGAGGGAGATGCAGCCTTCGCAGAATCAGCTTGTGCCGCTGAAGAGCTAAAGAGTTATAAGTCGCAGGTGGATCCCAATGATATGAGCGTAGTTACCACGCCATCTGCCGAACCACCAATGAAATTCAAAGCGGCCCAAGACACCAAGCAGATAGATCTTGTTCCTGGCGACTCATCCAAGCAGGCGAGCATCGGAGCCCACATGGAGAAAGAACAGGAGCGGGCACTCATCGCTTTCCTTCAGGAAAACAAGGACATCTTCGCATGGAAACCATCAGATATGCCAGGGGTGCCAAGGGAATTGGCAGAACACAGCCTTAACGTGAACCCCTGGCCAAGCCAGTAAAGCAACCGCTGCGGCGTTTCCACGACGACAGGAGAAAAGCGATAGGGGAAGAAATAGCTCGCCTATTGGCCGCAGGATTCATCACAGAAGTATATCACCCGGAGTGGGTGGCAAACCCAGTCCTAGTTATGAAAAAGAACGGCACATGGCGAATGTGCATTGACTACACCAGTCTCAACAAAGCCTGTCCAAAGGACCCATTTGCCTTGCCAAGGATTGACCAAGTGATTGATTCAACAGCCGGATGCGAGTTGTTGTGCTTTCTAGACGCCTATTCAGGCTACCATCAAATCAAGATGAAGAAGGAGGACCAGGAAAAGACATCCTTCATCACACCCTTTGGGGCCTTTTGCTATGTAAGCATGCCCTTTGGATTGAAGAACGCAGGTGCGACTTACCAGAGGTGCATTCAAAGTTGCTTGCATGAGCAGATAGGTCGCAACGTTCACGCCTATGTGGACGATATCGTCATTAAATCGCAAGTAGGCCAGGATCTCATCAGTGACTTGGAAGAAACCTTCACAAATCTCAGAAGATATAACATGAAGCTCAACCCGACGAAGTGCGTCTTTGGAGTACCAGCGGGGAAGCTATTGGGGTTCATAGTGTCAGAAAGAGGCATCGAAGCCAACCCTGACAAGATAAAGGCTGTAATGGACCTCCAAAAACCAGAAAAGATCAAGGACGTACAGCGACTTACCGGTTGCGTCGCGGCGTTAAGTCGCTTTATATCAAGACTGGGAGAAAAAGCCCTGCCTTTATACAGATTGCTGAAAAAGTCAGATACCTTCGTTTGGGACTCAGAAGCCGACGAAGCTTTAACAGCCCTGAAGATTCAGTTGACAAATGCTCCAGTTCTGGCAGCTCCAAAGATAAAGAGCCCATGCTGTTGTACATAGCTGCAAACTCTCGTGCCGTAAGCGCCGTGATGGTTGTAGAGAGACAAGAGCCAGGAAAGGAGTACCCAGTCCAAAGGCCAGTATACTACGTAAGTGAAGTGCTCACGGCTTCAAAGCAGCGTTACCCTCAGTGGCAGAAGCTAGTGTTTGGAGTATTCATGGCGAGTCGCAAGCTGAAGCACTACTTCCAGGAACACCCAATAACTGTGGTCAGCTCGGCACCACTGGCAGACATCATCCGCAACCGAGAAGCAACAGGAAGAGTAGCCAAGTGGGCGATCGAGCTGGGTCCACACCATATAAGCTACGAGCCGCGCACATCAATTAAGTCGCAAGCTCTCGCAGATTTCATCAATGATTGGACAGAAATTCAAGTCGCTCCCACCATGGCAGAAACAAAATACTGGACCATGCACTTCGATGGGTCAAGACAGCTACAAGGCTCGGGGGCTGGAGTTGTACTCACTTCCCCCAAGGGAGACAAGCTAAGATACGTGCTCCAAATACACTTCAATTGCACAAACAATGTAGCAGAATATGAGGCATTGCTTCACGGACTCCGTATAGCAAAGGAGATGAATGTCAGTCGCATCCGTTGCTTTGGAGACTCAGATTTGGTAGCTCAACAAGTTTCTGGAACATGGGACAGTAAGGATGCAAACATGGCTGCATACAGAGAGAGAGAGTTGCTGGACACTTCACTGGCTTCCAAGTTGAACATGTTGATCGAAGACAAAATGAAGCAGCAGATGCCTTGTCTCGGCTAGGATCCAATAGGCAATCAGTCCCGCCCAATGTTTTCTTGGATGAGTTGCATAACCCATCAGTTAAGCCTCCAGCAGAGATTGACATCGCAGAGCCAGAGGATGATTCAACTTTAGTCGCAGCCCTGCATGAACAGCCGGCATGGACAGAGCCATACATGGCATATTTAAGTCGCGGAGTGCTACCAGAGGATGAAGTAGAGGCGCGCAAGATAACACGGCGATCCAAGGCCTACACAATAATAAACAATGAGCTATACAAGCGCAGCGTTGCGGGGACATTCCAAAGATGCGTATCACCAGAAGAAGGACGAAAAATCTTGCACGAAATTCACGCAGGCGATTGTGGCCATCATGCTTCGTCAAGATCTTTGGTGGCAAAGGCGTTCAGACATGGTTTCTTCTGGTTAACGGCGCTAGCAGACGCTGAGCAGATTGTCAGAGTGTGCGATGGATGTCAAAGATACGCCAGGCAAGATCATATGCCAGCTCAAGCACTTCGTACAATACCCATCACATGGCCTTTCGCCGTATGGGGTTTTGACATGGTAGGGCCCTTCAGACGGTCCCAACGGGAAAAACTCACCTCCTGGTCGTGGTGGACAAATTCACAAAGTGGATAGAAGCAGAACCCGTGGGAGATTGTGAAGCTGAAACAGCAGTCAAGTTCTTGAAGAAGGTCATATTCCGCTTTGGATATCCCCATAGTATCATTACAGACAACGGAAGCAACACCTCTGAAGGAGCTACACAAATATTTTGTGCGAACAATGGGATAAGGCTGGACCTCACGTCAGTATCACATCCGCAGAGCAATGGACAAGCTGAGCGAGCTAACCAGGAAATTCTCCATGGGATTAAGCCGCGCCTTATTGAAAAGGTTGAAGCATCTCCAGGATGTTGGGTGGAGGAACTGCCAGCCGTGCTATGGAGTTTAAGAACAACCCCTAATAGATCCACAGGATTTACACCATATTTTATGGTCTATGGAGCAGAAGCGGTTATGCCCAGCGATATCATACATGATTCACCAAGAGTTGCGGCCTATGTCGAAGCAGATAATGAAGCAGCTCGGCAGGATTCTGTGGACACATTAGAAGAGGTCAGAGATTTGGCAGCATCAAGGTCAGCGGTGTATCAGCAAGACTTGCGACGCTATCATGCCAGACGCATCAGAACCCGCACCTTTCAAGAAGGAGACCTAGTGCTGCGACTCAAGCAAGACCATAAGGGAATGCACAAGCTATCTTCTCCATGGGAAGGACCCTACATCATCAGCAAAAAACTAAACAATGGATCGTACTATCTGCTGGATGTGAGAGAAGAAAGCAGTGATCGCCATGATTTCGAGGATCGTCTAGAAGCGCCTCGCCCTTGGAACGTCGCGCAACTGCGACCTTACTACACATAAAAAAGCTAATCAGAGCTAAGTTTCATCTTTTCCAGCTGCCTATAGCTGAGTATCATCCTAGCCACTAAGGGCTCTTGCTTCAAAATTGGTCGCCACCTAGGCGCGACCTGCAACACCTGTATCAGAAATCGGCCGCCACCTAGGCGCGGCCGTACCTTATGTATCAGAAATCGGCCGCCACCTAGGCGCGGCCGTATGTCTCAAACTGGGATCGCCGCCTACGTGCGACCCAACCCTATGTATAACACTCGGTTGCCACCAAGGCGCGACCTTATGTGTCATCATAAACAAAGCTGTTATAGCTATATATCATTTGTTTCTTGGGGGCTTTGTACCCTGAAACAGCCAACCTACTGGCAATATCAAACTTACCTTAAGTCGGATTGCAACTTGCATTATGCGTCCAAAGTACTGGGGTGTGGCGTCAATCGAGCTTGATTGCCTATCATGGCCGCTCTCGACCCTGAACACACATGTTCCTAGGAAATACTGAGTCGCGCGAGTGCCCACTTAATGGATTCAGAAAGGCCTAACTAGAGGTCAATGTACTGCTTATAGTACGGCAACACCAATTGCAATTGCTTATATCTTAACAATTGTTTCTTATCTATGACATCAAGCTACAGGTGACGATCTTCAAAACCTCCTGAGAAGAATTGAGATGATTGTCAAATCACATCAGCTCAATCCTTGGGGGCTACAGCATATTGTTATCAAAAATTTGAAGATTGAATCGCTATCAGGCAAACCTTGACAGAGTAAGAAGCTCACGAAGTCAGATGCATTTTCAAGGCCGCCCCAAAAGTGCGAGTAAAAGCCAGTCCAACGTGATCATGAGTCGCAGAGCAAGGAAGTGCAAGAGAAGAAAAAAGTGCAGCCTAAACGTCCAAGGAACCTTTCAAAGTCAAGAAAACATATCAAGATATTCCATGAAGTTCAGGCTACACTTGGGGGCTAATGTCGGGGGAATAATTAACCCGCGACTTATTCAAGGCCAAAACGGCGACTTCATGATCACGCTATTATTGGGCCACGTAAAAGATGGGCCGATCAAGGATCGCGGCCTGCCAAAGGAAGGCTCCAGAAGGTCGGTGGTAAAACTTGCCTTGGAAGACAAGCAATCGGCTTCGTGTAGAACTCTTGTAACCTAGCGAGCCTCTGTGTATATAAAGAGGACTCGCAGGACTTAGACAGGGTCAAGCTATCAAGCCCTAAACCCTAGCTCTTACGGCGAGTTCCCAGATCGGATCGCCTCCATTGTAACACCACATATATCATATCAATACCAATCTAGGGTAGGCAGGAAGTAGGTCTTTACCTCACATTGAGGGGCCGAACCTGGGTAAATCTGTGTTCGTCCTTGTTCCTGCGATCCCAAGCTCGGAGACGATTGACTCGCGCAAATCCCACACCTACGAAGTCATCCATGACATCTGACGTGACAAACCCACGACAATGGAGTTATGTCTTTTCTAAAGAAAACTAGCTTTATGCAAAACAGCCATAAAACCTTTGTAAGCCAATCATCGAGCTAGTAGCTCTAGTAATCTTGCAGAGTTCGTCGAACTCAACGTTGCTTTGTTGATTCTTTCAGAGGAGGACTTCATCGACCTTGAAGGTGGGTTCTTTGTGGACGTCGACGAGTAGTCTGGGGTTCCCAGGTGGCAGCTTGGGACATCTCCAGGACAGCTGGCGCTGGGAATGTTTATCTGTAGGCCTCTTAGGCCATAATTTGGATCTTGTTGTTTAGAACAACTTAATTCGCTTCCGCATGATGTACTGTTGGGTCTGTGACCTCTGGTTGTAATATTTGCTTTCTTTCTCTATTATAAGAGTTGAACTATAATGCTTTGAGTCGTAGAGTCTGTAATGTGCCAGTTGTTCCACAAGTCTTGATCTCTCTATTATGCATTGATAGTTGTGCATGTGTTATGGCATCACTCGGGGTGTTGCGTTGCCGATGATCCATGCCGAGCACGCCTGCCAAAGGTTTTGGCCTGGGAGCGGTAACCCAGTAACCTCCGGTTGTATCACATGACCGGTGACACACAGCATCTTTGTATAATTAAGCGGTCGGGGCGCTACACGTATCTAGACATGTTACATGTATAGATACGTTCACATGCACATAAATAGAAGTCATCCTTTTTAGAACGAAGGGATTACTTTGATACTACGATATGGAGCACGTGGATATCAATTTACTATTGGGAGCATCCTCCCGTGAGTGAAGTAGCTTCAAGGTAGTTCTATGGATTCAATTTTCATCGTGTAGTTTTCTTAGATTACCACATGTTGAAAAAAGCCGTTGTCTCAAGTACATCATCGCTAATGAAACTAAACGAGTCTAAGCAACTCTAATCTTCACATATACGACCATTTATCGACACCCTATATGAAGCCTACCTGCCATAGATATGATGTCAATATATGAACTTATGTGCGACAAATATGAGATGAGAGATTCGTAAGATACTACTATAGTCATTTCCCAAATTTGAAAATCTAAAACTAGTTTGTGGTCAGAAGAGTGTTTTGTGTTCTCCTAATTTATTTATTCGCAACCCAACACACCAATTAGCTACCTATGTCTCCATGTTAAGGTCTGGATGCAAGCCAATATCCAGTTGAAATTAGTGCATGGACTCCGCCTACAGCCGTTGCCCAACATACTACTGTTGGAATTTACTAGTATTTACTAGCCCAAGATAAATTCAGAAATTCTCATTGGCACATTATTATATTTTGTTAATTGGGAAAATTAATGAGTCATTGATTAATTAGTAACGGTCACGTTTAATTACGGTCGTTTCTAATTCATTAACAGACACGGTTAATACAGCCATTTCTGATTCATAAACACGTTTATTGTGACCGTTTTTAATTCATAAACGGACGTGTTTAATGCGGCAGTTTCTAAATCATAAACGGACGTGTTTATGAGGGCTGCTTTGACTCCCAACCTGCACTATATAAAACCGAACCAAACCAATTTTGGCATACACACCAACACATGGTCTCGCACCACCGTTCCAAAACGTTGCGCCGCCGTCTTCCAAGTCTTCTCCATCCCGTCTTCCGGCGTGTACCGGTTGAAGGGACAGTAGGCCTCCGGAACCCCGCCTCTTGTGATCCTATACGGGAGAGGGGCGATCAGTTTTTTGGGGAGCGCACTCGCGCGACTACTGGCATCGAGTTCTTCCCCAACGACGACTTCTTCCCCGACATTGCCAATCTCTTCATCGACGACATGGGCGACGCCAACGGTTCCACTGCTGCTGTTGCCGCTGCTGCTGCACCGTACGTCTTCTTGATCTTCCTGTTTGAGATACTGCTAGAGTTTCTGTTTATAGTTGTTGCTCTAGATTCGATATGTTTGTCTACTGTTTTAGTAGATCGCATGATTAGTTTAATTCCTATTATTCTAGTCATGATTTGTTTACTGTTTTGGCGGATTAAATATTATGCAAAATTGCTTATATTTTCAACAATCCAAAAACCTGATTATAGGCAATTTGCTGCGCCTGGCTTTCTCGCGTCTATGAGGCCGTTTCCCTTCAAAGGGGTACAGTATAAACGGTGGCGCATGAGAGCAGTTTACTGGTTTCAAAACAGTAACTGCTATGCTGCCACCAAAGGCAAGCCTGAGGGCGATCTCAATGCTGAACAACTGGAAGCTTTTGAGAAGCTCGATACCCTTTTCAAGGGTGCCCTTCGGAGTGTTCTTGACGACTCCATTGTGGACTCGTATATGTCGTTTGATAATGGCAAGGACATGTGGGATGCGCTCGAGGCCAAGTTGGGTGCCTCGGACGCTGGCAGCGAGCTGTACGTCATGGAGCAATTCTATGACTTCAAGATGACTGATGAGCGCTCTGTTGTACAGCAGGCTCATGAGATACAGTCACTCGCTAAGGAACTTGAGCACTTTAAGTGTAATTTACCGGACAAGTTTGTTGCCAGTGGCATTATCGCCAAGCTTCCACCTTCGTGGAGCAACTATGCTACTTCTCTGAAACACAAGAGACAAGAGTTTTCCGTTTCGGATCTCATTGGGTCGCTTGATGTTGAAGAGAAGGCGAGAGCAAAGGATACACGTGCTCGAGTTGCTGAGGCTGGTTCTAGTGCCCATGTGGTACAGAAGAAGAATTACCAGCCGCCCCACAAGCCCAAGTTTAAGAAGAATAAATCTGGGGGTAAAGGCAAGTCTGACGATAGGCACAAGCCTTCACAGTCTACCAACTTCAAGAAGAACAATAATAAGCCAAGGAAGGGAGCATGCCATGTTTGCGGTGATCTGAATCACTGGGCACCTCGCTGTCCTAACCGCCATGAGCTTCGCACATCGGAGAACAGCGGCAAGACTGCCAATGTTGTCATCGGCGACACTGAGATGAAGGAATCTGGGTACGGTATATTTTCTACCATTCTTTCAGTTTGTCATTCTCCTGAATGGTTGATTGACACCGGTGCCAATGTACATGTTTGTGCTGATGCTTCCATGTTTTCTTCTTACCGGGTCACAGGGACTTCTCCCGTGCTGATGGGGAACAACTATAGCTGGCCAAACGGGCCGTGCCAAATGGGCCGGCCCGAGGCACGCTTCATCTGGCACGGCCCAAGCACGGCCCGGCCCGCGAGCCAACGTGCTGTGCCGGCACGAGGCCCACCCGTGCTCGTGCCCCAGCTCGGAGCTGGGCACGCGGGCTGGCCCGGCACGGCACGCTCCACACCCGTGCCAGGGGAAGCACGCTGCAGGCACGGCGCGGCACGCTCCACATCTTCTCTCTCCAACGCAGGTACCCTATCCTCTCATCTTCTTCTCCATCTGCACCACCAACCGCGAGCACCACCAAGGCAACAACCGCGCCGCCGGCCGCCTCCGCCGGCTGACTCCCCATCCCGCCAGTGGGCGACGACCGCCTCCCCATCCCGCCAGCGGGCGACGACCGCCTCCCCATCCTGCCCGCGCTCGGAGGTGGCCTGCCGCCGCCGCTGCTCGCCGTCGAGGAGATTGTGGCGGCGGATCTCGTGGGCCGACCGTGCCGTGCCGGGCCGCCGTGCCCGTCGCGTGCCCTCGTGCCCATGCCCGTGCGCGAAGCGCAGCACACGTGCCGCACGGCACGATTGGAGCCGTGCCGCATCCGTGCCGTGCCGGCGGCGTGCCGTGCCGTGCCGTGCCGGCCCGATGGCTAGCTATAGGAACAACTCACATGCTTCTGTTCGTGGTGTTGGTACGGTCGATCTGAAGTTTACTTCGGGGAAGACCGTGTGCCTGAAGAACGTTCATCATGTGCCCTCCATCAATAAAAATCTCGTTAGCGGATCTCTTCTGTGTCGAGATGGTTATAAGTTGGGTTTCGAGTCCAATAAAGTTGTAATATCTAAGTATGGACAATTTGTTGGTAAAGGCTATGAGTGCGGAGGCTTGTTCCGCCTATCTTTGTCAGATATTTACACCAAAGTTATTAATCATATTTGTCACGAATTTGAATATAATGTTTGGCATTCACGACTTTGTCATATTAACTTTGGTTGCGTGACGCGGCTAGCTAATTTGGATTTAATTCCAAAATTCACTACTGTCAAAGGTTCCAAGTGTCAAGTGTGTGTGCAAGCTAAGCAACCTCGCAAGTCTCATACGGCTGCGGAGGCAAGAGACTTGGCGCCACTGGAACTTATACATTCAGATCTTTGTGAGATGAATGGCTTGTTGACAAAAGGCGGAAAGAAATATTTCATGACGCTTATTGATGACTCCACTAGATATTGTTATGTGTATTTTCTGAAAACAAAAGATGAGGCTTTAAACTAATTCAAAAACTATAAAGCTGAAGCAGAGAACCAACTTGATCGAAAGATTAAAAGGCTAAGGTCTGATCATGGTGGAGAATATTTTTCCAATGAATTTGATTCGTTTTGTGCGGAACATGGTATAATACATGAGAGGACGCCTCCCTACTCGCCTCAGTCAAATGGAGTGGCTGAAAGAAAGAACCGAACTCTAACTGATTTGGTTAACGCCATGTTAGACACTTCGGGACTGTCTCAGGCATGGTGGGGGGAGGCTCTATTGACAGCTTGTCATGTCCTAAGCCGAGTTCCCATAAAAGATAAAGCTGTTTCTCCATTTGAGGAATGGGAAAGGAAAAAGTTGAAACTCTCTTACTTGCGTACTTGGGGCTGTTTGGCGAAAGTCAATATTCCAATTCCCAAGAAGCGCAAGCTTGGACCAAAAACCGTGAATTGTGTTCTTCTGGGCTACGCTTTTCATAGCGTTGGTTATAGATTTTTGGTAGTCAAATCTGAGGTATCCGACATTCATGTTGGTATGATTATGGAGTCGAAGGATGCGACTTTCTTTGAGGATATTTTTCCCATGAAGGGTATACCTAGCTCATCAAATCAGGAGATACCTAGCACATCTAGTCAGGAATTAGCTGTTATTCCTGAACCTACCATTTCGATAGAACACACTGATAACCCTGTGGAGGATGACAATGAAGCTCCTGTTAGGAGCAAGAGACAGAGGACTGCAAAGTCCTTTGGTGATGATTTCATTGTGTACCTTGTTGATGACACCCCTAGTACCATTTCAGAAGCCTATGCATCTATTGATGCTGACTACTGGAAGGAAGCTGTTCGTAGCGAGATGGATTCCATCTTGGCTAACGGAACCTGGGAAGTCACTGATCGTCCTTATGGGTGTAAACCTGTAGGATGTAAGTGGGTGTTCAAGAAAAAGCTTAGGCCTGATGGTACTATTGAGAAGTACAAGGCGCGGCTTGTGGCCAAGGGTTATACCCAGAAAGAAGGTGAAGACTTCTTTGATACTTACTCACCTGTGGCTAGACTGACCACGATTCGAGTGCTACTTTCATTGGCTGCCTCGCATGGGCTTCTCGTTCATCAAATGGACGTGAAGACAGCTTTCCTAAATGGAGAGTTAGACGAGGAAATTTACATGGATCAGCCCGATGGTTTTGTAGTACCTGGTCAGGAAGCAAAGGTGTGCAAGTTGTTGAAGTCCTTATATGGCCTTAAGCAAGCTCCTAAGCAATGGCACGAAAAGTTTGAAAGAACTTTAACTGCTGCAGGTTTCATTATAAACGAATCTGACAAATGTGTGTACTATCGCTATGGTGGGGGCGAGGGAGTTATTCTCTGTCTGTATGTCGATGACATACTGATCTTTGGAACCAACCTTGATCTAATCAAGGAGGTTAAGGATTTCTTATCTCGTTGCTTTGAGATGAAGGATCTAGGAGTAGCCGATGTTATCTTGAACATCAAGCTGCTGAGAGATGGTGATGGTGGGATTACACTGCTTCAGTCTCACTATGTGGAAAAGGTCTTGAGTCGATTCGGGTATGACGACTGTAAGCCTTCTCCGACACCATATGATCCTAGTGTGTTGCTTCGAAAGAATCAACAGACTGCTAGAGATCAACTGAGATATTCTCAGATTATTGGCTCGCTTATGTATTTGGCTTGTGCCACGAGGCCTGACATCTCTTTTGCTGTGAGCAAGTTGAGCCGGTTTGTTTCTAATCCGGGAGATGATCATTGGCATGCGCTCGAGAGAGTTATGCGTTATTTAAAAGGCACTGCGAGCTATGGAATTCACTACTCTGGATACCTGAGGGTACTGGAGGGTTATAGTGATTCAAATTGGATATCTGATGCTGATGAGATTAAGGCCACGAGTGGTTATGTGTTTACACTCGGTGGTGGAGCTGTTTCCTGGAAGTCTTGCAAGCAGACCATCTTAACGAGGTCAACTATGGAAGCAGAACTCACAGCGTTGGACACAGCCACTGTTGAAGCAGAGTGGCTTCGAGAGCTTTTGATGGACTTACCTGTGGTTGAAAAACCAATACCCGCTATCCTTATGAACTGTGATAATCAAACTGTGATACACAAGATTAAAAGTTCTAAGGATAATATGAAGTCATCAAGGCATGTGAAGAGGAGATTGAAATCTGTCCAAAAATTAAAGAACTCCGGAGTCATTGCGTTGGATTATATCCAAACGTCTAAGAATTTGGCAGATCCCTTCACAAAGGGTTTATCACGTAATGTGATAGATAGTGCATCGAGGGAGATGGGTTTGAGACCCACGGTATGAGTTGTCCACAGTGGTAACCTACTCTATGTGATCGGAGATCCCGTGAATTAGAAGTGGGAGACAAGTTGTTGGGCAGCTGAGAGGAGAGTATCCTTATATTATATTTCCCACTCCATGAAGATGCAATACTCTTCTATTCTGTATGGCAGGTTGATATTTATCTTAATGTATTCCAAGTGGCTTACTTTTATAAGCGGAGATGTTGTCCTGCAGAGCATCTCTTGAGGAATACAGCTATATGAGTCTGACTGTTAAACGTCGCAGTCCGTGAGAGTTGGGTGCTCTTTAATAAACTAATGAAAGGTCTTGGAGTATGACGCATAAGCTCCACCTGCGGGGAAGCCTTGCGGCAGCTCAGTATTGGTCAAGGGCTTGTGTGAAACTAAGTCGCAGCAAACTTGTAGTTCAAGGCATAGTCCACTATCCAAGTTGTGATCTAGTGTAGCATAAGTTTCTAAGTGGAAGTTCAAGTTAACAGTCTCCACTGAGTACCGGTATATAAAACAATGTTTTGGAACTGAATGATGAGATATGAGCCAATGAGACTTTGTGGGGGATTGTTGGAATTTACTAGTATTTACTAGCCCAAGATAAATTCAGAAATTCTCATTGGCACATTATTATATTTTGTTAATTGGGAAAATTAATGAGTCATTGATTAATTAGTAACGGTCACGTTTATTACGGCCGTTTCTAATTCATTAACAGACACGGTTAATACAGCCGTTTCTGATTCACAAACACGTTTATTGTGACCGTTTTTAATTCATAAACGGACGTGTTTAATGCGGCAGTTTCTAAATCATAAACGGACGCGTTTATGAGGGCTGCTTTGACTCCCAACCTGCACTATATAAAACCAAACCAATCCAATTTTGGCATACACACCAACACATGGTCTCGTACCACCGTTCCAAAACCTTGCGCCGCCGTCTTCCAAGTCTTCTCCATCCCGTCTTCCGGCGTGCACCGGTTGAAGGGACAGTAGGCCTCCGGAACCCCGCCTCTTGTGATCCTGTACGGGAGAGGGGCGATCAGGTTTTTGGGGAGCGCACTCGCGCGACTACTGGCATCGAGTTCTTCCCCAACGACGACTTCTTCCCCGACATCGCCAATCTCTTCATCGACGACATGGGCGACGCCAACGGTTCCGCTGCTGCTGTTGCCGCTGCTGCTGCACCGTACGTCTTCTTGATCTTCCTGTTTGAGATACTGATAGAGTTTCTGTTTATAGTTGTTGCTCTAGATTCGATATGTTTGTCTACTGTTTTAGTAGATCGCATGATTAGTTTAATTCCTATTATTCTAGTCATGATTTGTTTACTGTTTTCACGGATTAAATCTTATGCAAAATTGCTTATATTTTCAACAACTACCAGGAGTTATATACCTATGTCCCTTCACATATGCAACTCAATCACCTGATGTGATGGTTCCCCTGAAAAAACCACCTGATGTGATGGTGAGCATCGGTCGACGACGTATGGTGCGCTTGAATGCTCGACACAAGATTTGTTTGGATTAGTCACATGGTAATGTACTTCGAATGGTCCACGATCCCCACATGAACAACGCGATGCTTCTCTTATCCTGGTCAACATGGGCAGGGCAAGCAAGTAAAGAATACCCGTTGTAGCTCATGTAGAATTGTAGATGAAGAGCCACACCAGTGGCCTCAAGTTCATCTGGAAGTGAGGACGCATTTGGGTTCGGGCCTGGATCAATAAACCGTCTATCCTTGTAGAAAATAAGTGGTATTAGTTCTCTTAATCACAACCCTTGATTTGCTAGATAATTCCTAGTTCTAAGATGTGTCTAGAATTTAAATTGGCTTTGCAAAGTAGTACTACCTCCATTCCATAATATAAGGTGTATTTCATTTGCCTTGACCAAGTATTTGACCAACAATTAGTCTATTAATATGTAATTTATGTGACATATAATTGTTATTATTGTATTTGTTTTAGAAAAGGGGCAAGCCCAGCCTCTGCATTGATTTGATGCATGCGGCTTTTATTGATTATTAAAAGTACCGGAGTATCTTACAGACTTATTACATCACGGATCACACAAAGTTGTGATATGAATCAGCCATCGAAAAAACAAGGACAACATAAAATGACTCTGCATCAACATGTTATCCTAAGATCAGAATGCCAGCTGCACTGGGAATATAGATCCGACGCCACCGATTCCAGGCGGCTGCACCCAAAATCCATCGCGCCTCGCTTGTCCATTGACTATAGGTAGGACCACGTACGGATCCAATGAGTAGCCATCGGGATAACCTGCATGAAGGAAGTTTTCTTTGCTCTGTTAAAGATATAATCATTTCGAATATTCCAGGTAGCCCATAGCAAAGCACAAGCACCCACTCGGATTTGACCCTTCTCCTTCTTGGAGACTCCCGTCATCCAATTACCAAAAAAGTTAGTTATGCTATTTGGGGGTTTAATGTTGAAAGCCATATGGACAATGCGCCAAGTCATCTTTGCAAGAGGACATGAGATAAATAAATGATGAATTGTTTCATCTTGATCACAAAACAGCATTTTTTACACCCATTCCAATTACGCTTGGCGAGATTATCTTTTGTGAGGATTGCTTTGTGATACACGAACCACATAAAAATCTTGATTTTTAGAGGTACTTTCATTTTCCATAAATATTTTCGTAGAAACCTTGTATGATCACTCATGAAATCTAAATACAAGGATTTGACAGTAAAAACACCCGTTGTAGTGAGCCTCCATTTGAAAACATCTTGTTGTTCTGTTAAAGTAACATGCATTAGCCGGTTTACCAGGTGTAACCAACTTGTCCCCTTGTTACCCGTAAGAGCTCTCCTAAAACCTAAGTTCGGCGGGGGCACTTGGGATAGCACGTCGGCCACCGAGACTTGTTTACGGTGGACAATATGGTAAAGGGAAGGATATTGACTAGAAAGGGGCTTGTCCCCCAGCCATGTATCTTCCCAGAAACGGGTTGCTTCTCCATTCCCCACCGCAAAGGAACCCTTGTCAAAAAAGTTATCTTTTACCTACATAAGCCCCTTCCAAAAATGGGAGTCGGATGGTTTGCTTCTAACTTGAGATAGCGATTTGGAATGCAGATACTTGTTCTGAATTAATTCTTTCCATACTCCACTATCCTCAGACAAAATCTTGAAAAGCCATTTGCTTAGTAGGCATTTATTTTTAACTTCTAGGACCTCAATCCCTAAACCCCCATGTTCTTTTGGTCGGCACATAATATTCCATCTAGTTAGCCTGTACTTACGTTTGTGCCCATCATTTTGCCAGAAAAATCGAGACCTAAAAAAATCTAGTCTTTTCCGCACCCCTATAGGTACTTCGAAGAAAGATAACATGAACATAGGTAAGCTAGATAAAACTGAATTAATTAGAATTAACCGGCCACCATAGGACAACAGTTTGCCCGCCCAACTTGCTAACTTTTTCTCAAAACGGTCTTCTATCCGCTTCCATTCTCCATTAGTCAACCTACGGTAGTGAATCGGGATACCCAAATACGTAAATGGATAAGACCCGGACTGACATCCAAAAAGCAACCTATATTGTGCCTCAACTTCTTTAGCTTTCCCAAAACAAAAGATCTCACTTTTATGAAAATTAATCTTCAGACCAGAAAGTTGTTCAAAAATACAAAGAATAAGTTTCATGTTGAGTGCCTTGTCTAAGTCATGTTCCATGAACAAAATCGTATCATCCGCATATTGTAAAATAGAAACCCCCCCCCCCCCCCCCCCCCCGTCTACTAGATGTGGTATAACTCCAGCAACTTGTCCATCCTCCTTAGCTCTCTCAATCATTATGGCAAGCATGTCTGCCACGATGTTGAAAAGAATGGGAGAGAGGGGATCTCCCTGCCTCAAGCCTTTTTGTGTTTGGAAGTAATGACCTAGATCATCGTTTACTTTGATACCAACACTCCCTTTACTAACAAAATGTTCAATCCATTTACACCACTTAGAATCAAACCCTTTCATGTGTAGGACTTGTTGAAGAAAAGGCCACTGAACTTTATCATAGGCCTTTTCAAAATCAATTTTAAAAAGTACTCCGTCCATTTTCTTCCTATGAAGTTCATGGACTGTCTCGTGAAGGATTAAAACGCCCTCAAGAATATGTCTCCCCGGCATGAAAGCCGTTTGAGTTGGTCGAATCACCTTGTGTGCGACCTCCACAATTCTGTTTGTTCCCACCTTAGTGAAAATTTTAAAACTAACATTTAGTAGACAAATGGGGCGATATTGCTGGATCTGAACGGCGTTTTCTTTTTTTGGTAGCAGGATTATATTGCCGTAGTTTAGCTGGAACAGAGGTAGCTCGCCCCTCTAAACGTTTGAACAAGTTCATTAAATCTCCTTTGATAGTACCCCAAAGTTTTTGATAAAATTCAGCTGGGAACCCATCCGGTCCCGGCGATTTGTTTTTCTCCATTTGCATTACGGCCTCATAAACCTCCTTCTCTATGAAGTCGGATGTAAGAATTTCGTTTTCCTCAACTGAAATCTGCGGTATGTCATCTGTTACGGTTTCCACAAGAGATACATGGTGATCAGCCGATTTCCCAAACAAATTTTTATAAAACCTTGTGATATAATTCTTGATATTTTCTTGACCTATAATGGTTCCTTCTTCTTGTTCGAGCTGAAAGATCCGTTTACGTCTATGTTTCCCATTAGCAATAAGGTGGAAATATTTTGTGTTGTCAACCCCTTCCTGAATGTGTTTTACTTTTGCTCTTTGCGCCCATTTAGCCTCCTCATCTCTCCTCAGCGTGGCTAGTTTCTGATTTGCATCCCGAAGGGCTTACCTCTCGGCTGCATCAAGAACCACCGTTTCAGCCTTAACATCTAGTAGATCAATAATATTAAGAAGTTTTCTTTTTCCTTCTTATATATGCTACTAATATTCCTTGCCCAACCACGAAGGAAAGCACGAAGGTGGCGAATCTTGTTTTGCCACACCTCCAAGGGTGTATTACCCACTGAAATAGACGACCACTCTTTGGCCACCATTTTGATAAACCCTTCTTTTTTAAACCATGAGAGCTCAAAAGAAAAGTGTGATTTGTTACCCAGGTGAGCTTGTTCCCCTGAGTCTAAAAGCAAAGGCGTGTGATCCGATCCTGCCCTAGTTAGAGCTCTAACACTAACCAAAGGGAATTTTTGTTCCCAGGACACACTCGTGAGAACCCTATCCAATTTTTCAAAAGTAGGGTTAGGTCTGCGATTCGCCCAAGTATATTGTCTACCCGAGAGATCAATTTCTCTTAGGTCCAGACTTTCAATTATTGCATTAAGATAAAAGGCCATCTGTCGTTGAAATTATCATTATTCTTCTCATTTTGTCTTCTAATAATATTAAAGTCTCCTCCGACCATAATGGGTAAAGTCTCATTTTCGCAAATACGAACTAGCTCCGCCAAGAAATCCCCTTTCTGGGCATCTTGGGCTGCTCCATAAACCGCCACCATAACCCACTCAAAATTGTCAAACTTGGAAATTATTTGAAACTTAACACATCTATCCCCTGGCACTACTTTCTTAATTTTGATGTTCTGAGCATTGAAACCCACAAGTATTCCCCCAGACCTCCCTTGTGGAGGTAGGCACTACCAAAAATAATTGAGCCCTCCAGCCAAGTTTCTAAGGAAGGGAGCACTAAAGTTATCACGACTGGTTTCTATGACCACAAAGAAATCTAACTTGTACTCCCGAATTGTTTCAGCAACTACTAAATGTTTTGCCGTATCTCTAAAACCCCCACTGTTCCAAAAGCAGCCTTTTAACATTGTTTGGTTCTAAATTTCAGTCGAATACTGCGTCGAACCGTAGAAGAATCGTATTTTTTCTTGTTACACGTTCGTTTTACCGGTTTGTCAAAAACACAGGGTTCTAGGTCCTCGTGACCTTCATCACCCGAAAGATCTTTCTCCTCTAGGTCTGAACTCAGTTGTAACGCCTTGTCAACTATCTGTTTACCCAAAGAACTATCCAAATTATTTGTGTCATCCTCTTTCTTCTTAAGCACTACCAGGGTACGTTGCAAATCTATGTCTTTGATAGTAGCTACAGAAATTTTAATTTGACTAGGTGAAGCCCCTAACGAAACCCCCAATTTTCAGCCCTAGCCATTACTAAATCATCCGAAAAAGAGGCAATAGAGAATTTAGAAACAGATGGTAATGTACCTGTCTGTCCGAGCTCGTCGCGGTCTTGGAGCCTCTTTTGAGCCCTGGCCAATTGGGTATCATCAGCATTTGCCTGGGCTTTTAGACGCGAACTTGATCGAACCTCAGTAGACATAGCTTCAGGTATTCCTCCATACGCAATAACCTCCTTCTCCGAGAAACGCCCTCCCAAGAAAACTCATGTCCCCCGCTGCTGATTTGAAAGAGTAGCATGTCTTGCATTGCCACAGGTGTATCACACACACACGGTTGAGTCCCTCCATTGATCTTGTGACTTGGAGAAACTGCTGAAGGCGAGCGTCGAGATGAAGCAAGCGGCCTCCTCGGCGAACTATGAGGAGAAGGAGGTGTCACCGCGATGCCGCCCGCCGGAAAAACGAGCGAGCCACCGCCTCCACAAACTTCTGCATATCCGACTTCTGACTTGCATCATCCACTGCCGGAACAGATTTCGACTGCGATTGTGTTTGATCAGAAACAGGCGGGCTTGGAACTGCCGTGGCAGAAAAAACTGGATTCTCTGTCGTGGCCACCGGAGACTCGGAACAAGAACCATGGCATCGAGACAAAGGTGGTGCCGAGGCTGCGATAGGGGAAGGTAAGCTTTCCTCGTCATCGTCCACTCTGTCAGATCACAGCCTTCTTGGTGCTGAACCACAAGTACGAACATCAGGCAACTTAGGCGAGCCAATAGTTCCAAACTGAATTGGTGTAACCTGAAAGTTGACCCCTTCACACTTCGAAATTGCAGGAGCAGGGACTGTTCCGAACTGAATGTGCTCAATAGAGTCAGAGGGCTTGTCATCTGTCTCCATTGCTTCCCGCTTGTCATCTTTTCCATCTACGTTCTTGTTCTTGTCTTTCCCAAGAGTAACACCTTCTGTCCCTTCCGTAGTTCCTTTTTTCTCCTGATCATCCTTGTCTGTCTGTTTATCTCCACCATCTGCACTGGGATTATGCATGATAAAATCACCCGCAGCTACTATAGAACCATCCTGTGCTTCTAAATCGAGGAGCACTCCATAGCCCTCCCCCTCATAGAGAAAATCTAAAGATCTCGGAATAGCCTCCGGGTTTGCACAATCAACTCTTGCTCGAACAATGCCATTCTCCCTAGTGAATTTCATATCCACTTCTTTGGTCTCCCCAATCAAAGATCCCACAGCGAAAAGAGCTAGGTAGTCCCGACATAGAGGTTCAGGGCAACCCGAGATACAAACCCAAATATCGTACAAGCCCCACTTGTCAAAAAGCTTGGACGACCAGTCCTCAAAATGCATGGACAACTCAGACCCTTCAACCTCAATATGTTTTATCCGTTTAAGTCTTAATAAATCAACCTTGGTAGGAAAAACCACTCTAAAATCCGTTTCTCCTGCTGGATAAATTTCCCAGGCGTGGTCTCCTGGAACCAGCCAATCCAACTCCTTTAAAACTTGCGGAGCCGACATTTTCCCTCCATAAATCTTTATTCTGCCAACCTTGCCAGTCTCATTCTTCAAACGCAGGTTATCAGATCTGTTCACCTTGAAGTACATAAGAGCCTCTCTGGCCATCCCATAAAGCACTGCTGTAGGCTTTGGCATTTTAGGCAGCAGGCATGCTCATCAGCATGGAAGGCCGAGTCACAAAAGACACAAAGTATGGCTTTACAATCAGTCCCAATGTGACCTGTTTGAGCACACCTAAAGCAAAGAGTCTTATCCTGCTTCGTTTTCACCTTGAATTGCTGTCCCGTTGCCGTAGACTTCGGTGGCTCTTGTGCTTGTCTTTGTGATCGGAACTCCCAACATCTTTTGGTCTGTATACAGCAGATTGTGCCTGGATTCCGGCCTCTCCTTCCACCTCCATGTTAGAGTTGTTGATGTTTACAGCCAGACCAGCAGATTGGTTCAAATTAGAGCTGCCATTGCGGGATTAAAACGACCCCTCCCCTGAGCACCTCCCTAGCCTTGACCGGCTGCCCCAAAATTTCCTTGATTGTTTCTGAACCTCTGATTGTTGTTGTACGACATATTCCCCTGAAGGTTCCTGTTACCCCTCTCATAAAAACCTTCGCTATAGCTTCCGAAGTTTCCTCTGAATTCGCCAGCCGGAGGGCCACGCTGATCATAGTTGGCAGCTCCGCTGCCCTCTCCTCTTTCAAAGTTACTTGGTCCGGAGGCACGGAAGTTTTGCTGTGGGTAACCTTGTGTTCCCGTGTTGCCGTAGCCGGGACGCCCGACCGATCTGTTTTGCCCCCCAGCGCCAAAGTTTGCGCCGCGATCATCCCTTGCACCATTGAAACCTTGACCTCTGTAGTTCTGCTCCCGAGAGGTTGGTTGAAATCACCGCCCTCTGGAGGATAGCCACCATTAGCGCCCCTACCCGCCATGACTACCGCCGCAAAAGAGCGACAATCAGTTGGCGCCGGCAAGGAGACGCGTCTTGCGATCGAGAAAGTACCTCTAGGGTTACGACGTTGTAAGCCTAAAACCCTCGGAGAAGAAGAAAACCTGGGCCTTGTCCCTTTTGTTTTCTCAGACAGCCCGACTGTTGGGACCTTGTGGCCTTTCTCAAAAAAGCTTATCTGGGCCTTGTGCCCAATGTCAGCAACGGGAAATTTGAAAATTGAACTGGCATGCAGATCACGATACTTGAATTGCGCTGCCGCACCACCGCTCGCCGCCGGCGACCTCCTCGCCCTTGGACGATAGGAGCTGATCACCGGAGCATGTATTGGAACTCTTTTCTTACCTTTGCGCTGAACAAGCGTCCATTCTGTCGCGTCCAGGACATCGCCCAAAGAGAAAGTCGTCGGGGGCATCACCGGCAACTTGACCGCCGGCGGACCTGCAACACCACCACAAGTAGAAGCAGTGTTAGATCTTACCGGAGAGACGCCCGAGACCAAGAGTTCGCGTGCCGCCAGGCCTGTAGCCGACGCTTGTTAGCCCTCTTCCAATTTACGGCCTTGAGGTCGCAGCCTCGCTCCTCCGGCGTACGACACAGGTAGTCCCAAGATCTTGAAGCCGCCGACGAGGACGGGGACTCGCCCACATCCTCCTCAGAGCTCACCGAGGAGCCGTCCGAATCGCCTTCGGGATCGCCAGTCCTCATCCCAGCGTTACTTGATCATCATTTAGAAGACGTCGATGTGGATGACCAGTCAATTGTTATTATTGTATTCCTACTCAAAAGTACTTTCTTATGGTTTTGATTTCTATCACTCTAGATCATGTAGGCGCGCGTTGCCACCCCCATCCATTTTTTTCAATAAAATGGTAGAAATTTATAAATATTTCGAAGCATGAAAGATCAGATATTATAGGCGGTACAAATATATAGTGAGGGGATTTTAAAGGGATCATCACATATTGGTTCTAACACATATATTGGAATGAAATCAAATATTTTTCGTACAATGGAATCACTCTAACTTCAAAGGGCTTGTCATCCGAATGTAAATAAACTGGCCATGAGCCACATTTATCGTATATATTGTCAAGTTCACTACAACTATTGTCCTTTCATAACTCGGACAAATCATGTGGAATATTATTAGTACACTGTACACCTAAGTAAGGACATGAGTCAATCCCATATTTCCTAAGTAAGCACAATGAGTCAATCCCAGATTTGACAACACATAATACAGATGCCTTTCCTAAATCATGGCATGGTAAGTTTCAGTGCAACCAACAAAAGTAAGACGAGAGAAGACAGTCTGGATTGAGAATGAAGAATTTCTATTGTTCAACTTACTCACAACTTGTGTGATATCTCTTTGGGTTGTCTTCTGACACTTCATTCCTCTATAGACAATCACCTCAACTGTCCATAGTTAAGCTCTATTTTTGTATTAAGAACAGTCGGAAGATTGGACATCTGGGCTAATATTTTACAGGAGATGGATCTGTTGCCGAGCACACATTTTCACCTTGCCTTCTTGTGCTTGCCATCCCCTTTCCAGATTTGGCTTCACCGAGGCCACCCTCTTCCTACACATATTTGGTTTCATCAAATAAACAACATCATCAATGCACTTCATTTTGTGTTGAACACCTGGGTTGCTCTTTCAAGTCCGTCATCTTCAAGCTTGTATGATCTTGGTATATTCCACAGTGAACAAATAAAGTTATAATTTTTGCAGAGATCGTGGGACACTTGAATATAACATGCTCAATTCCTTGATCTGTTTTAACTTCACACATATAAACATATTTATACCCTTTCAAATTTACTTATCCAACGCAAAGTTGTCTAAAAGCTTGAGAAAAACCTGAATCATATGAGCCACAATTAGCAACAATGAAAATACCAGTTGAACATAGCGAACATACAAATTAATCTGTTCACTCAAGAATTGATGGGAACAGGATCCAAGGGAATTGCTCTTTGTCTATTCTTAGCTGAACATCTCTTATATCTGAACGCTAATATAAGCCGTACAAAATAAGGTTGGGATCTTTCCCTTTTCTTAGATTAACATCGGACTTGTTTTGGAGTGGGTAATTAGTATATGCGTAGATAGATAGGTAAACAAAAACAATGTAAGAAGAAAAATAAAGCAGATGTGTGCACCCAAAAATACAAAATCAATCTTACAAAAGTCAAGCATGATGGAAGTAAGTAAATTCATTTAGTGAAGAAACGCCTTTTCTCTGGGCAAATTCTGATCGATATTATTACCAATCGAATTGATATGAAGTACATATAAACTATGAGGCTACAAAACTTTGCAATTTGCACATACTGAAAGACTTCTTGGGGAACTCTTGAGAAACTATCCATGAGAAAATACAGGTTTGGGTAAATAAACACCTAACCTTGACTTTTATTTATTGTCACGGTGCAACGAAGACGGACATGATATTGACAAATTAAAAGCTACTCCCTCTCTAAATATAAGATGTTTTAGCTTTTCTCGGGTTTTTAAAATTCGTATGCATCTAGACGTGTTTTAGTGTGTAGATTCACTCATTTTAATCCGTATATAGTCCACATTGCATTATCTAAAACATCTTAGAGAGAGTACGTAAAAGGCCACCTTGATGACGTTGCATTCAACACCATTTTTATTATGCGTACCCACTGACTTTTATTATTTCCTATCATAGTTCGTCTAACCTTGTAAGTTGTAACCATGAGAGGGGTTCCGTTGCATAACCCAGTCCATTGATTGATTTTTCTCGACAGCATCATAGGCACACCAACCTTGAAACAGATTTTCTGATGTGGCAAATTACTAAGGTCAACAGTGTGGAGAAATTTTGGAGGGTACAACGAATCTGCATCACCAACATGATCCATTATCTTGCAGATAGTGTCAGATAGTGTCCTAAGATATACGTGATTTTTAGATGGCATCGCAAAAACAATTCCAAATAAATCAAAAACTATGTGTTCATCGTGTATATGGTGTATTCTGATACGCGGTTGAAAATACCGATGCTTTCAAATAGTAAGATGCTTGGCAAAAACTAATTCTGAGAAACATGCAATACTTGGCAAAAACAGTAGGGAAAAAGCAATACTGTCACAGCTCACTACCAATGGCATTCAACACTCATGAATATCCCAACCCCCCGCACTCAACCCCCTGCACTCTGCTTGGCTCTAGAGACCTATCTTTTGAAAAACCAAACATGCACGTATTCGTCACAGCAGAGCGTTCGCTAATCTAGCCTCCTTGTCTACAGAAAGGGAGAGAAACCAGAGAAGCCACGGGTGGAAAGTTTTCATGGTGATACGACGAGGAGATCGTCGCCGCCTGCACCATGGTCTCCGCCTGCTCGTCCGCATTGCCTCCGCCTCGCCAAGTTCAACTTCACAAGTCACGCGATATGTTTTTTCACTGCATATTACTGATAATTTGTTGTAGGTATTCCACTGCTCACTCATCTTAAGTTATGATCATTGGTCGGAGAAAGTCTCTTTGCGGTGGTGGAAATGTCAAAGGAATCACTGGCTGCCTTCTCTCCACAACTAGGAAACCGAAACCTTCTTAATATCTTTTTTTTCTCAGGGAGAAAAAAAATTAAGATTTGAGTATATTAGATCTGGTTACTGAATAAAGAAAAACAAAGGTGGCATTGGTTTAACTATATAATCGTGCCTGGCCTTGTTAATACTTTTTTTTCCTGGGGAGAATAATTGTACTCTTACAGATGTTCCAGTACCTCGTGGTATATGATATTTCTAGTTTCAGTAGTTGGCACACCACTTTTGTGTATTGCAAGTATTTTTAATCCTTTTCTCCATGTGACTCTTGAGAAACTGTCCATGAGAAAGTACATGTTTTAGTAAATAAACACCTACATTGCCCAACGTCTGACCTTGCAAACCAGGGACCCTTAAAAACCAAGTCTCTTGAGCACCCCTTTGGCTGACTCGAGAAAAGAAAGTATAAACATTGGTAAGCTAGTCATGACCGAAGGAAAGAAAGTATAAACGTTGGTAAGCTAGTCAGGACCGAATTAATGAGCACAATACGATCACCATATGATACCATCTTGGCAAACCAGCTGGCCAACTTCTTCTCAAAGTGATCTTCAACCAGTTTTCACTCCCTCCTTTAATTTTCGAAAATGTATAGAAATTTCCAAATATCAGAATGGTAGAGACCCTATATAACACCTGAATAAATTATTCATTAATATAGGTTATAATATTTATTAACACTACAACACATAAACCCTGTTGCTGGCATGATGACCGTCGAACAGCTGCAATAGCTTATGAAAAAGCAGATCACTTCAGGTACTTATTAAACCAGTCCGTCATGTCCGCCAGGGCCTCCTCCGCGCTCTTGACAGCAGCTGCATCGTCGTCGTTGTATCTCACAGTCCATCCATGGGCAACTCCAGGGAAGATCTTGACAAGGTGATCGATCTGCATCGCCCCAAAACATAATCACAGGATATAAACTCCATAAGAAGAAATACAGAACTGCTAACAATCTGTAACATTATTATTTTACCCAAATCAGTCAGATCCTGGGACCGTCGGCTTGAGGTACAACAATCCAAAATCCTAACATGTACACATAATATTCCTAGTGTCTCCAGTATACGACGAGTATGTTCATCGGATCTTTTATTTTCCTAAAACGCTGATTTATTTTTCCATTCTTCATTGTTTCCTAATCCACCAGATGTCGACCAGGGAGGACCGACATGGTACAAAAAAGGGAGGCACACACTATATGTCTATATCCGCTGCGTTAAAGGTGTTTAGTTTGAGCTCAAGTGTACTCTCCAGGAAAGAAAGTTGACTAGCCGGCCATGATTTTGCCACAAGAAAATAATGTACTCGAGTAGCCAAAAGCCCATTGACAAAGTTTTTGCAACCATGACAAAAAAAGTGGTAGGGTAACACTTAGGGCCCAACTTAAACATACCCGATCTGACGACACAAATATGTGACGGATTTGCTCCATAAAACCATATGACATTCCCAAAGAAGCTCCAGTTGTACGTTAATCTCTTGCCAACAATGTTTTCCTCCAAGTTATCTATCTCCAAATGTACTTCACCACATTATTATTTATTTATCCTTTATCTTATAATACTTTAGTTCTTACGTACTCCGGTGAATATAAGGTAGAAAGCATATCTCCCTTTTCCCTTCAAGAAAAGTTTTTTGTTGCACAATCACTAGATTATAAATCTAAATGTTATGTGTACGAGCACATAAGGTTAAGGGCTGCATTTTAAGTAAAAAATCTTCATAGATTATCCAACATAAAAATGTCAGTGACGTGATCTGGGAAGAATTGCCTAATGTGGAAGAATGTCTTATGCCAAAACATAGTTTGTAATTCAGACAAGACACGGTTTGAATTTTGAAATTAGGATAATTTTTTTTTTTGCGAATGTAGGATAATTTCAAATATGAAAGTAAGTTTATAATTAGTTATATCAGAGAATCTAGAGCTCGAGATGAGAACTTACCCCAGAGTTAGAAGAAAGAATCTGCTCGAACTGCTTGACCAATTCTGGTGGGGCAACGTGGTCAACTTCAGCTCCAAGTATAGCAATTGGACATTTTACCTCTGATATTAGATAACATATGAGGTAGAGTAAGAATTTGAAGCTTTTCATACAACAGTAATTTTATTGACCTGCTTATAAAGAAATTATACAATTCAAAGCCTTGAAAATAGGAACAATGTCGCTACGTCTGTAGTTTTCTCAAGGAAGAGATCTCTTACCTTTAATATCATCGACAACAATATGAGAAGGGTGCAACATTACAGCTGCATGTATCTCACGAGCTTTTGCTAAGTCTACAACCCCCTTGGCTGATATGTTGGGAGAAACAAAACCATGCTCAGCAAGCTAAACCTTCAAATCTTTAGTTCAGAAATAAAATGAACTACAAAATAGTTCTTACCACCCCAGCAATAACCTGCAGCCCCAATGCTCAACACTCCTTGCTCCTTCAGAGCAGAAATAATTGGTTTTGCCTCTTCAAATGCTTTTGCCTGAGTAATGGAACGTGGTTTATTTGTTTAAGAAAAGAATCGGAAGATTAATAAGCAACAGATGAACAGAACCAATGGTGGTATGTTTTCCATTGATCTTGCACACTTAATACTTACTGCCAGTATGAATGTCATGTGAGAGAAAAATTAGAAATATTTCAAAATATATACAACATAAACATAAACTGGAACGAGGAGAGCTGAATAATTACAAAAGAAGAACATGATTCGTGGAATCAGGGAACAACAAACCTGGGGATGCTCTTTTATCCACAATTGTATTGGTCTACCAGCATCAGGTACATATGAATCCCCATGGAAAAAATCTGGCACCACAACAAAGTATCCTGACGAAGCAACTTTGTCGGCTATCTTCCTTCATGACATAAGACATTACAACAGAGCCCATTTACAGCTGGCATCTAGTGCTCAATATAAATTCAATATATTTCGTAGTGGGCATAGACCAACATAAATATGAGTCAACTTAACCATGTTAAAATTACTACACAATACTCACAGTGTGAGTGAACACTGAACAATGCTCTGGTGACCCATTTACCCAAAATATACAGGAGCAACTAACGACATATTCTAGTAGCATGAGTTATCCGAGTGTTTTTTTCCTTCTACTAAGAGTCGATCTTCACACTGTATATAACTACTCCCTTTGTGGTAAAATGTAGGTTGGTTTTGTCTAACCCTTCAAGGTATGACTACCAATATAGAAAAGTAATTTTTTTTCGAAATGGGGAATCCCCAGTCTCTGCAATATACAAAAGTAATACTCTTATCAATATCCATGACGCTTCATTCATATTATTAGAAGGAAATATACTGTTTTTAGACAACAGAACATACTTTCATCATTTATTCTTTGTTTTCAGACCGACATATTTCATAAGAAGTGAAGTCAAAGTACTGTTGCTCTGAAGCTTTTGTCAAGATTTGATGGCTGTCAGAGGACACACTAGCCCAAATACTGAACCTTTATATAACGAACTGCAAGGGTTGATAAAGTTCAGCAGGGAACAAGTATCAGAGCGTATCACTGTCACAGGCCACAGTATCATGATTATACCAGCGACGAATACCACAACGGAAACATCAAAATCTCAGCACGCTCTGAAGTATACAAGACGTGTGGATGTACGAATCTTTACGAAGGCAGAATATGTCGATCGGATTTATTAGCACAAAAAATGAATACCTTAGCTTGGGCGCTTCAAAACCTGAAAGGAGAGGGCGAAAACGAGTGTTACTCGTCGCTATCTCCAGCTTGGGAACCAGGATACGAGTAGTAAGAAACAGTTTTGGGAGGCAAATCAGAAGCAAGTACTGAAGACGTCGGAGATGAGGATGACGGCAGCCTTGGAGTCGGCGGCGCCCGCGACGTACGCGGCGAGGCCGCCGAAGCTGTCGACGACCTTACCCTCCCCGCCGGCGGGGTTCAGCGCCGGTGGGTTCTCGCAGCACTGCGGGGTCGTCATCTCACTCTCCTCCCCTTCTCGCTATCTCGCGCTCGGAACTGGAAGGTGCCCAGCAGGAGGCCAGGAGGAGGAAAAGAGCCGTGCGGCGTCTGCTTGACAACGATACATTATGTACACTCGGGTGACTACGAAATATATTGAATTTAACAATGATCTTCGCGTCAAAACAGGGCCAGAAATTCAGTCCTTCAGGACGAAGTTGAAAGGTGAGGAGGATCCGGTGGGTGCGCATCGCAGGCACCCGAGTGGCCTAGTGGACGGTGGACATCACTGCTGATACGGTTCTGCAATGGATTTTGGGATACAGTACAGGACACCAAGTTCTTTCTTCGGGGAAAATGGATTTGTGCTACTCAAAAATCGGGATCCATTCATTTTCATGGGGCTCAGTTACTTGACTCTCACCTCATGGATCTGAATAATTACTCCCTCCGTTTGGAAAAAGATGTCTTACATATATCCAAATTCGAATATATGTGTACACTAAAACATATCTATATACATCCGAATCTAGACAAATCCAAGACATCCTTTTCCAGACGGAGGGAGTAAGAAATTCCTCTCTTATGGAGGAACAATCTCGCGAGTCACATCAACAAAGATTCTATAACTCATCGGCCATATGCATGTCAAAGCTACATCCCTAGGGAGAGAGACCTAATGGTAGTCCGCTTGATTGGAACTGTTCCATGAACAAGTATGGAAGATGACTCTATATGTAAATTGCCGGGGTCAAAAATCTAGATGCTTCCAAATCCTAAGATGAACGTGAATTTCAAAATGGCATCATAAAAATAACTCCAAGTAAATTCAAAACACAGCCGTGTGCATCGCTTTGATGCATAGGCTAGGGCTAAGATCCCCATTTCGAACAAATAGTAAATCCAAAACTCTGTGTTCATCGTGTATGTGGTGTATTCTAGTATGAAACAACTAAGATCTTGGTCCCTTGCTCAACCTCGGTTACGCATGATACTACGATATGGAGCACATGGACATCAATGTACTATTGGGAGTATCCACTCTGTCTTCACCGAAGTAGCTCTCTGCTAGTTTTGTGGGTTTGTATTCAAGTTCATTGTGTAGTTTTCTTAGATGACCACATTTTCAAAAATCCTTTGCATTCGCCATCTGATGTCGAATCGTCACTGATGAATAGAAACGAGCCTAAGCAACTTTAATCTTCACATATACAATTATTGATGTCCTATATGAAGCCTATTTGTCATAAAAATGTTGTCAATATGAACTTATGTGTGACAGACATGAGGCATGAGATGAGAGATTTGTAAGATACTACTATAGTCATTATACACACATTTTGAAATCTTAAGCTAGGTGTGGTTAGAAAAGTGCTTTTGTGCTTACCTAATTTACTTTTTTCGCAACCCGACACACTAGTCATGTATGTATCTTACATTAGGGTCTGGATGCAAGCCAATATACATCTGGAACCCTGCCAACATAATACGAGGAGGTATATCCCTTTGTCCCTTCACAGTTGCACCTTGGTCACCTGGTGCAATTGTAAGCATCGATCGACTCTAGATGCAGTTGTTGCCAACATAATACGAGGAGTTATATCCCTTTGTCCCTTCACATTTGCACCTTGGTCACCTGGTGCAATTGTAAGCATCGATCGATGACATGTGGTGAAGTGGAATGCTCGGAACAAGATTTCTGGATTAGTCTCATGGTATTGTACTTCAAACGGTCTTCGATCTGCATCGACAACGCTGCTCTAGTTTGATTCGACATGTGTAGAGAGCAACCAAGCAAAGAATACCCGTCGTAGATCATACGGACGGAGGAGCCACCACTGGCCTCGAGGGCGTCCTCTGGGAGCGGACACGTTTGAGTTTGGGCCTAGATCACTAAACCGTTTGTACTTATAGCAAAAAAGTGACATTAGTTCTCTTAATGAGAACCCTTATTTGCTCGAATGTTCGTCTTATTTTTTTGGGAAAGCATAGAATCATCCCGCGGAAAAGTGATAGTTGGATGTTCGGAACCTTAGATCATTCCACACTTAAAGTTGCATGGAACAACTTTTTGTAAATTTTAGACTTGATGATGTGAAACTGAGTTGATTAGAAGTTATACAAACAACCGATAAACATAAATTCATGTTGTGAGTCTAAAAATCTAAGAAAAAAATATATCGATCGGATTCATCGCACATAAATGGATACCTCTGGTTTGGAACTTCAAACGGTGCAAGGAGAGGTCGAAAAGGGGCACTACACTTACTTGTCACTAGACAGTTTGGGAACCTGAATATAAGGGGTAAGAAACAATTTTTGGGAGGCAAATTGAAAGCAAGTGTTGAACCAGTCAGATAGTAGGATGACTGTAACCTTCGAGTTTGTGGCACCAATGGCGTAGATCGTGAGGCCGCAAGTGTTGTCCCACTGACGGGGATAAACGTCGGGGGTTATGTAATGGTGCCGGTCATCATCCCTCCATCTCATCTCGCTATCCTCTCACGCTTGGAACATGAAGCAGACAACCAAGAGAACTGAAGGAGGAAACAACACATGAACAAAATATGGAGGCCGCTATAGAGCGTATTCTCGAGATTACTCACATAAAAAAACAGGTCAAGAGATTTAGAGGTATGGGCCTTATTCAAGTCAAAGAGAAAAGTGGGGATCTGGTCGTTCGTCAATTATGTCAAAGTGATCGAGAAGTGGCTATGTATTTTGGGCATGTGATTCATTCAAGGGTGCAGACAACATGGACCCTAGGTTTGACATGTCCATCATTGTTGATACTATGTTCCTCCTAATTTTTGTTGGCATGTTCTTTTTACATTCATTATTATTGAGCTCAATATATCACTTCCTCGCAGATGATGGGTCTGAGTAATCCCCAAGTTCCTCCCTCCCAAAGAAACATCACTTAATCATTCTAACAAGGTTTGTCTAACTGACTGGGGATACTGATGCCACAAGTATGTCCTTAGATGGAGATGTCAGTCCCATCAATGAAGCACATTCAGGATGCTGATCTGCAGGGTGATAATTTGACACTTCCAAATCCTAATATGCATATATATTTCAAATACTATTACAATAGCATTCCCAATTAATCCAAAAAAATAAAAAAAACATGATCGTCACGTATATGGTGTATTCCGATATGAACATATAATCGACCATGATCCATCATCCCTTGCTCAACCTCAGGTAAGAATGATGGCTTGTGTGTGAATT
This sequence comes from Poa pratensis, assembly GCA_947311845.1. Classification (NCBI taxonomy): domain Eukaryota; kingdom Viridiplantae; phylum Streptophyta; class Magnoliopsida; order Poales; family Poaceae; genus Poa; species Poa pratensis. The sequence goes on along the minus strand of CAMZMU010000036.1, from coordinate 63,285,093 downwards.
TTGATCATGTTCCATCTACATTTCTTGTGCTTAAATAGAAACAACAGTACATTAATGGTTGATAGCATGCGGTGCAACAACCATGTATATATGCTTTCATGCATTTTGATACTGCGATAAGGAGTACTTGGACATTCATGGCTAGCATACCATCTTGTATCATGCCCAGTGGCCAGTACAAAGTCTACCCGCCATAGAAATAATGCCAATATGAACTTCTATGTAACAGACATGACAGGAGAGATTCATAAGATATTAAAATATGCATTTTTATGTTCTTCCATCATATTTGGAACCCTTAAGATATTTTGTGGTTAGAAGAGTGCATTTATACTTTTACGAATATTTTTTGTACAAATAACGATGGAGGAGTTAGCCTGGATGTCTCCATATTAGGGCTTAGACTTTATCAAAAAACAATATTAGGGCTTAGATGTAAGCCCATATCCAATTTCACATATACTCCAGATGCAGCCATTTCCCAATACGCACTCTTGTCATTGATCCCCCATCCGTGCATGGATGCATCCAGGTCACCCGTGTGATGGCGAGCATCGGCCAACAACCATATGGCACCAGAAAACCGCTCGACGCATGATTTGTTTGGATTTAACCCATGTTCTCGAACTCAACATGCCATCAATTTCAATTTGAACAGCAGAATATTTTTATTGTTCAAGTTGACGCGGGGTAGGATAACCACGCGAATAATACCACCCGTAACTCATAAGGCATAGGGATCCCCCACCGCCATTGAGGTTGTCGTGTAGGAGCGATGACGAAAATTGGGTTTGGGCCTAGATTAATAAACAACCATTCCTTGTAGTAAATTGGTGCGGTTGGTTCTCTTAATCACAACCCTTCGTTTCCTTTGAAGTTTGTTAGGGTTTTTCCATGGAACCATAGAAGGACCCCTCAGACAAATGGACAGTCAAATGATTTAGTGGTTGTATGGAACCTTAGGTTTGGACACATACAACCGGTGTTTACACACTTCTAAAGCTAAAGCTTCATAGAATACTTTTTTGTAAATCTTTGACTTGATGATTTGCAACTCGGTTAATAAGAATAACAAAAAGGACACATAAACAAAGAGCCAAACAAAGGATTGATTGTATAATTTTGGCCTTGTCGATCATATTATGCAGATTAGATGTAGTTCCATATTTATTTCCACACAATTGTGTTTTGTAGTCCCTTTGATTAAATTGTACTTGCAAAATAAGAGCATCTCCAACAAGCGCACAAAAAAGACGCGCGCTAAAATAATTTTTGCGCGTCGGTTTTGCTGTTTTAGCGCGCACGGCCGGCGACAAAATTCCATGCGCGGTAAAATGCCGCGCGCGGCAAGCGCTTTACCAGACGTTGTATAATGCAGCACACGTGGCAGCACAAACACCAAACACACACAAATATGGAACAACAAAGATCAAACACACACAAAATAAATCAACAATAAATAGTTTAATTATTATTACAACACAAACAAATAGTTCATTATCAATACAACAAATAGTTTATCAAGAATACAACAAATAGTTCGTCAACAATACAAAAAACATACAAAATTAAATAAGATGAAACTAGTTTTGTTGGCCACCCCATGACCATCACTCCTTGATGAGATCTTTTTGAAGCTCATCATGCACATCGGTTTGTCGAATCGAATGATACGAGGCAATAAAGAGGGTCACCCTCTCTTCTCTCCTCGCACTCGCACGGGGCGTCCCATCAACTCATAGTTGGAGTAGTCTAAATTTTGCCCACGCTCATCCTCGATGATCATGTTATGCACGATCACACAAACGTTTATGTTATATCAAAGGATCTCTTGATCCCAAAATCTAGCGGTCCTCTCACAATAGCAAATTGGGCTTGCAAAATTCCAAATGCTCTCTCCACATCTTTCCTAGCCACTGCTTATGCATTATGAAATCAAGTTTTTTCTTACCTTGTGGTTTGTTTACCAGCTTCACAAATGTTTGCCACCTTGGGTAGATGCCGTCGGCAAGGTAGTAGATGTATTTGTATGTGTGGCTGTTTGCTACAAACTACCGGTGGACTTTCACCCATTGCAATCCGTGTCATGAGTGGTGACCATTGAAGAACATTGATGTCATTGCAAGACCCGTGCATTCCAAAGAAAGCATGCCAGATCCAAGTCTCGTAATCTGCCATGGCTTCAAGGATTATAGTGGAATCCTTTTTGTAGCCTTTGAATTGTCCATGATGCAATGTCGCATGACAATTCTTCCAACTCCAATGCATGCAATTCATTGAGCCATGCATGTAGGGTTACATGCAGGAATTTAAAATTTTACGTGTGACATAGCCAAGATATATTATGAAGATATGATGCACCCCATAATGCGATAATCCAGAATATTTACAAACACCGTTGCGGAAGATCTTGTGTTTGTCGAAGTAGATGTTGGTGTAGCCTGATGAAGAATCTCATGTCCACGCCGGGAGGTGAGATTGTTGTCGATTCCCTTGTGAGGATCACTTGCGTAATCCCTCTATAGTATCCACGCGTACACCGTGTCAATCCGTCAGCGCTCCGCCGTCTAGAGCACCTGGCGCCGGCAAAGAGAGACAGCCTTTCGGCATAGTATCGTGGTAGATCTAATCAATTTGATTAGACCTATATGAGACTAGAGAGATCTTATTTTCAACACATGAGATCTAATTAGAGAGATATTAGAGCTATGTCTAATTGGGAGCAATTAGAGCATAGTCTAATTCACAATATCTCGAACTTGTGATTTTCTGTTGTGTGTTGTCTCCCATGGGGGAGGAGTATGTATAATGGGATCAAGGGGTAGGGAGCCTTGGGGAGAGGGCAAACCCTCCCCATGGTGCGCCGGCCCTAGGGAGGCCGGTCGCACCCTCCTCCTTGAGTCAGTTGGAGGTGGGGAACCGTTTATCTGGGAGCCCGCCAAGATCCGTCACCGGCTCGCTCCTAGCCGACCGGCGGCGTTGGGGGCACGGAGCTGCTAGGGCTGGCGCGCGGTGGAGGTGGTGGTGCGATGACGCGTTGGGTGTCCCTGTGCCAAGGGGATTGAGGCTGCGGGCGCCGGCCACGATAGTGCAGAGGTGATGCGGCGTTGCTAGCGTTCCAGTGCGGGTGGCTCCAAGGCGCAGCGATGCGCATGTTAGCGGCAGCACGACCCCGTTTGGGTGAGGGTACCCTGGTGGACCAGCTCTCAGGTGGGGAACGAGCGACTACCGAGCGAAGGCTTGCTCTTGCCTCGGCCGGAGCCGGCAGCGACGGCACCCGCGGGCGTCGTCTCCTTCCTGAAAGCGCTGTCGTGGTGCTATGCTCGTCTCCCCCGTTCCACGCTCCGGGGGAACCCTCGATCCGGGTTCTCCCGTCTGACGATGTTGGCGGCTTGCTGTCATGTCCCTCCTGGGGGCATCGTTCATGGAGATGGACTCAGCTAGAGGGACCAGGGGGAGTGGGCGGTGGTGTTGTTTGTGCTCTCGCTCCGTGGTCACGATGCTCGAGCTCCTACGGAAGGGTTGGAGGCTCTGCTCTGAAGATGGCTAATGGCTCGGGCTAGTGCCGGGATGCCTCCGGGTGTCAGACTCGGCTTCGTGATGCCCTTCGATTACGCTGTTGGCTGTTGTGTAAAGCCTCGGCGGCGCATGGCTCTTCGTCCGGGTGTGGACTCGGCAATGTGTTGCTCTTCGGCTGCTCCAGCACCATCGTGGCTAATCTCGGCTGATCGAAGTTCTTCGTCTACGGCGGTGATGCTCCTTGTGCGTTGCTTAGTGTCATGTTCTGTTTCCCTGTTGTTGTTCTTGCTCTAGCTTTGTCTTCATGTTTCCCTCTGTAACTTCGCCGGCATTTGTTCCGGTTTCCTCTTAATGAAAAATGGAGCAGTGCTTGCCTTCCCTAAAAAAAAACATGAGAACGGAGCGGATGCTTTAGTTGTAGAATTTTAGACTTGTCAGTCATCTTGTATATAGACTCGGTGATAGATGTAGAACGACACCGGGAGCTCCTAAAAAGAAACTAACTGTGTTACCATTTTATCTCCCGTACAGGAATTGTATGCCGAACAAAAAAAATCAGAGAATCGTACAATTATGTATTGTCGACCAAACACATAATCACGACGCATGTACTACAACTGCAAGGATGTCTTGCAATGCTCCTGAAGAACCTGGGTGCTCCACCTAGCTATACAGCACTGTGATCTCGAGCAACGCAGCTCCGGCAGCTCGAAAAAAAAATCGATATCTTCAGTTGAGAACCTGAGGTGCGTCCGCCTTACTCCAGGCGCCGGCGTTCAGTGCATGGTATGTGCAGCTAGCTGAAAATTACACTCTGTCGGCACCTGTCGTGTTCTACGGCGCGTTGCCGGCGGCTGACCCGTGCTGCTGCTGCTGCGGGCTCATGTGGACGACGTGTTGCAGGGGCCTCGCCGGAGTGGAGGAGCAAGACATTACGGGGCTCTTCTTCACGATGGGGATCAGCGACTGCACCACGTCAGTCATCAGTGGCCGGTACTCCGCCTTGGTCTGCACGCACATCGCCGCGATGGCGGCGACCTGCATCCATCCACCACCAAAATGTTCAGGGATGCTGCATATGCAGCTCGGTGGCGCTGCAGAGTTAAAAACATCTGAAGAACAAACGTTAGCTAGCCCCTCGATCGATCTTACCTGGATGAGATCTTTGACGGCGAACTGGCCTTTCAGGGCCGGATCCACCATCTGCACCAGTCTCTCGCGGTTCGTCAGCCGTGGAAGAGCCTGTTCCAACAAAGTACAGTATCACTTGCTTGATTTCCTCGATCGTCACCAAGACATAAAAATGGTAAAAGTGCCCCCTGCTTCCATTGCAAGCAAGCAAATCAGGGTGCCCCGTGTGATGTGTTTGTTGTTGGTCCTAATCTAGGTATCATTGTTTCCCCTGCATTTATGCTAGGTGTCGAACATCTTGGTGAGCAGTTTGTGCGCATGGTTGCTGATGGTACGGATCCCAGGAGGCTAATACGAATCACATGAGCGATGGTACAGTCACTGGCTCCTCTCCTCTCCTCCTGTCGCCCGCCTAGGGTTCCGCGGCCGCGCCGCCGCCGTCGGGGCCTCCGCCCGCCGCCCCCTCCCTTCCCCGCCCCGCCCTCGCCCCGTGTCGCTCTCGGGCGGCACCGGGGCGCCCCAGCCCGCAGCCCTCCGCCTCCTCCTCGTCGACCCCGCCCCCGCCGCTGCCGCCGGCCTTGCCGCGGTGGCGGCGGCCCTCTGCCTCCACAAAGGCGGCAGGGGGGGTGCTCGCGGTGGACGCGGTCTTCTTCCTCGTCGGCGCTCTTCCGGCACGGCGACCGGATGCGGCCAGGGCCCAATCTGGGCCCTGATGGGCTCGGCGGGCCTCTGCTCCTGGCGCCCTCCCGTGCGTCGCACGGTGCATCCCGACGGCGAGCAGCCTTTTGGCTGGCCGCCCCGGTGTCCCTCCTCCCCCGCCGTCGCCGGAGAACGCCGTCAGGGTGACGGCTGACGGTGGCGGCGGGGAGACCTCCCCTCGCGTGGGTGCGGGTGGGGGTGTGGTGTGTGTGTGTGGTCTCGGCCTGTTGGGCCGGACCTCCCCCTGCCTCTCCTCGTGTGCGTGCTGCTCCGGCGCCGCCTCCCGGTTGAGTCAGCTCGCCGGAGCTTGCAGGTCGAGCTGCCCTTGGACCCTCTGGGCTCGGGGGCTCCGATCTCCCAGATCCATGGCTGAATCTGGAGGGCGGCCAGGTCGTGTGCCTTTGGGCCCGATCTGAGCTTGGTAGTTGCCCGCGAGCGTCGCCCCTGCGCTGCCTCCCGGCGGACGGCCCTGCTGGTGCCCGCATCCATGGTGTTCGCCATGTGTCTTCCAGATCCTGAGCTGGGGCTCGATCTGGGCTGGGCCGGGTCGACCCAAGTGGTTCCGTCGGGCTTGCGCAGCGAGCTCTTCCGAGGTTGTAGGACGGGGCCGGCGACCGGTTCCTCTTCTCCGCGTCCTCATGACGGCGGCCGGCGACTGGTTTCGGGATGGGACTCGATGAAAATCGTGCAGTGGATGTGTCCATTGTCGACGATGACAACACTGCTTGTGTTGTTTCCCTTGTTGAAGGCATCGTCATGAAGCCCCCCCTTCTCTAGCTTGCTGGATCCTGTCTCTCCGTGCCATATTGCCTCCCGATGTGTTCATCCGGTGTTCTTCGGCTTCTGAATCACCCTTTTTTAGGGGTAGTGCTTGGGTCTTTGGCGAAAGCTTTGCAGGACCTCCGTTTCTGCCGGCAACGACGACGTCTTTGCACGCCGTGCACCTTCTTGGAGGCGTTGCTGCAAGGCCCCGTCTTTTGGATTCTCAAGTCCTTTCCTGATGGCGTTTCTCGGTGGTGGCGTTGAAGGTGTGGTGGAGGTCGGCTAGTGTGGACAATTGCGTCGTCGTCTCCGTGCAACAGAAGACAAGGCACCTTTTAGGGTTTAGCTTGTTTTCCTTTTGTGGCTCTCTGTTGCTTTGGGGTGTGCGTGTGTTGTGTGTTGTGTCTTGTAAACTGTTAGCCGGTTGTTGGCTTTGTTAATTCAAAGCTGGGCTCAGCGAGCCTTCCGTCTAAATGGTACAGTCACTACTGAACAGTGAGTAGTAGCTGTGGACTGTGGTAGACTGGTAGTGTGGTACTGACCCATGAAACCAGGACGTGCTGTCCCGGCGGCCGCTGCGTGTCCACCGGCACCCGGCCGGTGAGCAGCTCGAGGAGCACCACCCCGTAGCTGTAGACGTCCGACTTGGTCGTCAGCTTCCCCGTCGACGCGTACCTGCACTTACAGAGTAACATCATTTAGCGGTCATGGTCGATCGGTCGGTTAATCGATCGAGAAACAGAATGAAGGAGAACGTACTCCGGCGCGAGGTAGCCGGTGGTGCCGAGGACGCGGGTGAGGACGTGGCCGTTGGCCTTGCTGGAGCCGACCTTGGCGGTTGCGAAGTCGGAGACGCGAGCGCGGTAGTTGTGGTCGAGGAGGACGTTGGTGCAGTTGAAGTCGCGGTGGATGACGGCCGGGGAGGTGTGCTCGTGCAGGAACTCCAGGGCGCGGGCACAGTCCAGCGCGATGCACAGCCTCGTCTGCCAGTCCAGCGGCGGCGGCGGCGGCCTCGCCTCCTGGTGTGCCTGCTGGTCCGCGGCGGCGGCGGAGGGGTGCAGGTGGCTCTTGAGGCAGCCGTTGGGCATGAACTCGAACACCAACAGCCTGTGGCTCTGGTCGGCACAGTAGCCCAGCAGACCCACCAGGTGCGGCGAGTGCATCCGGCTCAGGAGGTCCACCTGTAGATCGTAGTAACTGATTACTACTAATACTATTGCTTGATTGCATGGAACATCCTTTAATCGTTGTTGTTGGGGCTGTCGAGTACTGTTGTTCCACCAAATTTGGAAAACTACAGTTAATGCCTTAAACATGCTAATTAAGATACCTATTTTGCAGGTATGAACCATGGAAATGTTGCAGCAGAAGCAAGAGTATTGGTTCACACACACATGGGTGCCGTTCGTCCCCGATTCATCAATGAAATCAGGGCGACAGATGTCAAACAGCTAGCCACCGTGCCGTACCCGGAATTTTCGCTGCTGATTGGGAGAGAAGATGGACCAGGCTGCTCATTGAAAGAGAAGATGGACCAGGCTAGGCAATAAGACACATGGACCGGCGGAGGTGTCAGGTTATTCAATGGCGTGTGAGCCGAAATATTAAAAGAGGTTGTTTGGTAGCCGCCATTTCAACCCGGAATTATGCAATTCATTTGTGATTTGTGATCCATACTCAAACCTGTTTGGCAATCATGAAATCAGACATGTCAATTCATTTGTGGCAAACGTCTATTGTATTGTATGTTTTTTGCGGGTACTATTGTATTGTATGTTATGTCAACTCTTATCTCAACATTGTCATTTTACTTGCCAAATGAAACGTTATCATTTCATTTCTGCCAAATGAAATGAAATGATGGGTGACAAACAATCTAAGTCATCAGTACAATTCAGGTAAATGGTGGGTAGCCCCACAAACGTTACTGCAGGGCATCAGGTAAATTCTCCACGTGATCTTCAGAATCATCAGATAATACTCCGCACAATTCAGATCTCGGGCGCCCCTGCCATCTAAGCTTATCTGACCAGCGATATGATAAACAGGAACGCCCAATTCTCCCACCAGAAATCGAGGAACATTGTTGACCGATGAGACAATCCGGGCTACGAGAGAGAGACTGTCCCAAAGCTAGGTTAACTCGAACGATTAACCTCTGTACCTAGTCCAGCATGGACGGGCAACGTACTCCTCGATCCCCTGCCCGAATGGCGAGGGCAGGGCAACAAGCTTCTCCCGTGGCTCGGCAAGTTGCGCATGATCCGCCAAACGGTGGTAGGCACCGCACCGCTATTCTGCGGCGGTTTCGCCTTCCTGCCCCCGCAACACACCAGCCAGCGCCTGCGCCTCCGCTCATGCGTCTCTCTCACTCCCCAACTAAAGACAACAACGCCACCAGAACAGTCTGTCAGGAACGGCCATGGCCCCTGGGCACGCACCGAAACCAGGCCGGCAGGCGTACTTCACTGCACTCCCGGGCTACCTACGCATGCCACAACCAGCACCAACAACCACGATCCCGAACCACTCGTTCTCTGCTACTGCTAGGCTGCTACAGGTTCAGGTGCTGCCACAAGTAACTGATCAGGTTGGTACGAGCGAAACAAAGACGGCGGACGCACGCAGCACGCACATGGCCGGAGATGGACGCGACGTACGTGAGCCCGCCGACCGATCGATGGGGATACGCATGTGCAGTGCAAGCTTGCCGAATGGAGTTTACCTCGACGCGGAACTCGCGCTCGCCCTGGCGCCGGAGGTCCAGCTGCAGCCGCTTGATGGCGGCCGGGGTGCCGTCGCCGAGCCGGCCGCGGAACACCACGCCGTACGCGCCCCGCCCTAGCACGTTGCCCTCGCTGAACCCGTCCGTGGCGCGCTCCAGCTCCCGGTACGTGAACACCTGCGCGCCCCGGGAGCTCCGCGGCTGCATCGCCGCCAGCCCCAGCGGGCCCAGTCTCCCGCCACCATAGATGCACCCTGCCAATATACACCACTCCACTAATCAGCACCTAGCAACGTTCGAGTCTTCTGAAAAGCGATACTGCATTTGTCAGGTTGCTGGTTCACCGTGCACACGCAGAACTTACCGGTGGCGGGGTAGCACCTGGCATTGTGGCTGGCCCGGACGCTGCTGCCGCAGCTGGACGCGGGCGCGCAGGGCTTGTCGACGCTGCCCGCGGCGCTCACCAGCCTGAGCTTCGCCCGGCGGGTCAGCACCAGCATGACCGCCACGGCGACGAGCAGCACCAGCCCTATCGCCAGCGCCGAGAGCGGCAGTATGGCGAACAGAGGGTTCGGGCGACGGCCGTCGTTGCGGAGGGGCGCCGGCCACGGGGACAGCGGCCATGGCGCGAGGAGCGCGTCGGCGGTGACGTCGGCGCCGGCAGCGGCGAGAGGAGAAGGAGCCGGCGGCGATGGAGGGAACGCTGACACGTCTGCCATCTCGAGCCGAGGATGCATGGCCGGTTAGCAGCTAGCTGGTGGTGCGGTGGACCGGGAGATAAGAAGTGGCAGGCCGAAGCGTAGCGTTCTCGCGGGGATATTATAGGAGGGCCGCGCGAGGAAATCAGCAGTGGGAATTCTCTGAATCTACCGGAATGTAGACCGGCTGTACTTTAATCTACTTCGAGCGAGCTACCATTCCCTGCGCGCGCGGTGGAACGAAGCAATGTGTAACGGCATCTGCCTGCAGCTTAACTGCCAGTGCCACTGTCTAGTTGTGCGTGCCCGCGGCCTGCGGCCTCCGGCGAACTGGCTCGATGGCATCGCGCGCACGCCGAACGCCGGTGGCGCCGATGTGGGCAGCTCGGTAGTTTTCGCTCATTACTATTACGGCCATGGTGGGATCTTCGGACGGCTCTGGCTTTGTCGCACAAGATGACAACGGAAACACAGACGCAGCCGCTGGTTGCTAGCTTCACTACAGTGCCGCTGCCATCTCTGGCTTCCGCTGAAACTGGGTAAAACGCAGCAGCTTCGTCTGATAGATCCGACGTACTCCTATGTTACGGCAGATGATGATCCCGGTGCGGTGGTCGGAAGAGGTCAACACCGGTGGGCGATCCGGGCCGAAGGGCGGGCGGGCAAGGCGCCGAAAAAAGGACCGGAATCACAGGCCGCGTGCGGGAGTGAGGCCACCGTTAATCCATGGCTCGTGAGCGTCATTTGGTTGCGTTGCGCACGGGAAGTCCTGCGGAGGAAGGGGGCAAAAGCCGCCGGTCCCCGGCCGGACGTAGGGGACGGCTTAATACGGACGTCTGACGTCTAGGAGGTTCCCTTCTCTTGTGGTCAGGTGGGATTCAGCCCGAGGTCCTAGTGCACGGGTTACTTGTACAAGTGAGTTGGTAGCCGTATCCAGACCAGACTTGAGGGTACGTACAGGCCGCTCTGAAGATCCACAGAGCCTGCAACCAACTCAAACTGTGACGCCTATGGTTCAAACTCCCTCCAACTTTGCAGGTGAAGCCATTTTCTGCGATGCAGCTTGGAAGTTGCACCAAGATGCTCGCTCGGATCCAGCCGGCATTGCCATCTTCATCCAAATGGAGAACAACCAACATTGTAAACAGATATACATTTCAGCCATGTCTCCCCCGGCGTCGTCACCTCTTCGGGCTGAAGCTTTTGGCCTTCTTCTGACAACCAAGCTTGTTTTTTGCGAAACACAGTACAACGCAAGCGCTCATATACACGCGCACACACTCACCCCTATGAACGCACGCACGCACACCCTACCCCTATGAGCACCTCCGAGAGACTGAGTCGGCGGGTCGAGTCTTGAGATTGACGAAGTCACCACGGGCGCCTCGCTGTCGACGGGAACGTCGCCTCCCACTGAAGAATATTCCGCCTTAAATGAGAAACACCAGCGTCAAACCTGGGGTTTGAACTCTGGTGGGCTAGGGGTACAACCACCCAACTAACCATCTTGCCACAGGCAAGTTCTCCTGACAACCAAGCTTGTTGATATGCACAGCTACAGGAGCCTCGCTTCTACACCGACAGCTTGTTGATATATTGGCTTAGGGTATATCCAACGGTGTGGCGCATACGGACACACAAATATGTCCGTTTGGGGAGGTCCGCGGACACAGTGGCGAAGCTAGCTGGCCATTGAAGCCCGGGCAAAGTTCATGCGCACGGCCATCGCTAGCTGGTAGTCAGTGTTTGTTCGCACTAAATCCTCTCTAATCCTCGCTTAGGTTCATGAGTGTAGCCCGGGCAGCCGCCCGGGCATGCCGGGCCCTGGCTCCGCCCCTGCGCGGACACTAAAATGAGCTTTGTCCGTTTGACCTGGACACTGCCCCAACGGCGCACCACATATTTTCTCGGACATGTCTTTTTTTTCTTCTTCTTTCTCTATTTCAGCTGCTAGCTAGCACATGACCACGGCTCTCAATTTTAGCTAGCTAGCATCGTATGGCGCTGAAAATCGATTGGCCCTGCCGCTACTAGTACTACTTGGTGGCACGCCGGCGGCCGGCAAGCTAGCGCAGTTCAGCTCGACGACAGTAGCAGCCGCAGGCGTGGAGCGCAGCGCGAGCTCCCTCGCCCACGTCTCCGTGACGGCCGTGAAGATGCAAGGACCAGAGCTTGGAGGCAGGGATGCTGCCGCGCTCGCCAGGCCACGGAACCGGAGGCAGAGACGGCGCCTCCAACCAGCAACCGGAGGCAGGGATGTTGCCGCGCGCGCCAGGACATGGAACCGGATGCGGAGGCGGGAGGGAGGCCAGCTCCAAGCTCTTCGTCTCACCCTCCACCGGCGGGAGACGGCGACATGCGCGACCGGCCGGGCAGGTGCTGGCTGGATGCGCTGCGGTGGCGACGACGACGGCGACGGGCCGCGCCGGCCGGGCGTGAACTAGGCACGCCAGGAGATGGAGGGCGGCACGCTGGAGAGAGCTCCTGGATGGGGCTAGCGGCTGCGCCGGACGGCGAGCTCCTGCATCGGGAGGAGCAGAGGGCATGGGTGGAGAAGAAAGAGGAAAAGAAAAGAGAGAGAAAAGTGGGGTGGTTGTTTCGCTGGCGGCTAGGCCAGACCGGACACGAGAGGAGGACACAGCGGACAGCCGGACAACATCTTTTGTCCGCGCTCGCCCCACATCCAGACCAAACTTGGTCTAGCTTTGGTCCAGAACGGACAGTCCGCCAGCAATATGTCCGTATGCGCTGGGCTGTTGGAGCCACTCTTTTATCCGTCCGGACAAAAAACGGACAGAGCTGGTCCGTACGCGCCTACCCGTTGGAGATGCCATTATGCGGCAGCTACAACCCGCATTGTAGCTGCTCCAGGTCATTGGATGATCAGGCCCCTCCTTGCTGCTATTCAAACAAGCAATTCCTTTCAGGCTGATAGGATCACACATATTCTGAGGAGCTACAATGTTAACGCAAATCATCAGGCTAGACGTACTAGCAGATAGAATTCAGAACAATGTTTATTCCTTCATGTGTTTATGTTCACAGACAGGTCAATGCCATATAGGGACATCATCTCTGTCGCTAGCATGAATCCCTTCATGCTCCACTTTGTAAAATGTGCTTAAGCAATAAAAATCATTTATGTTAAAAAAAGAGGTTTAGGGTTATCACGAGCGAAGCGGTACGTGAGGAAAGCGAGAGAGAGAGAGGCGATTGTCCAGCGATCGTAAAAACCAATCTAGGGTTTTGTCCCCTCGCCGGCGACACCATTGGTCCGCTCCGTCTCCGATAGCCTTAGGGCCTTGGAGCAAGGTTTTGGATACCGAATGTTAAAAAAAATCCCGAGGGTGCTCGAGATTTGCGGTTACCGCGGTAACCGAAAAATACCGTGAATTTACCGCACGAAATTTTCAAACAAATTTCGAATTCAAATTACAACAGAAGCTGATAATTACGCTGTAAGCTCAATATTTACAGGAAACTAACGCTAACGCAGTGGTATGCCTTCAGCACATCAACCCTGCCAAATAGGTCGCGGGTTCGAGTCAGTTGCGGTGGCGCTCTTTTTTCTATTTATCTCGTTTTTTATGGAACAAAACGCAAATCCACAGAAAAGAAGAAAATATTGAGCCAGCATTCGAACTACAGACCTCCAAGCTCCCCGAGAGTATAGCCCAACAAGTCATTACCAGTGCGCCAAGCTTTAGTTGAATATTAGGACGAGATATTGCAGATTTATCTAGATTCGGTAATTTGAATTCAAATAAATTCGGTACTTTTTGCTCGGTAATCTGATGACGTGGAACGCACGTTCGCTGGGAAATCCCAAGAGGAAGTTATGATGTAGTCAGTAGCAAAGTTTTCCCTTGATTACAAAACCAAGGTTGTCAGATCCAGTAGGAATTGGAAGAGTTTCAAAAACGTGTCAGCGGCGTCGTTACCCGATCACTGATGTGGACCTGCACACACATAATCAAAGTACTTTGCCCCAACGAAACAGGAAGGTTGTCAAGCATCCCCAAGCTTAGTTCCTACTCGTCCTCGAGTAGGTAAACGATAACACAAAGATAATTTTTGAGGTGACATGCTACCAACATAATCTTGATCATATAGTAATGTAAAGCATGTGAGCTGAGATCAAATCATTCAAAGCAAAAGTCTATGTTTGATATTAAACACATAGATGAATAAAGCAAGACAATTAAACAAGTAAAAACCTTTCATGGAAGATGCTATAAAGACATGAAACCGTACAAAGTTCATTATAGATGTTTTAAGCATTCAGTATAGAAGTTATCCTTCTACTCAAGCATCCAGCAATCTTTCACAAACATAGAAAGGATCCAGTCAAGCAAAAGTATCACAAACGTAATGAATTCACTGGTTAGAAGTTTTAGTCAACCGGTGAGCGTAAGCATTTGGTATTGGCACCAGGATGTTATGGCAAAGAAAATAATAAGGGGCTTTGGAAGGCCAATGGAAGAAAGGCTCACAAAGCTATAAGTGATCATTAGACAAGAGGAAGTTTTATAATCGAAGCTATGCAAGGAGTAGTGATTGCCATACAACGGATGCACATAGAGCTATAAGTGTGTGAAAGCTCTCCAACATGAAGACCTAGAGCACTTTTGAGGAGGCTCATCATTGGAATATACAACCCAAGTTCTATAACGTAAATTCCCACATAGTTATACTAATGAAACATGAGAACTCTCTCATATGAAGCATAGGTGCTACTAGCACAAATGATGACTATAAAACTGGTGCTAAACATGAGCACAAGTATGGATAAAGGATAGTAATGTTGCCCCTCTCTCTTTATTTCTTTTTTTCCTTTTTCTCTTTTTCTCTTTTTTTTCTTTTTCTGTTTCTCTTTTCAATGGCCTCCGTGGCTTTTTCACTTTTCTCTCCCTCACTGTAGGGGCAACACTCTAATATGACAACATACTTTTTGGTACAAATAACTCATAATGAACAAAACATGATGTATAAAACTGTATGCCTCTGCCAGTGTAGCAGGATGTACAATGATTAGCGTAACATTGGTAAAACCACACATCAGCTGTATAGAATCATGCAAAGCAATATATAACAATGATGAATGACAACAAGTCATGTAATGTAAGGTGGAAGTTGCATGGCAATATATCTCGGAACAACTATGGAAATGCTGTGATAGTTAGTTATGGTGGCTGTTTTGAGGAAGATGTTTGGCTTATGTGTAGGAGAATAAGATGAAGTTCTCCCACGGGGTTGGATGTACTGACAAAGTATGCACAACTCTCAATGTGAGCAGAATGCAATGCACAACACCGAAGAGGCTAGCAAAATATGGATGGTAGAAGTGCCAAAAACCGTAGCTCAACATTAGTCAAAAAGAACTCACAAGTTTATTGCAAACAACTAGCAGGTTCAACATTAAGAGCATGATTAAATTTACCCCAAGGAGGGTCGTTCACGGAGGCACAAGTACCCCGCTAGATCCCTCGACCTTAGCACGCAACTATGTTGTTTCCAAAAACTTCAGACATGAGAAGATATCAAGTCCAACTACACCTTCAGCAATTTTAAGAGTTTGTAGTACGGTACAAGCTTTAATAACACAACCACTAATCAGATTTTAGCTTTAATTAACCAGCAAGCATTTAACATCTAATTTCTTAATATCCAAAACATTTGCAAGGAATCAAGTTATCAAAGTTCAATGATCTACAAGACTATGCAAGTTTTTCCATTATATAACTACCACACACTTTAGCATTTTCTGTTCCAACCAGACACCAATTATACAGCTCTCAAACAAATATAAGTGAAGCAAGAGAGTATTTTTTCTATAAAAGAACTAATAGCTCTGAACAAGAGATACATGAAAAACAAGAGCTAATAGCATAGCAGTGCTAAACAAGAATACTCAACAAGTATAAGTGAAGAACAAGAGTATTCTAAGCAAAAGCGGAGTGTGTCTCTCTCCCAAACAAGAGTGCTAGGATCCAACTAAGTTATGATCAGAAAACAAAACAAAAACAAATAGAAAATAAAACACACAGACGCTTCAAGAACAGCACATAATATGTGAAGCAATAAAAATATAGTCTCCCTAGAGGTGACCTGATAATTTGTTGATGAAGAAGGGGATGCCTTGGGGAAGGCATCCCCAAGCTTAGACGCTTGAGTCTTCTTGATATATGCTGGGGAGATCCAAGGGAGCCTCCCCAAGCTTAAGCTTTTCTATCTTCTTGATCTTCTTACATCATCCTCCTCTCCTAATACTTGAAAACTTCCTTCACACAAAGATAACTCACAAACTTCATTAGAGGGGTTAGTGCATCAAAACATAAACTCACTTGGTTCTGTAAAAACACATTGCATACTTTAGTTCAAACATTAGCTACTGTTACTAAGAAAGATCGTGATCTCCCCCCAAGAACGTGAATCTATACTTGCAAAAGAGACAATGCAAAACAAAGACAGAATCTATCAAAACCAGAACAGTCCTAAAGACGAATTTTTTCGAGGCACTTCTGATCCAAATCAGAAAATGGTTAACTAACGAAAGATAGGTAATAAGTTTAGGCTTCTACTCAAACATTTACAGATTAAAATAGTAATCCGTGATTTTTCACGAATTTTTACCGTGAGGTACAGAAATCTGTTTCTGGACAGCAAATAAAACTTTACCACCCCTTGCATTAGAGGCTTTTCTTGGCACAACAAAAACGAAAATAAAAAATACAAAGGAGTTGTTACAGAAGTAAACAACCTCCTTGACTCAAGAAAAAAAAAACAGGAAATAAAATTGGGTTGTCTCCCAACAAGCGCTTTTCTTTAACGCCTTTCAGCTAGGCGCAGTAGCAAAAAGATCAAGTATTATCAAAAGTAGCATTGAAAGCATAACTTGTTCTAACAATAGACTCAAAAGGTTGTTTCATCTTCTTTCTAGGAAAGTGTTCCATCCCCTTGTGGAGTGGAAACTGATATTTGACAGTTCCTTCTTTCATGTCAATAATGCACCAACAGTTCTAAGAAAAGGTCTTCCCAAAACAATAGGACAGGAAGCCTTACATTCAATATCCAAAATAATGAAATCTACAGGGACATAATTGTTGTTAACCATTATAAGAACATTATTCACTCTACCCACAGGTTTCTTCATAGTAGAATCAGCAAAATGAACATTCAAGTGACAATCCTCTAATGGTGCTAAATCAAGAATTTCATAAAGTTTCTTAGGCATAACAGAGACACTAGCGTCAAGATCACAGAAAGCATTGCAATCAAAATCATTTACTCTCATTTTAACAGTAGGTTCATAAACATCTTCTAACTTTATAGGAATAGATGCCTCACGTTTAAGTTTCTCCTCCCTAGCCTTCATAAGAGCATTAGTGATGTGCTTAGTGAAAGCCATGTTTATTTCACTAGCATTAGGAGTTTGAGCAAGCTTTTGTAAGAACTTAATAACTTCAGTAAGGTTGCAACTATCAAAATCAAACTCATTATCATCAAAAGAAATAGGAGTATCATTCCTAACAACACGAAAATTTTCAGCACTTTTCTCATGAGTAACTTTAGTGTCATTAAGTGACTTGGAGCCCTTCTCAACAGAAGTGGGACCTTCTCAATTTTAATTTTCTTGTTACTAGTATGATTAGGACCTGTAGGTAATTCACTAGTGCTCAAAGTTTTAACGTCTTCATTGGTGAAAATATGGCAACTATAGCATTAATAGACCCAAAAGTGTTATTTTCAGATGTTTCAGGTTTAGCTGCCATTTTGTTTATCAGGGAGGCTTGAGCTTCAGACACATTCGAAATGCAAGTTTCAGTATGAGATAGCCTAGTTTGCAAATTGAAATCTCCTTATTCAAACTATCTAGTTGATGACTTATATTTTTCAACATAGAAGAATGTTCATCCATAGTTCTTGAAAAGACTTTGTTTTGTTCATACTGGGCATGCATAAAATCTTTAGTAGCCTTTTCTATCTCTATCACCTTCTCATCACTAAGCATTCGTGGATTACCAAAAGAGTTACCGTAAGTATTACCATAAGCATTGCCACTATTGGAAGGATATGGTTTATAATTGTTATTACCAAAATTGTTCATATAAGCATTGTTGTTGAAATTGTTGTTTTTAATGAAGTTCACATCAACATGCTCTTCTTGAGCAACCAATGAAGCCAAGGGAACATTGTTTGGATCAAAGGCACTTGATTACCAGAAAGCATGGACATAATAGCATCAACCTTATCATTCAATGAAGAAATTTCTTCAACAGAGTTTACCTTTTTACCTGTTGGTGCCCTTTCAGTATGCCATTGGGAATAATTTACCATCATCTCATCTAGGAGTTTTGTTGCTGCACCCAAAGTGATGGACATGAAGGTCCCTCCAGCGGCCGAATCCAGCAAATTCCTTGAAGAAAAGTTTAATCCTGCATAGAAGGTTTGAATAATCATCCAAGAAGTCAGTCCATGTGTGGGACAGTTTTTAACCAAGCTTTTCATCCTTTCCCAATCTTGGGCAACATGCTCATTATCATATTGCTTAAAATTCATAATGCCACTTCTCAATGATATAATTTTAGCAGGAGGGTAGTATTTTCCTATGAAAGCATCTTTACATTTAGTCCATGAATCAATGATATTCCTAGGCAAGGATAATAACCATTCTTTAGCTTTTCCTCTTAAAGAGAAAGGGAATAGTTTCAGTTTAATAATGTCACCTTCTACCTCTTTGTACTTCTGCATATCACATAATTCGACAAAGTTATTAAGGTGAGAGGCAGCATCATCCGTGCTAACACCAGAAAATTGCTCCCTCATAACAAGATTTAGTAAAGCAGGTTTAATTTCATAGGACTCTGCTTTGGAAGCAGGTGGAGCAATAGGTGTGCAAATAAAGTCATTATTGTTTGTGCTAGTGAAGTCACACAACTTGGTATTATCATGAGAACTCATTTTGACTAGAGTAAAAACAGGAAATAAAATTAGAACTATTTTTTTGTGTTTTTCGATTATAAAAGCAAACAAGATAAAATAAAAATAAAATAAGCAAGACAAAAACAAAGTAAAGAGAATGGTGACGTGTAACTCCCCTTGCCGTAGCCTCCAATTCCTGGCAACGACGTCAGAAAAAGTTTCTTGATGACGTGGAACGCACGTTCGCTCGGAAACCCCAAGAGGAAGGTACGATGTAGTCAGCAGCAAAGTTTTCCCTTGATTAGAAAACCAAGGTTGTCAGATCCAGTGGGAATTGGAAGAACTTCAGAAAGGTGTCAGCGGCGTCGTTACCCGATCACTGACGTGGACCTACACACACACAATCAAAGTACTTTGCTCCAACAAAACAGGAAGGTTGTCAATCTCCCCGGCTTGCTGAATACAAAGGATTAAACGTATGGTGTAGAATATGATGATGAACACAAAAGTAGCTGCAGGAAGTAACGTAGAGCGTGGTGAAAACGGTGTTTGTATCAGTGTGGAATAAAGGACCGGGTCCACAGTTCACTAATGGTGTCTCTCCATAAGACAAATAAACATACATGTTGGGTGAACGAATTACAGCTGGGCAATTGACAAATTGCAAACGCATGACAATGCAATATATGACAAGCACATGTTCATTGTTATATCTATTGGGCATTACAACAATATACATAGACCGCTTGCTAACTGCATCAATGACTCATAATCCATTCACAAGATAGCTTCCGGGTCTCCCATGAGTATTAAGTTGCAAGCAACAGATTATAACATTGAGCAAAGTGTGTAATGTAAACAAACGCATTAGACTTAACAGCAATACCCTTAAGCTAAGCATCGGTTATTTTATCCCTAGTGGCAACAGCACATCTACAGTCTTAGTTGTTTCTGTCTATCAAGCCCAGGCTTCTAGAGGCATGAACCCACTATCTAGCATAAATACCCTCTCTTGAAGTCATTAGCATCTACTTGGCCAAAGCATCTACTAACAACGGAGAGCATGCAGGAACATAGATAAAACATAATATAGATAGATGAACAAACTTGATCATAACTTCACAATTCATCGGATTCCAGCAAACACAACATGTAGCATTACATAAAGATGATCTTGATCATGTTAGGCAGCTCACAAGATCTAAACATGATAGCACAAGGTGGAGAGACTACCAACTAGCTACTGCTATGGACCCGTAGTCCCATGGAGAACTACTCACGCATCACTCCGGAGGCAGGCATGGTGATGTAGAGCCCTCCGGTGATGATTTCCCTTCCAGCAAGGTGCCGGGAAGAACTGCAGAAACCCTCCCGAACTAGGGTTGAAGACGACGGTGACCTCGAAACTTTTCGTGGATTTTTGCTCGGGTATCTAGAGTTTCCCGATTAGATGCAATTTATAGACGAAAGGGCGGCGTCGGTGGCCAGCCGAGGTGGGGCGGTAGCCTAGGTGCGTGGCCCTACCCTGGGCCGTGCCGTGGGCCTGCCGGCCTGCTTGGTGTGGCCCCCGGCTCCGTCCTCCTGGCTGCTGCTCCGTCTCGGTCCAAAAATAAATCAGTTAAATTGGCGTCTGATTCCGAGAATATTTCCAGAATATATTTTCTGAAACAAAAAGACAGCAGAAAACAGGAACTGGCACTGTGGCATCTTGTTAATAGATTAGTCCCGAAAAATGCATAAAAATGATATAAAGTGTAAGATAAACATGTGGTAATCAATATATAATAGGCATGGAACATCAAAAATTATAGATACGTTTTGGACATATCAAGCATCCCCAAGCTAAGTTCCTACTCGTTCTCGAGTAGGTAAACGATAACACAAAGATAATTTTTGAGGTGACATGCTACCAACATAATCTTGATCATATAGTAATGTAAAGCATGTGAGCGGAGATCAAATCATTCAAAGCAAAAGTCTATGTTTGATATTAAACACATAGATGAATAAAACAAGACAATTAAACAAGTAAAAACCTTTCATGGAAGATGCTATAAAGACATGAAACCGTACAAAGTTCATTATAGATGTTTTAAGCATTCAGTATAGAAGTTATCCTTCTACTCGAGCATCCAGCAATCTTTCACAAATATAGAAAGGATCCAGTCAAGCAAAAGTATCACAAACGTAATGAATTCACTGGTTAGAAGTTTTACTCAACCGGTGAGCGTAAGCATTTGGTATTGGCACCAGGATGTTATGGCAAAGAGAATAATAATGGGGCTTTGGAAGGCCAATGGAAGAAAGGCTCACAAAGCTATAAGTGATCATTAGACAAGAGGAAGTCTTATAATCGAAGCTATGCAAGGAGTAGTGATTGCCATACAACGGATGCACATAGAGCTATAAGTGTATGAAAGCTCTCCAATGGAACTAGTGGGGGTGCATCCAGCTTGGTTGCTCATGAAGACCTAGAGCACTTTTGAGGAGGCTCATCATTGGAATATACAGCCCAAGTTCTATAACGTAAATTCCCCACATAGTTATACTAATGAAACATGAGAACTCTCTCATATGAAGCATAGGTGCTACTAGCACAAATAATGACTATAAAACTGGTGCTAAACATGAGCACTAGTATGGATAAAGGATAGTAATGTTGCCCCCTCTCTCTTTATTTCTTTTTTTTCTCTTTTTTTCTTTTTTTTTCTTTTTCTGTTTCTCTTTTCAATGGCCTCCGTGGCTTTTTCACTTTTCTCTCCCTCACTGTAGGGGCAACACTCTAATATGACAACACACTTTTTGGTACAAATAACTCATAATGAACAAAACATGATGTATAAAATTGTATGCCTCTGCCAGTGTAGCAGAATGTACAATGATCTTGCGTAACATGGTTAAAACCACACATCAGCTGTATAGAATCATGCAAAGCAATATATAACAATGATGAATGACAGCAATGTATGGAATCGTAGGCAGAAAACAAAAAATTTCCTAGCGACGATAACCGTAAACTAGCCAAGATCTATTCTATGCAGATATACTATACGGAAGGAGATCAGAATACATACCCTTGCAGACCGGAAGCGGGATTACGTTCCCGCAGAAACGTTGTCGATGGAGACGACGAAGCCGACCTCACGGTCGTGTAGAGGAAGTAGACAGCTCCCAGCGCCAAACGATGGCGCCTCGTGGTTCCACACACGTACGGTGTGGATGACGACCTCCGGGCTCCAGATCCAGCGGAGCAGCGAAAGTGGAAGAGTGGATCTAGCAGCACGGCGGTGTGCAAACTATAGAGAGACTTCTCTCCTCGTACGAAGCTCCAGAATCGGAACCCCGTTAAAGGTAAGAGAGAAGGAAGGAGGAAATTGTGTGTCTTTCAAGGCAAAGGGGCACCTATATTTATAGGAGAAAAAGGAGTGCCAACCTCCTTAGCTCCCCCATGTGGGACTATTCCCACATGGGGGGTGCGCCGGCCATGGGGGGGTGCGGCTGCCCTAGTGGGCCCCATGTGGCCCACTAGGGTGGCAGCCCCCCTTTTTCCTTTTTCCTTTTTATTTTCTTTTTCCCCGAATGGGCCTCTAAGGCCCATTTAACTTTTAATGCCTTTTAAATTCAAAATTAATTAAATAAATAATGTATTTAATCATTAATAACACTTATTAATATTAGATACATATCATTTAATTCATTCGGACCCCGAAACATATTTCGTGGCCTCCGATCAATCATCGGACAATTACCGGAACACTTCCGGAGCTCCAGAACACTTCCGGAGTTCCTGTTTCTTATTCTCTCTAAATCCAATCTAATCGTCACCCACCCTTAAGTGTGTTGCCCCACGGTTCGGAATCACTCCAGACATGATCGAGACTCTCTCTCCGATCAATCGACTAAAAGCGGAATCTGGATATCCATGATAGCCCCTGTGTGTCCACGAATGTCTCTTAATTCATTTGAACCTGTAGACGTCCAGTTTCAATCTCTTGCCAGGCGATACTTAGATTGTCGAGCGTCGTTCTCCGGTACCACATTTTACCGAGCTTGACCTCATCCTTGACAATCTATCTTTTCTCGTCTGTGATGTTACATCCCCGTGACCTAGTCACATGCTTGCAAGCTCATTAGATGTAATCTCACCGAGTGGGCCCAGAGCATCTATCCTGCTATGCGGATTGGCAATTCCCGCTATTGATTACTCGCCCCGACTACTTCCTTCCGATACCCGAAGGTGTCACCCTTATTGTCGTGCGTATGAGACATGACGTTAGGTGCGATCAGCCGTATCTTTCAGAAGCAGCGACTTGATATAATCTCACGGTCCAAGATCTGAAACTACGTTTCTATATTTTGGGTATGTCCATCAAATCATTCACCCAATGATATGATTCCGTTGTTAACCGGTTAATGCCCATGATCAGGAAGCCTTGATCATCTATTACACAACGAACTAGTCAAGTAGAGGCTACTAGGGACCTGGTTGTTTCTATACCACACGTGTATTATGTTTCCGAATAATACAGTTATAGCATGATATTAAAACGTATTATGAACAATAAGAGCTATGACAATAAAATCACTTTATTAATTGCCTCTTGGGCATATCTCCAACAGTCTCCCACTTGCACTAGAGTACAAATTAATCTAGTTTACAACTTGGTAAAAGCTTGACACCAATAGCATTACGGTGTTCTTCATGCTTGTCTCGTGGAAGAGGTTTCGTCAACGGATCTGCAACATTCAGGTCCGTGTGTATTTTGCAAATCTTCACATCGCCTCCCTTGACGTACTGCCGTATGACATGGAAGCGTCGGAGAATATGTTTGGCGGTGGAGTGAGACCTTGGTTCCTTCACGTTGGCAATGACCCCTTTGTTGTCACAGAAGATAATCACAGGGTCTCGCGCACTGGGAACACTCCAAGTTCGATGATGAACTTCCTGAGCCAAACAGCTTCATTTGCAGCATCCGTTGCAGCAATATACTCCGATTCCATTGTAGATTGGGCGACTATGGGTTGCTTCCCACTTCTCCAGCTCACAGCGCCTCCGTTCACCCTAAACACATAGCCTGTTTGAGATTTCGAGTCATCGGGATCTGTGCAGAAACTTGCATCAACGTAACCTGTTACGCCAAGTTCCTCTTCACAGCCTCCATAAACAAGAAACATGTCCTTGGTATACTTAAGATACTTCAGTATGTTCTTAACAGCTGTCCAATGATCCTTGCCAGGATTACTCTGGAATCGACTCGTCAGACTAAGAGCCAATGCCACATCGGGTCGAGTACTTAACATGGCATACAAGATCGATCCTATAGCTGAAGCATATCGAGTGCCATCCACCTCAGCTTTTTCAAGAGCCGTCTGTGGACACTGAGCCATGCTCAATGTTTTTCCCTTGACAACTGGCACAAGACCTTTCTTTGCCAAATGCATATTAAACTTCTTCAATATCTTGTCAAGGTAAGTACTTTGACATAACGCTAGTAGGCGCCTGGGTCTATCACGATAGATCTTAATGCCTAATACGTATGCAGCTTCTCCTAAGTCCTTCATTGAAAATTTACTGTTTAAATATTCCTTCACGCTTTTCAGAAGTTCCACATCATTCCCAATTAGTAATATATCATCCACATATAGAACTAGGAATGCAACTGAGCTCCCACTCATTTTCTTATAAATGCAGGTCGCTTCCACATTTTGGACAAATCCAAAACCTTTGATCACCTCATCAAAGCGAAGATTCCAGCTCCGAGATGCCTGCTTCAGTCCATAAATGTAACGCTGAAGTTTGCATACCTTGCCAACATTTCCTGGACTGACAAAACCTTCAGGTTGTACCATATACAACTCTTCCTCAATGTTGCCATTTAGGAACGCTGTTTTGACATCCATCTGCCATATCTCATAATCATGATATGCAGCCGTTGCTAGCAAAACTCGAATAGACTTTAGCATCGCTACCGGTGAAAACGTTTCATCGTAGTCAATTCCATGAACTTGTCGGAAACCTTTTGCGACAAGCCGAGCCTTATAGACGGTCACATTATCGTCAGCATCAGTCTTCTTCTTAAAGATCCATTTATTCTCGACAGCCTTGCGCCCTTCGGGAATCTCCACCAAAGTCCATACTTTGTTGTCATACATGGATTCTATTTCGGATTTCATGGCCTCAAGCCATTTCTCGGACTCGGGTCCTTCCATCGCCTCTTTGTAATTTGTAGGTTCGTCTTGTTCAATTAACATGACGGTGCAAACAAGATTACCGTACCACTCAGGAGAAGTACGGGTTCTTCCAGACCTACGAGGTACAATAGCCTCCTCGACATTTTCTCCCACTTCATCTGTTATGAAGGGCGGTTCAGGAACTGTTTCCGTTGCGCCACTCGGTATTTCGAGTTCAGGATCAACTATCTCATCGAGGTCTATTTTCCTCCCACTTACTCCTTTAGCGAGAAACTCCTTCTCGAGAAAGGTGTCGTTTCTAGCGACAAACGTTTTGCCCTCGGCTTGGTGGTAGAAGGTGTATCCTATGTGTTGGGGATATACCAAGTAGGGGTATCTCTAACATGGGTCAATCCGGCTAACAAGGCGGATGACAAAGAAGGCGGATGACAACTAGGCAGAAGGCGGATGACAACAAGGCAGAAGGCTGGATGACAAACAAGGCAGCCGGCAAGAAGGAGGCCCAAGACTGAAGCCCACGAAGCCACCAAATCCAAGACGGAAGGCGGCATACTTGCCGGCTAGGTTTAGGACTCCGTATACTTGCTGGATACGTAATCACCTTGTAACCCTAGGTCCAGCCGCCTATATAAGCTGGACCACGGGACGCCTTTAGGGCACGATACTCTCATACGATTCAACACAACCAACTCATTGTAACCTGTTCACGGCGATATTGCCTTATAGTGAGTTATAGCAGCACGTAGGGCACCGCCACCGCCGTGGTGCCTGAAGCTGGGTAAACCGCCGTGTACAATCCCGACCTTGACGACGTCCACCTTCTTGCCCTACGTTCACCCTCGGCTAGCAGGACCCCGTCTCCTATCCAAGATGCCGATACGACGACAGTTGGCGCCCACCGTGGGGTCTAAAGCGTCAGGCGTCACGTTCCAGGCGGGATCACTTTTGGCTGTCCGCAGCCGGCGATTCCGATCGTCATAATCAACAAGATCGCATCTGGCCGGCTGATTCGCTTCAACGTGATTCACGTCATCGGTCAGATCGCATCTAAACTTTATCGACAAGATCATATCTAGCCGACACATCTGTTTCGGCGCGATCAACCTCGTCATCACCGGCAGATCGATCTGGCCGGCTAATCCTCATAGCCGATACACACGGGATCCGTCATCCTCGTGCAGATCGATTTGGCTCGCTCACCTTCGTCGGCGCGGGGCTGGACGTCCAGCACTTCCCTCGCGCACGGCGGACCGATTCTATCTGATCAAAGGCGTACGCTCGTCGCTACCGTCTTAATCTATTTAGATCGGAGTGCTTCCCTTGCCAATACGTAGCAGCCACGACTCATGGTCGCGTGCCGACAAAAAGTTGCACGTGGGTTCGGCGATTAAAGCAAGCAGGCAGCCCACTAGCCGGACCGAGTTCCGAGATGGCAAAGGTGAGGCGAGGCGATCATCAGGCCATGGCTCCTACACGCGTCAGCGCGTGCCTGGTTTCGCCGGCTACCAAAAAACGAGCAAGTCATCTTCTGGTCCGACTAAAGCTCCAGGCAACATGCAGAAACCAGATCCGGCTTGTTTGCCTTGGTTGCTGAGCCGGGTAGCAATTGGATTCAATATGTTCACCGGATCCAACTCTGGCAACGCTGTCTCATACGAGCGGCAAAGGTCGCAAGGATTCAGCAACCAGCTTGTCGGGGACGCCGGGCAGCAAACGCAAACAGCCTAATCAGCAATTAGCGATCAGAAGTAAATCACGTGCTTCAAAGTCCCAGAAATAAACAAATGCTCCGTGAGTTTGCATGCATACGTACATGGATTCTTTGGGATGTATCGCCGCTGCACATGGTGACGTGATTTTCATGCATGGATTTCTCACAAGAGTGCTAATCTACATGAACAGCAGGCAGCATCGCTCCGCGCGATTCAGCTGCGCCGCGTCATGTGCATGGCTGGCTATTCAGTCATAAAATTTCGCCATATCAATGATGTCAGCGGGACGCCGCCATCATTGCTTCCGGCTTAGACGATCTCATCGTCATCTAGCGCAGGTTCCGTTCCGACGTTCGGTCTGCACAAATTTAGCACCATATCGCTAGCTGTTATTTCCGATCGCCTGAACCTGGCCAGTTTGGGAGGACATCGATCGTTCAAAAACAGTCTAGCTCCACGTTTTAGCTTAATTGCAAACGCGGCACAACGCCTCTCTGGCATATTTATTGTCGTGTTCCGACATGACACGCCGCCAGTCCGGCATATTTATCGTCGCGTTCCGACGTGACATGTCGCCAGCCCGGCATATTTATCGTCGCGTTCTGACGCGGCACGCCGCCTTTTCGGCAAATTTATCATCGGGTTCCGGTTTAATCGCTAATTGGCAAGCATAAGAGGAGAACTCGGAAGCTGCCGCCTACATCCGGGGGCTGCCGCCTACATCCTGGGGCTGCCGCCTACATCCTAGGAGTTGTCTTCTTCAGCCTGGGGCTGCCGTCTTCCGACTCGCCTTTCTCGACATCGGCGTCCGCATACATCAAAAAGATAAGTTCTTTATAACATTTAATTAATCATATGGTCATGAAATAAAAGTCTATGGTTTGCTCATTATGCTCTGAGATCATGCCGTCTTTTGTTTTTTCATGTGATCATATACTCTTAGTATCAAGGTTGCCCGAAATCTGCTCTGTGCTAAGTGGTTCAAACTTTTCGATACTTGCCGCCTCCGGGCCAAATTAAGCAATCATTTTGCACCGCCTAATATCCTTATTCTGATTGTTTATATGTGGGTTGCCTAGTAGTATGTTTTTGGCACCAACATGCCGGCTTCGGTCTCTGAGTCTAAACTATCTGGTACTAGCCCTGGTTGACTCAGCTAAAGTAACTGCGCTGCGGTACCGCCAACATACAAAAAGCTAAGCATATAGGCCAGATAAATATTAAGGCGGGCCACGTAAAATTTACAACCCAAGAGTTTGTGCAAAAACTGCCGGCTTAGGCCTTAAAATTATTCAGCTTACATTAAAAGTACATGTTAATGCAGCTATGTTTACTGTGCAGGATACTTGACACTTGGGGGCTGCAGTCGCAGCATTTTCATCAAGTCTCGAGCCGCCTTTTCGTCAAGGCGGCACAAACCTCGACAACTACAGCCATTCGATCTACAACGCCACAAGTTTCTTCTGAGCATCAAGCCGACTTTCGAGTACGTCGACTCAACGCTCGGGGGCTGCAGATAGGCGGATCAAGAAAAACTCTGGCTAAAAGAAGCCCGGGGGATCGACATCAACACTTCCCTCGTCCATTACTCGGGGGCTGCATGACTTGCAACCTCGTTGCCAACAACATGACCGCCTTGTCGTCAGCGACACGGCCACCATTATCGCCTCCGTGGCACAACCACCTTGTTGACAGCAACACAATCGCCTACGTGGCATGGCCGCCTTGTCAGCGACACGGCCACCTTCATCGCGTTCGGTTTGAAGCAAATTGATCGCCAGATTGTTAGTTGTTGTTTCCAATCGCCCAAACCTGGCCAGTTTGGGAGGACATCGATTGGTACAAAATAATAAAGCTCCATGTTTCTGGCTTAATTGCTAACATGGCACAGCCGCCTTGTCGTCAGCGACACGGCCGCCTTTATTGTCAACAACACGGCTGCCTCCGTGGTATAGCCGTCTAGTTGTCATGACTGCCTCTGCGGCACAAACAACATTCATGGCACCGTTCCACCTCTCTGCCTGTTCAAACTGTCATGAACCAGAGCAACACGAACGTGCTAACTGTTGGCCTCATCCGTCAACATTTGATAAGACCTTGTCTAGAAGAATCCTGACAGCAGTCAGGTCGTCTTTCCATGTTGGCGGCATCGGTCCGGCTACTTTAGGCGGACTGCCGCCTACTTCAACTTCGGAATGCTTCAAGCTCTTCAGCCGCCTACATTCAAGAAACAAGACGGACGTTGTAGTCAAGAGAAGATGGCAACTGGAGAACTTAAACCTTTCCGGGGGCTAATGTTGGGGATATACCAAGTAGGGGTATCTCTAACATGGGTCAATCCGGCTAACAAGGCGGATGCCAAACAAGGCGGATGACAAAGAAGGCGGATGACAACTAGGCAGAAGGCGGATGACAACAAGGCAGAAGGCTGGATGACAAACAAGGCAGCCGGCAAGAAGGAGGCCCAAGACTGAAGCCCACGAAGCCACCAAATCCAAGACGGAAGGCGGCATACTTGCCGGCTAGGTTTAGGACTCCGTATACTTGCTGGATACGTAATCACCTTGTAACCCTAGGTCCAGCCGCCTATATAAGCTGGACCACGGGACGCCTTTAGGGCACGATACTCTCATACGATTCAACACAACCAACTCATTGTAACCTGTTCACGGCGATATTGCCTTATAGTGAGTTATAGCAGCACGTAGGGCACCGCCACCGCCGTGGTGCCTGAAGCTGGGTAAACCGCCGTGTATAATCCCGACCTTGACGACGTCCACCTTCTTGCCCTACGTTCACCCTCGGCTAGCAGGACCCCGTCTCCTATCCAAGATGCCGATACGACGACACTATGGTTTCCCGTGGATACCCTACAAAGACGACCTTTTCCGATTTTGGTTCAGTTTGTCAGGCTGCAATTTCTTGACATAAGCCTCACAACCCCAAACTTTCAGGAACGACAGCTTAGGTTTCGCACCATGCCATACCTCATACGGTGTCGTTTCCACGGATTTAGATGGAGCCCTATTTAAAATGAATGCGGCTGTTTCTAACGCATATCCCCAAAACGATACGGGCAAATCGGTAAGAGACATCATAGACCGTACGCTATCTAATAAAGTACGATTACGTCGCTCGGACACGCCGTTGCGTTGTGGTGTTCCGGCAGGCGTAAGCTGTGGCACAATTCCACAGGCCTTCAGATGTGTGCCAAACTCAAAACTCAAATATTCGCCACCACGATCGGATCGGAGGTGCTTTATTTTCTTGTTAAGTTGATTTTCAACCTCACTTTGAAATTCTTTGAACTTTTCAAAAGTTTCTGACTTGTGTTTCATTAAGTAGATATACCCGTATCTACTCAAGTCATCAGTGAAGGTTACAAAGTAACGATAACCATTGCGCGTTGATACGCTCATTGGGCCGCACACATCTGTATGTATAACTCCCAATAATTCCGACGCACGTTCAACGAAACCATTGAACGGTGACCTAGTCATCTTGCCCATGAGGCATGGTTCGCAAGTGTCAAGAGATCCAAAATCTAATGACTCCAAAAGTCCAGCTGAGTGGAGTTTCTTCATGCGCTTTACACCAATATGACCAAGTCGGCAATGCCACATATACATGGCGGTATCATCACTAAGTCTAATCCTTTTGGCATCTATGTTATGGATATGTGTACTACGATCGAGATTCAACAAGAATAAACCATTATTCACAGGAGCATCAACATAAAAGATATCATTCATCGAAATAGCACAACCATTTGATACTGAATTGAATGAATATCCGTCTTGCAACAAGCAAGAACCACTTATAATGTTTACACTCAGAGATGGCACAAAATAACACTTATTTAAAACCAAAACTAATCCCGAAGGTAGATGTAGAGGGAGCGTGCCGACGGCCACCACGTCAACTCTTGATCCATTGCCGACGCGCATCGTCACCTCGTCCTTTGCCAGGCGCCGACTATTCCGCAACTCCACCTGTGAGTTACAAATATGAGCAACAGAGCCGGTATCAAATACCCAGGTATTACTACGGGCGCATGTAAGGTACACATCAATAACATGTATATCAAATATACCTTTATCTCTCCCGACAATCTTGCCGGCCTTCTTGTCTTCCAGGTACTTGGGGCAGTTGCGCTTCCAGTGACCATCTCCCTTGCAGTAGAAGCATTCCACGCCAGGTTTGGGACCAGGTTTGTTAGCCTTGGATTTGGCAACGTGTTTGCCATCCTTCTAGACTTCCAGTTCTTCCTTCCCTTGCCGCCAGATTTCTTAAAATCGACGGTCTTGTTGACCATCAACAGCGTGTGCTCCTTCTTGATTTCCACCTCAGCAGTCTTGAGCATCACGAACACCTCAGACAGGGACTTAGCCATGCCCTGCATGTTATAGTTCATGACGAAGCCTTTGTAGCTAGGAGGCAACGATTGCAGCACCCTATCAATCGCCAGCTCATCAGGAATCTTGCATTCCAGAGCGTTCAGGCGTTGAACGTAGCCAGACATTTTGACCACGTGCTCGCTCACACTGCTATGCTCTTCCATCTTGGCTGAGAAGAAAAGCTCAGAAGCTTCATACCTCTCAGCCTTAGCCTGCGGCGCAAAGACAGCCTTGAGATCAGAAATTATCTCAAAGCACTCATCTTCTCAAAGCGCTTTTGCAGGTCGGCTTCCATGGCGTAGAGCATGCCACTCTGGACGAAGGAGGAATCCTCCGACTTGGTCTGATAGACCTTCTTCTCGTCATCGGAGGCGTCGTCTGCAGGAGGGTCACCTAGGGCGGCTTCAATGACGTAAGCCACCTTGTGGGGAGTGAGGAGGATCCTCAGGTTGCGGAACCAGGACATGAAGTTCGACCCATTGGTCTTAAGCTTTTCTTTCTCAAGGAACAGGCCAAGGTTAAAGGTGGGGCGAGACATCTACAATGGAATTTGCAAAACATAAGACGTTTGTTCATAATAAAATATGGGTTCAAGTTTTAGTAAAATTAAAACTACCAGAACTCCCACTCAAGACGAGTATCCCTCTCATCGTCTTAGTGATTACACAATCCCCATCCATTACGCTACCCCCATCGATCAGGCGAATAGCATAACTTCAAAGGTAGACATCGTATATCAATCACATCACCGTATGTGACTCGTGCTTAACCTTTCGGTACTTGTGTTCCGAGGCCATATACTGTATATGCTAGGCTCGCCATAACACCCTTTGCCGTATTGCGTGTGCAACGTGGCTTACACCCACGTATGCGAACGAAGAGACGAGTGTAACCGCAAGCGCGTACCCCGTAACGTAGAACTTTATTGGTGGTGCACGACAGAGGGAGAACACTATTATCGGAATTTTGGGAGGGATCATCTTATATACTACCGCCGTGTAACTAATATATAACATATATACATACACAATATAAGATGCACACAACCTACATAACATCTAAATGAAATGTAATGCGACATGATATGGTCTTCTCCGCGCCGATGGTCTCCTTCGCGCCAACAGTTTATAAACAATTTAATAAACCTACCTTGACCATATCACATTGCCCCTGCAAAATAAAGTTAGACGCTTCTACTTTATCTTTTGCATGTTTTACGTGGCTGCTAGGGCTTCCGCACAAGAACCGTTTCTTACCTACGAAAACAACCACAACAGCGATAAGACAATTGTCTCTATTACACCCCTTTCGGGGCCCTCCATTGTAAATGCGATATCAACTATTGTAGGAGATACAGACACCCGCCAGCCACATATACGGTACAAGCCATATGTCAGGTGTGGAACCAGTCTCGCGTAAGAGTACGCGTAAAGTCGGTCCGGGCCGCTTCATCCCACAATGCCGCGATATAAACAAGTACACGCGAGAGGGTAACAAATGTAGAATCGATGCCCACATTCAACATGTGTTCTAACCGTACAGAATATCTACGCATAGATCGGCTCTGATACCACTGTTGGGAATCGTAGGCAGAAAACAAAAAATTTCCTAGCAACGATAACCGTAAACTAGCCAAGATCTATTCTATGCAGATATACTATACGGAAGGAGATCAGAATACATACCCTTGTAGACCGGAAGCGGGATTACGTTCCCGCACAAACGTTGTCGATGGAGACGACGAAGCCGACCTCAGGGTCGTGTAGAGGAAGTAGACAGCTCCCAGCGCCAAACGATGGCGCCTCGTGGTTCCACACACGTACGGTGTGGATGACGACCTCCGGGCTCCAGATCCAGCAGAGCAGCGGAAGTGGAAGAGTGGATCTAGCAGCACGGCGGTGTGCAAACTATAGAGAGACTTCTCTCCTCGTACGAAGCTCCAGAATCGGAACCCCGTTCAAGGTAGGAGAGAAGAAGGAGGAATGGGTTTTCAAGGCAGGGGCACTCCTATATAGGAGAAGGGAGGCCAACCTCCTTGGCTCCCCCATGTGGGACTATTCCCACATGGGGGTGCGCCGGCCATGGGGGGGTGCGGCTGCCCTAGTGGGCCCCATGTGGCCCACTAGGGTGGCAGCCCCCCTTTTTCCTTTTTCCTTTTTATTTTAAGGCCCATTTAACTTTTAATGCCTTTTAAATTCGAAATTAATTAAATAAAAATGTATTTAATCATTAATAACACTTATTAATATTAGATACATATTATTTAATTCATTCGGACCCCGAAACATATTTCGTGGCCTCCGATCAATCATCGGACAATTACCGGAACACTTCCGGAGCTCCAGAACACTTCCGGAGTTCCTGTTTCTTATTCTCTCTAAATCCAATCTAATCGTCACCCACCCTTAAGTGTGTTACCCCACGGTTCGGGATCACTCCAGACATGATCGAGACTCTCTCTCCGATCAATCGACTAACAGCGGAATCTGGATATCCATGATAGCCCCTGTGTGTCCACGAATGTCTCTTTATTCGTTTGAACCTGTAGACGTCCAGTT
Source organism: Poa pratensis (assembly GCA_947311845.1). NCBI lineage: Eukaryota > Viridiplantae > Streptophyta > Magnoliopsida > Poales > Poaceae > Poa > Poa pratensis. Next base: position 63,251,778 of record CAMZMU010000036.1, on the reverse strand, counting down.
TCAATCTCTTGCCTGGTGATACTTAGATTGTCGAGTGTCGTTCTCCGGTATCACATTTTACCGAGCTTGACCTCATCCTTGACAATCTATCTTTCTCGTCTGTGATGTTACATCCCCGTGACCTAGTCACATGCTTGCAAGCTCATTAGATGTAATCTCACCGAGTGGGCCCAGAGCATCTATCCTGCTATGCGGATTGGCAATTCCCGCTATTGATTACTCGCCCCGACTACTTCCTTCCAATACCCGAAGGTGTCACCCTTATTGTCGTGCGTATGAGACATGACGTTAGGTGCGATCAGCCGTATCTTTCAGAAGCAGCGACTTGATATAATCTCACGGTCCAAGATCTGAAACTACGTTTCTATATTTTGGGTATGTCCATCAAATCATTCACCCAATGATATGACTCCGTTGTTAACCGGTTAATGCCCATGATCAGGAAACCTTGATCATCTGTTACACAACGAACTAGTCAAGTAGAGGCTACTAGGGACCTGGTTGTTTCTATACCACACGTGTATTATGTTTCCGAGTAATACAGTTATAGCATGGTATTAAAACGTATTATGAACAATAAGAGATATGACAATAAAATCACTTTATTAATTGCCTCTAGGGCATATCTCCAACAAGCAAGTCATGTAATGTAAGGTGGAAGTTGCATGGCAATATATCTCGGAACAACTATGGAAATGCTGTGATAGGTAGTTATGGTGGCTGTTTTGAGGAAGATGTTTGGCTTATGTGTAGGAGAACAAGATGAAGTTCTCCCACGGGGTTGGATGTACTGGCAAAGTATGCACAACTCTCAATGTGAGCAGAAGTCAATGCACAACACCAAAGAGGCTAGCAAAATATGGATGGTGAAAGTGCCAAAAACAGTAGTTCAACATTAATCAAAAAGAACTCACAAGTTTATTGCAAACAACTAGCAGGTTAAATATTAAGAGCATGATTAAATTTACCCCAAGGAGGGACGTTCACGGAGGCACAAGTACCCGCTAGATCCTCGACCTTAGCACGCAACTATGTTGTTTCCAAAAACCTTCAGACATGAGAAGCTATCAAGTCCAACTACACCTTCAGCAAGTAACGTAGAGCGTGGTGAAAACGGTGTTTGTATCAGTGTGGAATAAAGGACCGGGTCCACAGTTCACTAGTGGTGTCTCTTCATAAGACAAATAAACATACATGTTGGGTGAACGAATTACAGCTGGGCAATTGACAAATTGCAAACGCACGGCAATGCAATATATGACAAGCACATGTTCATTGTTAGATCTATTGGGCATTACAACAATATACATAGACCGCTTACTAGCTGCATCTATGACTCATAATCCACTCACAAGATAGCTTCCGGGTCTCCCATGAGTATTAAGTTGCAAGCAACAGATTATAGCATTAAGCAAAGTGTGTAATATAAACAAACGCATTAGACTTAACAGCAGTACCCTTAAGCTAAGCATCGGTTATTTTATCCCTAGTGGCAACAACACATCTACAGCCTTAGTTGTTTTTGTCTATCAAGCCCAGGTTTCAAGAGGCATGAACCCACTATCTAGCATAAATATCCTCTCTTGCAGTCATTAGCATATACTTGGCCAAAGCATCTTCTAACAACGAAGAGCATGCAGGAACATAGATAAAACATAATTTAGATAGATGAACAAATTTGATCATAACTTCACAATTCATCGGATCCCAGCAAACACAACATGTAGCATTACATAAAGATGATCTTGATCATGTTAGGCAGCTCACAAGATCTAAACATGATAGCACAAGGTGGAGAGACTACCAACTAGCTACTGCTATGGACCCGTAGTCCCGTGGAGAACTACTCACGCATCACTCCGGAGGCAGGCATGGTGATGTAGGGCCCTCCGATGATGATTTCCCCTCTGGCAAGGTGCCGGGAAGAACTGCAGAAACCCTCCGAACTAGGGTTGAAGACGACGGTGGCCTCAGAACTTTTCGTGGATTTTTGCTCGGGTATCTAGGATTTCCCGTTTAGATGCAATTTATAGGCGAAAGGGCGGCATCGGTGGCCAGCCGAGGTGGGGCGGCGGCCTAGGTGCGCGGCCCACCCTGGGCCACGCCGTGGGCCCGCCGGCCTGCCTGGTGTGGCCCCCCGGCTCCGTCCTCCTGGCTACTGCTCCGTCTCGGTCTAGAAATAAATCAGTTAAATTGGCGTCCAATTCCGAGAATATTTCCAGAATAGATTTTCTGAAACAAAAAGACAGCAGAAAACAGGAACTGGCACTGTGGCATCTTGTTAATAGGTTTGTCCTAGAAAATGCATAAAAATGATATAAAGTGTAAGATAAACATGTGGTAATCAATATATAATAGGCATGGAACATCAAAAATTATAGATACGTTTTGGACGTATCATAATCCTACTTACCGAGGGGGCTCGAGAAATGCGGTTATCGGGCGGTAACCAGATTTACCGCCCGGTTACCCAAACCTTGCCTTGGAGGCGTGGCTGATCACGGCCTCTCGTCGGCGGGGGGGGTTCCCGTCCTTTGTTTAGGTTTTTTCAGTGTCTTCTTCGAGATGGTGAGGCGGTGGCTACATCTTGAAGTCAGAATAAGCTCCGCCTCATCCTATCCTCGCTCTGCTGGTGTGTCTGATAGCGTGGATCACACGTTCGTTGGGAGACCCAAGAGGAAGGTATGAAGCAGTGTAGCAGCAGTTTCCCTCAGTATGAAACCAAGATTTAATCGAACCAGTAGGAGCAAGAAATCACTTCTAAAGGTTGTCAGTGGCGCGCTGACGTGGAACCTGCACACAACACAATCAAACTAGTTTGCCCCAACGAAACAGTGAGGTTGTCAATCTCACCGGCTTGCTGAAAACAAAGGATTAAACGTATGGTGTGGAAAACAGTAGTAAATTGCAGAGAATGAAAAGGAACAATGTTTGCACTTGGTTGTATTATCAGTGTAAAAGAATGGACCGGGGTCCACAGTTCACTAGTGGTGTCTCTCCATAAAAGATAACTAACATGCTGGGTGAACAAATTACAGCTGGGCAATTGACAAAATATTGAGCGCATAACAATGCATATATATGACATGATGATTACTATGATATTCATGTGGGCATTACGACAAAATACATAGACCGTTATCCAACAGCGTCTATGACTAATAATCCACCGCCAGGTTGTCATCCGAGTTCCCCGTTGGTATTAAGTTGCAAGCAACGGATAATTGCATTAAGTAATGTGCGTAATGTAAACAAATGCATTAGACCTAACGGCGCACCCTTAAGCTAAGCATCGGTTATTTTATCCCTAGTGGCAACAGCACATCCACAACCTTAGAAGTTATTGTCACTCTCCCAGATTACCGGAGGCATGAACCCACTATCTAGCATAAATACTCACTCTTGGAGTTACAAGCATCTACTTGGCCAAAGCATCTACTAGTAACGGAAAGCATGCAAGATCATAAATAACATATAAGATAGATTGATAATCAACTTGACATAGTATTCAATATTCATCGGATCCCAGCAAACACAACATGTAGCATTACAATAAGATGATCTTGATCATGATAGGCAGCTCACAGGATCTAAACATGATAGCATAAAGTGGATAGACAACCATCTAGCCACTGCCATGGACCCGTAGTCCAAGGATGATCTACTCACGCATCACTCCGGAGGCAGGAATGGTGATGTAGAGCCCTCCGGTGATGATTCGCCTCTCCGGCAGGGTGCCGGGAGGAGCTTCTGAACCCTCCCGGGCTAGGGTTGACGGCGGCGGCGTCTCTGGAACTTTTCGTGGATAATGGCTCGGGTATTTAGCGTTTTCGCGTCGGGAGGAATAAATAGGCAAAAGGGCGGCGGCTGGCGACCCACGTGGGCCCCACACCACCCCACGGGGCGGAGGGGGGCCCGCGCGGCCCCATGGTGTGCCTGCCACGTGGCTCCCCTCCGTCTCTCCTTTGGACTCCGTGTTCGTGTTGGAAAAATAGGAGGTTCCGTCCAAGTTTCGTCCAATTCCGAGAATATTTTCAGACTAGCTTTTCTGGAATACAAAAACAGCAGAAAACAGGAACTGGCACTGTGGCATCTTGTTAATAGGTTAGTCCCAGAAAATGCATAAAAATGCTATGAAGTGTATATAAAACATGTAACAAATGGTATAATATCAACATGGAACATTAGAAATTATAGATACGTTTGAGACGTATCAGTGTCTAGCGCCAGCAGAGGGCGCGTGGAGGCGTGTGTCCGGCGGATCTCCCAGGATCCAGTCCGTTTTCGTGTTCGTCCTTGTGCTCGCAGGTCTGGCCCTTCCAATTTATGGTTGTCATCATTGACGATGGTTACTGCTCTGGTGCGCTGGTCCCTCGGGGACTTAACACGAGGACTTCTTGTATGTCTACTACAACAACAAGCTCTACTACGACAAGCTTTACCCGGCTCCGGTGAGGGAGGGGTGAGGACGGCGGTGCACCTTCGACCCGCTTCAGTGTTCGTAGTCGTCGCTGGGTGGTCTGAAGATCCATTTGTAATTTTTATTACTTTTAAAATTCTTTATACCGTTGTTGATGATCAATAAATTGGTTGGCCTTTTTGCAAAAAAAGAGGTTTAAACGTGAATCGAGGTTGTGGAGGAGAGGGCAATGATCCCAAGGTGAATCCGTTTTGAGTGAAGGCAGTGTGGCTCTCGGTGCTTGCCAACCCGTTCAAGCGACTTGAAGCTTAGTTTGTTTGGCGCCTCCTGCACCTCGAAGACCTTGCCAACAAAAGTACATATATTCTCACTTTCATTGCTGAAGCTGAACCAATGGTTGACCCATTGTGGAACATAGACTTTGCTCGGTGTGCAACAACCTTATGGCATATAAGGAATGAGCGGATTTTTTAAGATAAAGTTTTCAGCTGGACCTAGATCAAGAATGAAATTTCTGAAGTCCTACGCACTGTGGAGTACCAGGACCATGAAGGAACAAACTAAAGCTTGTGTTTTGGCATGGACCTGGATCAAGAATGAAATTTCTGAAGTCCAACGCACTGATCTCTTTTACTCTGTTCTTGCATGTTTGCCATTTTTTCCCTGTCTTGGTTTTTGCTAACGCCATCACGACTTAGCGCTCTTTGTACAATGTACTCCCTCAGTTTTTATTTACTTCGTGTTCTCAGTTTAGTCAAAGTCAATATTTGTTAAGTTTGACCAATTTTTTTGCAAAATATATCAGCATGTACAATGTAAAATTTGTATTATTAGAATTGTCATTAAGTATACTTTCATACTATATGTATATGGTATTATGGATGTTCATATTTTTCTTATATTCTTGGTCAAACTTGATAAAATTTGACAATGACTAAATCCATAACGCAAAGTAAATAAAAACGGAAGGAGTATTGTATACTTCCAGACTTCGGTCTGATTTTGAATATATATAAGGTAGGGGAACCTCAAAAGTTGGAATGATTGTTTTCTGGGTAATATTAAGTTCTAAATCCTCATTGCAAATGAGGTGATCTTCCGTCTTGATGTGACTATGGAGAGTACACCCTTCTAGGCACTGGAATTATTTGTAAATGCGATTGCTCAAGAAAAAACTTCTCAGCTTTTCCTCGCTCGAAAAAAGGCAATTTTAGTTCAAACTGTTGTAGTTCAAGGAAGGTGATATTTGCACGTCGATATATTTCCACATGCATGCTAGTCAGCATCGGCGGAAAGGCTTCATCATGAATCTCAAAGTAAATAGTGTGACGATCTTTGACCACAACGACAAGGCGGCTACAGCCTATGTCTTCTTCTGTTTCCTCTCCCGGCGGGTTCACCCTATACCATGGGTACCTTTGGCTCCTCTCCCTATGCATGCAACACCATGAGGTCGACTTCACCAAAGAGGAGATTTGAGGTGTGAACAAATCATGGGAGCAGGATAAGACTCCTAGATCTAACTGTTTAATTTACCGAAAGGTTCTACACATCGCGTTGGCACATGAGAGCATCTCCAACATATGCCCTATTTTAAGTCATGTGCCTAACATGATCGACATACTATTTGAGGGCAGGTTATCTCTCCTCCATGTTTATCAATACAAAGGTATCGCGAGTGTCTAACATGATCGAGATCCATATAATATAATTGCTTTTACTATTGTGTTTGTTAGGATATGATGAATTATAATGTTATGATCAGATCGTGCATGCTATATATATGATGTTATTTGATATCTTGATTTTCTTATTTACTGTTCATACATACATTTCCGATTTATTGTATACACTAGCCAAGTTTATGTGTAAATCTCCAAGAGGGGATATATATTCGATAGTGGGTTCAATCTTGCATTTTCAGTCCTCGAGTGACAAAAATGTGCAAGAGGATAATGTGTTGTTGCTACTAATAAGGGTAAAATAACGGTTGCTAATATCTCCTTTCTATTGTCCGGTAGATTGTTTAACATGATACTCTATTTTTTTACAACTTAATACCTAAGATGCTAGTACAGAAGTTGTCTCGAAGTGGAGTACTAGTTATATATGTTGTCGGGTGGCGGTCTATATACGTTGACGTGATGACTACATGAATAATCCCTAGTGGAAAGGATGATGTAGAACATCACTAGAATTTCTCTCGATTGAGAACCAAAGTTTATCGAACCAATAGGAATACAAAGTATTCAACAAATTAAAATAGAAACGGTTGGTTAAATAAACTATTGCTGGGCAGCTGACAGAACGAGAAATAAACAATTATGATATAAGAAAAAATCACGACACTATTCATGACCGCCACCCAGACAACATCTATATGTTATAATACTCCACTTCAAGACCGTTGTCTATGTTTGCATCTCTAGGTATTAAGTTGTAAACAACAGAGTATTATCTTAAACTCAGTACATGATGTAAATAGTTGCATGGTTAGCAACTATTGTTTTATCCTTAGTAATAACAATACAGTACCCCTACTTGCATGTTTCTGTCACTCGAGAGCTGAGAAAGTAAGGTTGAACCAACTATTGAATACTTACTCCCTCTTGGAGATTCATACATAAACTTGGTCAGAGTCTACCCATAAATCAGAGAGTATATGTAGGAACAGTAAATAAGCAATCGAATATAGCAAATAACATCATTAACATAACCTGCACGATTTGATCATAACTTTACAAATCATCATATCCTAGCAAACATAACAATGTAAAGGCAGTTACACCATATGGATTTTGATCATATTAGATAGCTCACGAGACTTTTGTATTGAGAATATGGAGGAGAGATAACCATCTAGCTATTGCTATGAACCTGTAGTCTAAGGATGAACTACACACGCATCATCATGGAGGCGGCAGTGGTGGTATAGATGCCTCCGGTGATGAATCCCCCCTCTGACAGAGCACCGAACCATGGCTCCAATCGGTTTCCGTGACGGCGGCGGCTTTGTATCAAAAATTCGCAAAATACTTCCTGTCCCATAATTTTTAGGCCAGGAGCCATATATAGACGAAGAGTGGCGCGCAAGGGAAGCAACGAGGCGGCGGCGTGGGTCCCACCCCGCCCCTAGCTGCGACCATGGGTCGCGTGATGGCTATGGGGCCCACCTGTTTCTCCCTTATGTTTCTCTGTGTCGTCTTGAAAAGTTAGATTTCTTTTTTGCAGATTTTTCTGGGCAACTTATTTTTTGCCTTTTTATGAGATGCACAAACAATAAAAACAAGAACTGACACTTAGTACTAGATTAAAAGGTTGGTCCAATGAAAGCAATACAATGATATAAACCCACGGTAGAAGCTTATATCAATTGTATAGAATTAGCATGAAACAATCAAAATTATAGATATGTTCTTGGATGTATCACACTTCACGAGCCGCATCCCAGCGCATCGAGCAGGATCTTGTCGGGTTTCAGTCGGAGGCGGCTGGTGGATCCCATTGCCACACCACGATGCGGTTCGATGGCCGCTCCTGGCGACCGGAGGTGGATTTCAGCCCCCACCACCGCCGCCCAACAAAACACCAACCGACACCGTCATGATCCCACATTGAGCTCCATGAAGGAGTGACCACATAGGGAGTAAACCTCGAGGAGGAGAAGTTATGACCTAGGGGAAGGATCTCGTGTCGCCTCCCACCTTCTCAGGCCACCAACCGAAGAAATCCTAAGAAGGGACTGGGAAGGAGTCTGGTTGCAAATAAGGATGTCAATTTTACCCACGGGTACGTGTAACCGCGTATACCGTACCCGCATGGGCAGGGTATGGGCATAAATCTCTACCCATGGATAGTACCCGTACCCTACCCATTAAGTCGTGGATAGGGCACGGGTATAGCCTTATACCCGTGGGTATACCCATACCCTACCAGTTATATAGACATGTAGATTTAACCGTGGAGCTTCAACATACGCAGCCCGTTATTGAGTTGAGATAATTGTCATGTACTCATCTATGTGTTATTGAGTTAAGATAAATATTTTTCTTGTCAAATATGCTATCGATGAATTTAATATTGTAAAAAGCATGTGTGCCTACCCGTTGGGTACCCATTGGGTATGGGTATCTATTGGGTATGGGTACGGGTAAAGTTTCATACCCATGGGTATGAGTATGAGTAGAATTATGTACACATTGACTATACATGTATGGGTATGGTATTGCTCTACCCGCCCCATACCCCACCCATTGCCACCTTAGTTGCAAATCCTAGCAGTCACCCAGAAATGAGAGAAGAGTGAGGCGATGTCGAATGATGGAACCGGCCTAGATGCTTACCTAGACCTACCTTGTCGCCACGTGGTCTGCTGTAGATTGTTGGCTACGTAGGCTTACTATTAGGCCATTGCGACCAACTTTGCAGAATTGAGGATGTTGTCCAAAATCCCGTGCTCCCTTCGGTCCCCGACGAAAAACCTCCGTCGTGAGGATCACCGTCGATGAAGGCAGACGCGCCCCAACGCGCACCGTGTGTGGACGGGGAGGTCGATCGTCCAACCAATCTCCACAGATTCGCCCTCGCCGATGTATCTCGCTCGATCAACACATCTTACTCGTTGAAGAGCACGAGCCACGCAGAGTCATGACGCAAGAGGAATGTACCCGAGCGAGATGGAGATGAGATCGCCGACGTGAGGGTGGATAAGAGAGTCGCCGCCCATCGCGACCCGATGGAGGAGGACCCATCATCGCTAGAGACCACATTCCTAATTGCAAAATGAAGATGCACCAGTAGCATCTTGGGTTGAAGTAAGCACTAAGATCTATACCTAGGCTTTAAACGGGCCATCTATTTTTTTTTCGTTTCATCTTTCTAGTTCCAATGTTCCATACTTATTCTTCTGTCATATTTTGATCCTACAAAAATATTCAAAGCAAACTCTATTCCAAACTAGAGAATTGCGGGCAAAGTTAAGTATCTATACTACTATTAAAAGAGCAAACATGTTCGGGCAATATCTGATCAACGACCCAGATCGCTCCAATGTTTGACAACTCAACACACCTTTTCGTTTTCGTGAATATTACAGAGATTGCCACCGCTAAAATAAACACTTCGCCCGATGCCTCCACTAGAGAGAACCAGAGAGTAGCAGCGCCGTATCAGCCGGCCGTCGCAAAGCGGACGCATGGCCAACCCACCGGTGATGGCAGCGGGCGCAGCGCTCTGGCGGCCACCTCCGCGCTCCTGACTCTCCACCTCGCCACAGTCCAGCCAACGCCATCGTGCCTGCTGCTGACGGCCACGGGCAAGCACAAACCAGCGCGCTTCCCCGTCCGGACGCGACCAGGGCCTGCTCCCGGTCAACGACTCAACGGCGACGCGGAAGAGCTCCTCACCTCACTACACGGTACGACGAGCCGTCTCCTCCGCGTGCGCACCTCGCTCCGCACAGCAGAACCAGCGCGCATCGATCAGCAGCTGCTGCCCACCTACCACATCCACTCCCTCCAATTAATGTACACGTTGCCTTTTTCATGTTTCCTGTAGCGAACGTCCTCGGCTTCTCTTTGGCTAAAGGCACTACTAATTTGTTTACACTATTTCTTTAATGGTCTTTACTACTCACTCTGTTTCTATATGTAAGGTGTATATTTTTGGCTTGGAAAGTAAAACAGGCTCGTGGACGGGAAAATTGCAACGTTTTGGAGGGAATTATCTCTAGCCATTTGATGTTGGAAAAAGGAGTTTGCATTTCATAAGAGAACATAATCAAATCCCTCAAATAAGTTTTTCAGATGAGTGGTGAAACACAATACATATTATATTCTGGATTAAAAAACAAATACACCTTTTTATATATATGAACGGAGGGAGTACTTTTGTACTTCTGATTATTATGGTAGAAATTCTAATAATAAACAACTCAAACCTCTACCAAATATTATGAATCATTATCATTTATCATGTTCTTGTTGATGTGATTTAAAATAATTTCCTATTGTGATATACACATATCGGAAAATGGGCACCGAGAAGAAGAAATATTTTCCTTGTAGAACCTACGGCTTGGAACACCTGTTTTGTTAGACTTTGCTTAAATTTGCAATGCATGGCCAAGTCGGCTTATGTTGACAACTTCCTGATGATCAGTTTTCTTGGTTAATTGAAGGACTGGATAACATGTGGTGGTCCTAAATGCCAGCACTACTCGTGCGGCGGACTCATTTACCAGACATTTTGTGAGCCAGACACAAAGTGATGATTGATGTTATAGTAAGGTATTCAAATTTTGAATTTTACCTTAATGTTGTTATAATATATTGTAGAATTGTAATTCTTCTAAAAGCGATATAAATAATGTCAACTACTACACATAAATGTAATGAGCACATAAATTATGTTTTTCCAATAATGTACCCCTCCGTCCAAAAATAAGTGTCTCAAGTTTGCTCAAAAGTGGAGGTATCTAGACATGTCAACATGTCTAGATACCTCCACTTTTGAGCAAACTTGAGACACTTATTTTTGGACGGAGTGAGTACAAAATAGTACTAGGAAAAGTTGACAATCAGCCCTTCTTGATGAAAACACTGAGCAAATAAATGATTACTTTTGGCTTATTAAGAATTATTTATGTACATCAATCTATACCTAATAATAAAAGCATTAAGGCTTCTTGTGATACGTCGTTTAAACTACCACTGAATTTGATATTAATTATCCACCACTGCCCCTGATAAGTTATCAAAATAACTGTTCGAGTCTTTAACTCATGTTTCCGTCGTCCGTGGAAAGTTTCCTTTGTCCGTGTACCACACGAGACCAAACGGCCCACGAATCGACTCACACACGTGATCTCTTACCAATACGTATGTTATCAGGACAGTTCTCCAGGTCGACGTCCACGTACGGTTCCTAGACTCATATATATACAACGCTCCACGCAGGTTTTCATCGACCAACTCGATCAGCGTAATCTTCGGCGGCAAGTTGGGAATTGATCAAACTTTTTTAGGGTTTCTTCGTCTAGGATCCGATCGACAAGAAGTTCGTCCGGAGACATCCGCAAGATCCTCGACTTGGTGAGGAGGTGGAGAGGGAGGGACGTAGTCGAGCTTCTCGCCGGCACGCGGCTGACAGGGAGGAGAGGAGTGTTTCTTGCAAAACTTTCCTTTGTCGCTCCGTCCCTCGCACAAGTTCGTGAAGTTGGATTAGTGAATTTAGCAAGCTGAATCAGCGGCGCGAGGAGATGCAGTTCACATTGCGGAGGTCCAAGCGGCCTCGCCCCGTCGCGGACCTCAAGTACATCGCGCTCCAAAAGATCTACACCGCCGTCGCTGATGAAACTAGAACAACCAGACCTCAAGACCGGGGAGAAACCAGGGCCAGCTCTAACATTTTAGGGGCCCCGAAGCGAACTCTATAAATGGCCCCCTAATCTACGGGTCTCTAGCCATTTTTTTATGTCGTTTATGTGTTACCTCTGGCGTGCGTCTATTTCTGTACGCCAGCAGTAATAATCCAGGCAGTTTATACAAAAACTATAGTGGCGTGTATCCTGTAATGCACGCCACTAGTATATACGTCCCAGTTGTGGGCCCCAAATTTGGCGGGCCCTAGGCCAGAGCCGGCCCTGGGAGAAACTGATGCTGAACGAGACCGTCAGCCCGGAACAGATCGCCGAGGTGGTCAGCCGTTGGACAGGCATCCCGGCCGGGCACCTGTCTCAGCAGAACGGCAAGGAAAGGCTCGTCGGCATGGCCGACAGGCTGCACAAGAGGGTGGTCGGCTAGGCAGACATGTTCGGGCGCTCGGGTTCTGGTTCGTCCTCCGCATCCATCTATCCTCACGGCATGGGCTTCGGAAGACAGTTCCTATTGCAATTACCCGAGCCGAGGAAACAGAAAATGACATGAGCAATTCATGTGACATTCAGCCATCAGATAAATCCAAGAGATGAATAACCGCTGTACAATTATATGATGGAATACTCAGTTGAATTCTTTCTATGGTAACTACTTGTAGCGATAAAACTTCTCCAGAAGATGAGGCCAATTCTAGCTTGCAGCAATTTCGGCAGCGCGTCAGGAATAAGGGTAATCTGGAGAATCTCGGCCATCAGGGTGTTTTTTGACTTTATAAGATCATAATCTTTAAACTCTGTCAGGTGGGAGTTCAGTTTCACTTGAGTGCACCAGGAAACGCTCACTGACATTTGAGTACAAGCTAGGAGGTGACAAATAATCCAAACGTGGTTCACTATACAAAATAGTGACTCATGTAGGGAAAATAAGTTCACAAAAAAGGTCATCCCTGGTTCTCATGAAAAACCATAAAGTAACTTACATTCCTCCTTTTCATGTGCCAGTGCATTCGTTGTGAGACTATGAAGAACAACAAGGGCAGCTTCTGTGGTTGTTGCATGACCGCCACTAGCAAATATAAATGGGTAGAACACGCATTGGTAGGCTTTGCTTTCTGAAATCACCAGGTAACAAATTATGGTTGAAAAAATAGAAAGCATTCCAATCGTTCTTATTTTGTAGTCTGCATAAGACCCAATATTTTCTTCTGATATATGCCCAAGTTTCTCTTTTAATTTATCAAATTGCCATCAGTTATTTGGATGAACATGGATTAATGCAATTTTCATTGCGTTGCCAAGAATGCCAATATTTAGATTTTTGTATGTGTGCAAGTGTTTAGCCTACGTATGTATATGATCATTTCAGTATATATGAAAAAACATTACATGGTTCAAATCCACCCGTAGCAACGCACGGGCATGTTTTCCTAGTATTTATTAAAACCAGACTAATTTTTGTGTATGCAGCGCTCGCCACGTGCATTGTACGTGCAATATTTCATACTTGTAAATTGCTCCTGTAGTTGTTAAAACGTGCGTTTGCACGTACATGCCAGTTACTCCCTCCGTCCCAAAATAAGTGTCTCAAGTTTGTCAAAAATAGATGTATCTATACGTAAAACATGTCTAGATACATTCATTTTTTTGGTAAACTTGAGACACTTATTTTTGGACGGAGGAGTAGTAATTTGTAAATAATTAATTTACGATTTCACGATATTTTTCGGAAATGTACAACAGCGAGAGAAGGGTACCATTTCTGACAGTAAAATAAAAGGTGCCCAATAGTAACAGCGCGAAATACCCCGCAAAAATAAAAGAAACAGCGGGAAATAAATCCCCATCGCGCATACTCCTCCTCCACCTCCGACAAGTTCCCCTCCCTCCTCGCCGTCGGCCCGCTCCGCTCTAATGGAGGCGGAGAAGCAGAAGCCGCAGCGCCCGCGCCGCAAGGCGCAGAAGCGCAGGCTGGACGACGAGGCCGCTGCCTCCGCCGCCGCCGCAGCTGCCGCCGCCGCCGCCGCCGCCGCCGCCGCTGCCGCCGCCTCGTCGCCGCTCGGTAGCGCCGACGCCGAGGTCGACGCCGACGACGACAACGAGGACGACGAGGGCTCCGCGGGCCCCGAGATCTGCTGCCGCCACTCCCAGGCGGCGGTCGCGCGCGAGGTCCGCACGCAGGTCGACGCCCTCCAACACTGCTTCTCGTGGCGCCACGCCGACCGCGCCACCGGCAAGCGCGCCACCAGCGTACTCGCGGAGCTCGCGAAGAACGGTAATTCCCCAAACCCTCGCCAATCGTACCGATCCGTGCTCTTCCCCCCGGCGCCGTTACTGACGCGGATCTGCGCGCGTGCTGCTCCTGACGCAGAGGAGGTTGTGAACATAATCGTGGAGGGCGGCGCCGTGCCGGCGCTGGTGTGCCACCTGAAGGTGCCTCCCGCGGAGGGGGAGGAGCAGCAGCCCCGGCCGTTCGAGCACGAGGTCGAGAAGGGCGCTGCCTTCGCTCTTGGGCTTCTAGCCGTAAAGGTTCATTCGATTAATTTCCTCTTTGCACTCTTGTTGTTGTTGTTGTTGAGATTTTGCTTCCACCCCATTGCAATTGCTTGGACTAGGTCTGAAATATCCATTTCCATAGCAAAATGTAATACCACTCTTTTCCATTTCCCCTTCTCTTTCGTCTCTCTGTAAATGTAACCTGGTACGCCTGTCATAAGAATCCTGAACTTGGCTTCAATTGGAGTATGCTTCAGTTTTGCTAGTTCCCTTAAAGGAATCTATGAATATTAGTATTAGTGTTCTTCTACATGACTATCTCATTATTTTGATTTCAGCTATATTACTCTCAGAACTGTAGTAATTTCTTACATGGTGTGTTGGTTTAACAGCCTGAACACCAACAACTTATAGTTGATGCTGGTGCCCTACCCCTGCTGGTGAATCTCCTGAAAAGGCATAAAAATGCTACGAATACGAGGGCAGTTAACAGCCTTATCAGGAGAGCAGCTGATGCAATTACCAATCTAGCTCATGAAAATAGCAACATCAAAACTTGTATCAGGTTTGTTCCACTAACTGCTGACCGTTCAATGCCGCTTTTCCTTGGGAGTTCTGTGCTTGCTCATGGTTTTGATTTACTGCAGAATTGAAGGTGGAATCCCACCTCTTGTTGAATTGCTAGAGTCACAGGATATTAAAGTGCAGAGGGCAGCTGCAGGGCGTTGAGGACTTTGGCTTTTAAAAACGATGAAAACAAAACCCTGGTGAGAACGTTAACAAGTTTAAATAAATGAAACCAACATTAATGCTGTATTATAACATCAGACTACCTTCGCCATATATTTTGTTTCCTTACTACTAAATAATAAATTTCCCTTTGAACCCGTAATGCAGATTGTTGATTGTAATGCATTGCCAACTTTGATCTTAATGCTGCGTTCAGAGGATGCTGCAATTCACTATGAAGCAGTAAGACACTGAGTATTCAGATTTTGTTGAACAATTGCACTTCTCTGGCGGCGACCGTTTTTGGATTTTTTAAATGGTGCTTTACTTCAAAGTGCAGTACTGCAGTGTCTGAACGGCTGAATGTTGAACCGTAGTACTATATATTGCTTGGGAAACTTTGTGTTCTAAGTTGCAATGAAATTTACGTTGGTCGGCACAGTGGTACTCTTACCGTAGCTTGTTTGTCATTATACGTCAGTTACATTAGGAGCAATGCATGAACATACTGTTTCCTGGCCTGTAAGATGTGAATCATTCAATCATTGATATTTCTCTTGAAAGCATATGGAAGTGCTTTATCCATGACAATGGTCTTGAAATGGACGTGTGAACACTGGTAAGCTACACAGTTGTACTGATGTATGAATGGTGCATGAATGGTGTCAAGCATATGAGCAATGCCTCAATGGAATTTCTTGAAAAATATCTGATGAGCTCATTCAAAGTGATAGCAACTCAACCACCCAAGTGCAGAAAAAGCAATAAAGCTACACAAAATTATGTCTAACTATGCTTGTTATCAGAAGAATAAATTGCATCGGAGGTTGTCAGGCTTCCTGTTTATGTATTTAGGTATTTGAACTAAACATTAGCCTTTCAGGAACTTGCTCAATTGAGCTCGTTAGGTCCATCCATAGCTAAATTGACGGAAACTTAATTTGACACGGAAGGTGCTAAATTGGTATAACAAGTTTTAGGTTCATAATTGGTAGATGCAAGCATCTTTACGGTCCCTCCTGTGATCTGTCACACCATTTTTCTGTCACATTAGTACATTACTGAAGATGGCCTAATTAGTACAATTAATCAAGCTGAGGTCTTGATGGAGCCTGAGAGGCTAAAGTTGACGTTAAGAACCTTTATTTCACAACTAAGCAAGTTCGAAGACCTTATTTCTCTGTCACATTACTGAATCTGGGCCTTAGTAGTACAACTGAGCAAGCTTAGGTCTTGAGGAAACTTGCCAGGCTAAAATTTAACTTCAGAACCTTAATGCCACAACTAGGCAAGTTTGAGAACCTGTCCTGCAAGTTTTATATGCTTCGTGAATTGTATTACTACTGGCTTAACAATAGTTATGCTTTTCGCGGTGTTAACAAGACTAGGTGGTCAACTCCTACATCACCATCATAATTAAAATTAATTGCAGTATTCGTTGCAAACAGAAAGGTAGTATTAGGTTAGTTGATCCTGATGAATTTATATAAATTAAATGGCCCTAGTATTTGCCTCTATCGTATTTCTATCAATTCTGTATAGACTCGTATTTTCCCCCCTGTCCTTGTAAACTTCTTTTCAGGATCCAACATATGTCATGATAATCTTGCATGAAGTCACCCTAATGTGGAACTAGCCAAATGTATTATATCTTTATTGCAGTGCATGCCAGTAAGTACTAAATACACTTTGTTGGCGTGCTAGGTTGGTGTCATTGGAAATTTGGTTCATTCATCCCCAAATATCAAGAAAGAGGTTCTCAATGCTGGGGCCTTGCAACCTGTAATTGGGCTATTAAGGTATGCTTGTCAGTTGTCACATGCTGCTTATGAGTAATAGTTTTAAACTGTATGATATTTTAAGCTGTGTCTCTAAATAGTTGAATGCATTAACTTACTATATTATTTTGTTGAGTTCTGCTAAAGTACTGCTAAAAGTTTGAATTCTGCATGCTTCTAGTTGCATGAAAATGATGTACTGTGAAAGACACATCACACAAGTGTTTCTGAATGCTGATTAACTTTGTTGCTGTAAGCTGAGAAGAATAAGTTGATTATAATGATATAACCTTAAGAGATTATGAAGTGTAAACTTGCGCATGTCAAATTAGCTTCTAACCCAGATTTATATCCTTATTTATATTCTAACACGAAAATATGTTTGATTGTATTCTCAGTCTTTGTATGTGAAGGCATGATATTGCCCCGGGTCTGCTCTCCTGCTCATTTGAATAACCTGTGCTTCATCTTTCTTTTGCAGTTCCTGCTGTACGGAAAGCCAAAGAGAAGCCGCTTTGTTGCTAGGGCAGTTTGCTTCGGCCGAGTCTGAGTGCAAGGTGCTTAAGGATGCTTCATTCTCCTTGTTATAATTCTTTTATGATGAGTGATAAAGTGAAGAACACGAAATAAAACGAAGTACCTTTTTCCTAATACCATGCAAGACATATAATTGATCAACTATGTGTTATGAATACAAGACATTGTTACTTAGTAAATATGTTGTTTCAGACGATAAAGAGTTGGAGATGGTGAATGAAAAGAATACAGGATGTTGTTTTGAGCTATTCTAAATATGCATATATGTGGTTTGACAGGTCCATATTGTGCAACGGGGTGCAGTCCGACCACTAATTGAAATGCTACAGTCAGCTGACTTTCAACTCAGGGAGATGGCTGCATTTGCCCTTGGGAGGCTTGCACAGGTTATATTTCTCATTCTGTTCTCCTGTTGTACTCAACAACAGTAATCTGATTGCTTATGTTTATCGGCTGATTTTACTGTATGTATTTTTGGGAGGTATTGTAACAGTGACACAGCAACAATAATAATACTGTAAACATGCCAAGCTAGTCCCTTCTCATGGTTCTCCTAAGCTGCAAACGTTTTAATAATGGGACTGAGAAATAAAACAGTAGCCGAGTAGTTTTAGTGTGTTATCTCCTTGTTTAGAGCGTGCTTGCACGTTTTATTACTTCTTTAGCTTAATTAGCCTGTATAGCCAGTTTGAGAGATAATCTTTTGCTTCTCAGGACACACATAACCAAGCAGGTATTGCATACAATGGTGGGTTGTTGCCTTTACTAAAGCTTCTTGATTCGAAAAATGGGTCTCTGCAACATAATGCTGCATTTGCTCTTTACGGTGTTGCGGACAATGAGGTAATTCACGATAGTTCAAACCAGAAAGTAACCCAATTTCTGAAAAGATTGGGTTTCTAGTTATTATCTCGTTTTCTTTGATGAAATGGGATGAACTTGTGTAGTCATGTGCCATTTCCATTCTTGAGCTTATTACTTTAATATCCACAACAATTTTCTTATTATAGGATTATGTCTCGGACTTCGTTAAAGTTGGAGGTGTCCAAAAGTTGCAGGATGGAGAATTTATTGTACAGGTATATCAAGTCGTCAACCATCATAGCATAGATTGGTTAGTGGTTACTTTCCTTGTAAGTTTATAGCTGAAATTGGTTAAGCACTTTAATTTTCAGGCTACAAAGGACTGTGTAGCCAAGACATTGAAGAGGCTGGAGGAGAAGATAAATGGACGAGTAAGCTCTGCTCACTACTATTTTTTCTTTTATTTGCCACACTTTGGTATCCACTCCAGCTAACTTCCATGTGATCTTTTACAGGTGTTAAAACACTTGGTTTATCTCATGCGAGTAGGAGAAAAGTCTGTGCAGAGGCGTGTTGCTCTGGCTCTTGCACACCTCTGTGCTCCTGAAGATCAAAGAACAATTTTTATTGATAATAACGGTATGAACAATTTGGCATCCACCTTAAGTGTTCATTTTTCTCGTTTTTTTTGTTCTCCATGGATTAAATTCTGGGTTAATTCAGGTCTCGACTTGCTTCTTGATCTTCTGGTTTCTGTGAGCCCAAAACATCAACAGGATGGCTCGGTAGCACTATACAAATTGGCTAACAAAGCTGCAGCACTCTCTCCAATGGATGCGGCACCTCCATCTCCTACACCACAGGTTAGCAGAAAAAGGGTGTTTTGTCTTTAGTTTTGTTACTGAAGCGAATGTAGCGGCTTTATGAGCTCAATGTGATGTTTTATGCAAAAGGTCTTATTGTATAATCAAATGTGGAAAGGGCTATTGGTCAAACAAAAGGCCCACGATAGCTTATATTTAGACCCCTGCCTGGTATCAAGTTCAACCATAGTTATTGAAATCGGATCAGACCAGTGGTTCAACTGAAAAACCCAGAACCAGGGTCTGGCTGGTCTGGGTTGCCAGAATGACCGTTTCTCCAGTCAAACCAGTTAAAACCAGATGCCATAAGGTTAAACTGGGTACCAGTCCGACCAGATGCTCTCCACACCGTGCTAAAAATAATAGGTGACTGCCAGTATTGGAACACACATCATGGGGTCTGTGACGTGATCAGCTGAACAATCGATGTTTTTATTCTCTGATCTGAAATAAGTCTACTTTACAAGTGCATGCTTTATCATACTAGCAGAAACTATTATCTAATTTGTTATATTGAATCAATGGTTGTCTGATCACTGATCGGTGAAGCAGAGACTATCCAGGTTGATCGCCAGTCTTGTTTCAATGCCTATGGTTTCAATTAGTAACACAACCAAACCAGCCAAATGATATTCAAAAAATTTGTTGGAAAATTAATGTCCAGGTCTAAGTGGAGTCCGTATTAGAGTACGATTGTAAACTTTCTATCTTAGCACTACTAAAAAGGAGACGTGTCTGACAAAACTCTCCTACCAATTTTTTTTAATCAAGAGTATTTGTGCATGAACTTCCCTGAATAATTATTTCCTAGAAAGTAGATACCACGGCATGTGCAACCTGTTGGATACAGATCTTCTGTCATTTGGCTTATATACTGCTTGGTAGTCTGTTCTTAGTAGTTGGCAGGCTCTACCTTCCCCCTATCCTGGATATTCTTAATAAGGTTTCCCAATATATCTAGTCCTGGATAAAAAAATACATAATACTGATGTATTGGTCAATCCATAATTCTGACTGTTGTTGTTGTTGTTAACATATATTATTTTAATTGCAGGTTTATCTTGGCGAGCAATATGTGAACAGTTCGACACTTTCGGATGTCACCTTCTTGGTGGAAGGTTGGTGGCATTTCTTGACCCTGCCATCACAGAAGTTACTTCTAATAATTGCTGTTTTTTCATTAGTACCATGACGACCATGTTCCTTGTGATTTGCAGGAAAGCGCTTTTATGCACACAGAATTGCTTTGCTTGCTTCTTCAGACGCATTCCGTGCAATGTTTGATGGTGGATATAGGGTTAGTCTCGACAAACATAATATCCTTTTTTGTTGGAGGTGTGGATCTTGTTTCCTAGTTGAACTTTCTCTGCTTACAAGAACCTCACTATTTTCTTAACCAGGAAAAGGATGCAAGAGACATAGAAATTCCAAATATCAGGTGGGATGTGTTCGAGCTCATGATGAGGTCAGTAAATCACTATGTTTTACTATTTGTTCCTTGGCCATGGTGATTCTGCATTATTTGTTGGTCCATTTTCTCTTACAAAAGTCCTGCTAACTTGAAGCATGGAAACATCTTATTTTGTTTTATGCAGATTTATCTATACAGGGTCAGTGTTAGTAACCAACGATCTTGCTCAGGATCTTCTTAGAGCTGCCGATCAGTATCTGTTAGAAGGCCTCAAACGCCTCTGTGAATATACAATTGCGCAGGTGATAAGGAACATTACTCCTAAGTTCTATGTTTTTGTACCACGCTAAGTCTATATTTTAACAGCTGATTGGGTCTGATCTATAACATTTAATACCTTGCAGGATGTTAATTTAGAGAACGTCTCTGATATGTATGACCTATCGGAAGCCTTCCATGCCATGTCACTTAGACATACATGCGTCTTGTTTATTCTGGAGCAGTTTGACAAAATCTGCACGCGACCTGGGTATCTTAACTTCAGGCCACCACCTTTTGTATATAATCCAATGCACTTCAAGCAACAAAATTCGTCTAACTTGCCATCTTGGAATGCAGTTTCTCTCAGCTAATCCAGCGCGTCATCCCCGAGCTCCGCAACTTCTTCGCTAAGGCGCTAAGACCAAGCCACCGGAGTGCGCAGCCGTGAGCCCCACCCCCATTCGTTGACAACACCACCACCATCTGACAGATGCTGCTGGAGATCTTGTACAGCTAAAGTTTCTGGTTTTATGGGCATTGCCACTCGGTGATAAGGTTATTCAATCTATTGCGGGCGCATGATGGCCGGGTCCTCAATTAACACCAGCAACAAATGTAACATCCTTTCATTCAATTGAACAGAGGCCATCATACTAAGAGCAAGTGTATGGTTATAGAGTGACATCTGGTTTTGTCTAGATTCAGCAGTCAGACCGGCCTAGTCTGTGATAGGTTTAGTTGGTTGGCCCTGACCAGATTTGTCGGTCTTGGCATAGTTACGGAGTTCTTAGGGCCACTACCAGTTCCTAATTCTGAATTCTGATTATGTCCGTGTATGAGGTGTGGAGATGACAAGCTCGAGCGGTGTAAGCTGTAACACCAATCTGTGTTCTTCATGTTACCAGCCGTGCAGATGTTCAAGTCTTCTGTTTGGAACTTCTGAGATGTCTGAGTTTCTACAGAACTGTGCTGTTTTATGTGAATTTTCCAGATTACAGTCTTGCCCAGGTTGCTCTTGGCGTCTTCTTCTAACTTGACATGATATTCTTTACCGCATGCGTTTAGACTACAGTTCTCTTGTTCGACGTGGAAACAAAAGCTTTGTTTGGCATTGAGGTTGATTATGATTAGCCTGTTAGATAATCATTTGTCTTTTTTGTTGACTAGTAAATTTTTGCACGTAGTATAATATCAGGACATATATTAAGAGATCATCAAAAAAGTTAAATCTCATTATCCAAGTGAAAACTGACAATAGATTTTTTTTGCCACACGAGCATGATAATAATGTACTTATGGTAGGTCATGCACCGACCACTTCGAAGAATAAAATCTATCCCAATGCATTTGATCAACTCTTGTACAACTCACATGCTTGTCTTGTAGGTAAAGTATCTTAATCACTAACATAGAAAATTAAGCAAAGCGTGAAAAGAAGCCACTTCGAAGAATAAATCTATCCCAATGCGTTGCAGTGGTTTTAAAATAATTCAATATATGCTCACACATCTAGAAAACAATATGATGTAATTTCTACCAATCAAACATTATATATTTTAGGTTTTGTTTCAGATTTAGTTCCTTGTTACAGTGTACATCATTCCTCCGAAAAGAGAAATTAAAATTCACCCCTAATTTCCAATCTTCTTTTTGTGCATCATAATTATCTAGAAGTACAGAATATCATGTACCATCATTTAGAAATCAGTACATAAACTATATTTAAAGTCGTAATAAACTTAGAGGCTCTCACATGAAACAGTCCCAAGTTCTATTCTAAGATATCACATACCGTTCCGTATGCAATAGCTCACATGCTAAAAGGTGTTGCAAGTAGCCAAACAACAATGATATTACAAATTGAGTGGAAAATGAGAAACACGTGCAGGACCCCATCTGTCATGTGCATATTTCTGTACCTGCAGCACCCCGCTCAACTCCAATTCTGCGCGCGTAAGAGCATCTCTAAGTGGAGTCCATAACATGTTTGCTTTTTTAATAATAGTATAGATTAGCGTTGAAAAATAAGTTGGTGCACGTAAAAGCGAAATTGATAGGTGCACAGAAGTAATCGGATAAATGCTCCACAATCGATGGTGTCACACCAACGCACGAACGTTCAAGCTAAAACCACACCCCCAGTTTCAAAATCTCAAATCCATGGAAACACATGCACGTCGATCACCAGTTCATCATCACCAATTCAACATTCAACACAAGCCAAAAAAAATTCAACACGTTCACGCTAAAACCACATCCCCCACTTTCAAACTGTCAAATCCATGCAAACACATGCACGTTGACGTGGTGTTAACACATCAAATCCCATGGTTCGGTACCTAGGGTTGAGTTTAGGGAGAGAGATTTGGTAGCGCTGGTAGTATCGTCGGCTGACAAGCAAGAATTTACCCAGGTTCAGGCCCCCGGAGGGTAACACCCTACTTCCTGCTTGTCTGGTTATTGATGTATGAGGTGTACAATGGAGCTACAATGGCGTCCCGGCGAGATGCGATCTCGCTAGGGCTTTTGGTGGTATGAGTCTTTCGTAACCTAGATCGGCGACCCTCCCAGCCTTTATATGTGAGGCTGGGTCTCGGAGATTCGCAACCGATTAGGTTTACAGGTAAGGTAGGTTTCTACCGACTTAGTCTTCGCTTGTCTTGGATCGTACTTCGTCCTCTTGGGCCCCCTTCGTGGGCCTTGGCCGTGGTTTAGTGGCAGGCTTGCCACTGGGCCTTAGCTTGTACGTGCACCAGGTGTCCTCATGGTGGGGCACCCGAAGGGTAGGCCCACGTCTCCCACCGGGAGCGTATCAAAATTTCGTCGACCCCGCTGGGGGAGCCGAAGGATGGTGATGCCGAACTTGGTGAAGCAGTTGACGAAGACGTGCCTCCCGCGAAAAAGGGGAGGATTTTGCAGTCGATGGAGACGCGGGTGATGAAGGCACGATTGATGAAGGCGTAGCCGATACGGTCGCGATTGTTGATGGAGTTGCGGTCGACGCCACGGTTGGCGCGGATGCAGTCGATGGAGGCGCGGGTGCGATCGCCGCGAGTTGATGCGGGTCCATCAAGTCATGTGTTCCCCATTGGTTAACATGAAAGTTTAAATGACCGAAAGTCAAATCCGCACCTGAGTGGAGGTCCGCGAACGTCGGGCGGGTGACCGGCGAGTGCGGGTCGAATCCGAGGGTGCCGAAGTATATCGGCTTGACGATCGATGTAGTCGGCGAGTCGCCGTTTGCTGATGAAGCCGACGAGTTGCCGTTTGCCGATGGAGCCGCCGAAACCGCGGATACAGCGCTAGTACTTCCCACAGACGGCGCCAATTGACGTGGTGTTAACACATCAAATCCCATGGTTCGGTACCTAGGGTTGAGATTAGGGGGGAGAGACGTGGTAGCGCTGGTAGTATCGTCGGCTGACAAGCAAGGTTCAGGCCCCCGGAGGGTAACACCCTACTTCCTGCTTGTCTGGTTATTGATGTATGAGGTGTACAAAGGAGCTACAATGGCGTCCCGGCGAGATGCGATCTCGCTAGGCATTTGGTGGTATGAGTATTGCTGACCTAGATCGGCGGCCCTCCCAGCCTTTATATGGGAGGCTGGGTCTTGGGGATTCACAACCGATTAGGTTTTCAGGTAAAATAGGTTTCTACCGACTTAGGCTTTACTTGTCTTGGGGCGTACCCGTCTTCTTAGGCTCACTTCGTGGGCCTTGATCGTGATTTGCGGGTAGGCCTGCCCATGGGCCTTAGCTCATACGTGCACCAGGTGTCCTCATGGTGGGGCACCCGAAGGGTAGGCCCATGTCAATAAGAGTATATTGTTGGGATAACAATAGCACTGAACCGACCCAAGTATATGATCTTGGTAAGAGTCTCGAATCGTTGTTGATGAATTAGGAAGTGATTATAAAGTTTTTGTTAACTACTCCCTCCGTTTTTTAATATAGATGTTGTACATGTGCATGTAGACAAATGCTAAAACATCTTATATTAAAAAATGGAGGGAGTATGTCCCTATACCATAAGAATATCTAGTGACCGTACACTTGACAGTTATGCTTGATTTTTATAACTAGGAGTATATACCTAACGGATGATGTGCAGATTGGCCCTGGTTCAGGGTAGCTGGGTAGGCTAATTTGCTCGAACACTGGCTGCCTGTAGCAAATGCTACCTCCTTCTTCTCCCTAACGCGCGCGATCCGCCTTTCTCATCTCCATCTCTCAGGCCGGTGTCCTCTAAGCTAGGGATGGCACCCGCAGGGTATGGGTAAGGGTGGAGCCACCCCATACCCTTCCCCATCGATCCTGATCTTACCCGTCACCCTTACCTACTCGTCAACGAGTACAACGTTTCCCATACCCGTCACCCGACAGGGTAGATGGGTACCCACGGGTAAAATACCCACGTTTAAAACACATCAAATTGAGCAGAAAATAGTCACAAAAACAACACATAACTCATCTACAAAAGATCTATTTGTTGTTTTGCTCTATAGGGAGTCGAGACGTGATCACGTGAACTGGATAGGCTAGATATGATATTAGGATAACTATTTCATCGGTATAGTGAGACAGTCACCAGGTGGTCCGCCATCCGTGGAGGGTGTAGCGAGCAATCCCTGCCTATATATGTCACGCAACATACATTATCTGGAATTATGATCGTATCCTTATGCATAGACTCTACTCATGCATTTGTGACTCACTTGTCAAATATTAAATGGGTATATGGGTACGCGGGTATGGGCTATACGATCCCATACTCGTACCCTCTCTACCGATGGTTTTGATATTTTTCCATTTACATACCTAATAGGGTGCGGGCAAAAGGGTAATGGTACCATTGCCGTCCCTACACTAAGCACGAAGGTACGTAGGACGAGCAACTGTCTGTTTGGTTCTCCGTCCTGTTTTGTTCCCCTTCCTCTTTTCTACTGTACTAGGGATCTTAGCGCGGCAATGCCGCGCGTGTTTGGTTAAATTTAAATTTGAAAATGTTGATATTTAATAGGTGTGAAGATTTGATTTTTTTTGAAATGCAGAGAAAATTTGATGTTTAAAAATTGTTTGTACTTCGAAATGTTGTAGTTGATGTGAATATCATGTTTAAATAAGTAGAGTTTTGTATAAAATTCATAAACTTTCCTTAATTGTTGTTGTGGTAAAAAAAATTATGAAATTAAAACTAAAAAAGTGAGGAGCTCCATATTTTTATGTTATTGTAAGATTGTAACAATTTTATTAAAAGGTGAGAAATATAATCTGGGAAATATCTTTGGAAAATAGGTAAAAATTAGCGGTGTTCTAAATTTGTGTAAGTTTGGACCACTTCTTACGGTCATTTCGATGTATTTATGCATATTTTAAAATATTTAGCAAGTTGAATTATTTATATGTGATTATATTTATTTATTTTTGGTTCTGAGGCATCTATTATTTATGTGAGATAATATGTGAGGTATTTATATTTTAGAGTATCTTTTTTTTTGTAGCAAATTAAATTTTAGAATGGTTTTTTGTGTGGTAAGCTTTATAGTTTGCAAATTTTTAAATTTAGAATTTTTTTTGGTATGTTGTTTATATTATTTTGCATTGAGTTTTGAATATATGGATTTTTTGAATTTTAGTACTTTTAAAATTATTATTTTGAATTATAGATTGAAATTTATAAGTTTTGGTATTTTTTCCTATAATTGTTGATATATTGTTTGTATTATTTTGAAGTGTAGTTTGGAAGGTATGCATTTTTTTTTTGAATTTCAACATTTTTTATAATTGTTGTTTTAAAGATATGCATTCTTTGAATTTTAGTATTTTTTGTAATTGGTTATTTTGAATTGTAGACTGAAATGTATAAATTAAATTTAAAGTTTTTGAATTTGTGAAAATTTTGTAAGTAAGTGTGGCCCACTTGACAGGAATTTCACATTTTTTGGATTTTTTTCCTTAAAAAAAAATCTGGCAGGCTGGGCCCACGCTGACGTCGTAATGACGTCAGCAGTGCCCTGGGCTGCGCCGCCACTGCCGCGGCGGCGACGGCGGCGCCGCCGTCGAACGACGGCGAGCCAGTACGCGCGCGGGGTCGCGCCCGACGCGCCTCGACGCGGCGAGCCCATAGGTGGCGGCGCCGCCCCCTTTGGGTCGCCGTAGCGCGGCCGGCGGGCCGCGGACGCGGCGGAGGGCAGCGCGGCCGGCGGCGTCGATTCCGGCGCCTCTGCGGCGTCCTCGCGAGCGACTATGGGGGAGGAAGGAGAGGCGGAGACGGCGGATCCCGTGGTGGGCCGCGATTTGGACGGGGAGGGGTGTAGCGGCGGCGGCCGGCGGCGACGATTTCCGCGTCGCGGGGAGAAGAGAAGAGGAAGGAGGAGATGCGGTGACGTTTTTGCACGGAAGCCCTCAACTTTTCTCGATTTTGCGTATTGGTCCTTTGCGGGCGTTTTTTTGCAAAAGAGCCGCCGCAGCGCGACGTGTCCGCAGCTCATTGGTAGAAAGTACACTGCTACAGTGTTACTGTAGCTAGCCGTGATCTGGGTCGTCCAACACGTTGATCGGACGGCGCGCGAGGAAAGGGCGACGTGGATGCCGTTTTGGAGGCTGAATCGCACGCGCCTTTATATATAGCAGGATTTCTGATGATGATGCTACTACACCCCTTCGTCATTAGCAGTCTGCACTGATTAGGCGTCGTTGAAACTAATTTAGCACTTGGTTATTCCACTCCTTCCGCCCTGGATCCCCTGCCTCTGCTTCTTTCTTTCTTTCTTTCTTTTCTCCTCGACCTCGGGCGGAGCAGACGGGAACTGATTCCTCGGGCGACGCGGCGAGGCGACGTCGCTGTCGAGGCGGCAGCAGCGCGCCGTCGCGGTTCCGGGTTCCAAGTTCGATTCGGTTTTGGATTCTTTCTCGGAGGGAGGGTAATACTCGTCGCCGTCTCGGTTCATTCATTGCGCTCCTTTAATGCCCTCTTTTCCACACGTTTTCTTTTCCCCTGTGATTGGATTGGGAAGCTCGCGCGCCGCCGGAGGCTGTGGACCGCCGACGCCGGGTGAGTAGACCGCTACGGCAGCGCGTCGCCGGAGTCACCGCTCCGGTGGAGGACGGACGGACGGACGGCGGCTTCTCTGCGGTGCAAAGATTGGATCTTTCCTTGCCTGTTACTAGGTGCGGCAAATCCTTGTTTTCGCCATTCTTGATTTCTTCGTTGCCCCAAATGCTTGGACTCGGGATTTTCTAGATTTATTATCAGTTAATCCACCGTCATGGAGCTTCCTATTGTCCCGGAACAATATTATCAGTTACCTAGTTCATCGATGTGCATGTCGTCCTGGTTCCTTGTTCTGCCGGGTACTATTAAGGCTTTCTTTTTGTATTCGTTGAACTTAAAAAGCAGCTGACGAGATAAGTCTGAAGATTCTCCTAAATCATTTGGATCTATGAAACCATTTGGAAAGCTTTCTTTTTTGTCCAGTGGAGTTAGAAAGCGGCTTTGAGCAGTAGTTGCATTTCTCTTTATTACTGGCCACCCTTTAGAAGTCATTTTCCTAATAATGCCGCCAGATTCCAAAGTACACGATCCCTCTATCAGTTCACCTTTGAGGTTTTATGTTGGTACACATAGTCACTACTAGTAGTAGTCTTTTATCACAGGAGAATCCACCTACAGTTTTCTAATGAGTTCTTGCTTTGCTGTCATTCTAGGTTTCACAACTTTGCCTGCTGAGTTTGCCTAGATAGTACAAGATGAGATCAGTAGTTCGCTCGCTACGCCATCTTCGTCGTCTCGCTCAGCACTGTGCAGAGGGACACTCACCAATAAACAGATTGATCAGGCAGCAGAATGCTGTGATCTTGTGTAGTTCGACATCCCATTCACTGAGCACAGTATGGCGCTATAATGAAGTTAGCAGATTCATGAGTCCAGGTGTGGAGATATTGAGGAACACGTTCTCCACTATAGCGGATGATTCAATTAAAGGTTTCATTCTTCTTCATTTTTATTCATGGAGCCTTTTTATTTTCTGTTGGGGGCATTTGATCAACTTGATTACTCTCCCAAACTGTGCCAGACATTTCACAAGGTGGTCCGATGGTAGAATATCAGAAGAGAATCGCATCAGGGGATCTTGTAGATGGTGATAGCTTTCAGGTTGTTGAAGTGGTCCTGATCAATCTTTCTCTTGGATTACTTCCTTGAATGCTTTATTTAGAATTTATCGTATATTTTACCAATTGATGCAGGTAGATACCATTCAGCAATTACAAAGGCTTTATGAGGATCTTGTAAATAATGAAGAAGCCTGCCAGCTGGATAGATATCAGTCATCTGAGAAATCTGGAAGGTTAGCACAGTTTGAAAACACTTAATTCACGTGGTAAGCAAGGGACTGATCCAGTGATCCTAACTTACTGGTTTCTGTTTGATAGGAGAAGATGGCTATGGTCTCGCCTCATGGCTCAGCCTTCTACCCATTCACCAGTTAAGGGGTTATATCTATATGGAGGGGTCGGTACAGGCAAGACGATGCTCATGGACCTATTCTATGAACAACTGTAAGTGAATTAGTTATACCACTTTTGTGCTTCCTTTGTGCTGGTTTAAGATGACGATATTATGGATATCATAGTGCACATACAGACATACTATTGAACATGTCACAAGACATATTGTCTATCAGTTCAGAAGTATATAGTGTTATTTTATTAGATGGTTATATGAATGCGTTCATATCGCAATCATACTGCCAATACAGCGCACAGTTATTCTCTTTGTTCTTTTTATGTTCTCCACATTTTGTAAGAACTGCAACTATCTTGCTAGAAGCACGTTCTCTGGACCATATGACAGAAGGTTGGGAGAATTGTCAAAATACCCTTCCAAACATGTAGCTGGTGGGAAACCATTCACTGTAAGTTCCAGTTCTTGGGCCCTTGAGTAATTAGTACTAATGGGAATCAGTGGGGCTTTGCCCATTATAGAAATGATTACACACCCCGCAAAATATGTCCTTGTGTATGTTCCTAAAAGGCCGTGTTAACAAAAATGAAGACTGGATTGTTTTGGTTTAATTGAGGCCAGATTGGTCTTTGTTCACCAAACCAGAGCCTTGCGGTTTCTTGAGTAAAAGCTTTGTCAGAACCTTGTGAGGGGAGTTAATTTAAATAAGACGACCTGAAATCATTCACGGTGAGCTGCACTTCTTAGGCTTGAGGGAATTGTTAATGGTAATCAGTGAGGCTTGTCATTATTGAATTAACATGCAAACCTTCCTTCATTATATGCCACCATTTCTATGAACATACCATTCAGTTTATATGCTTAGATGGAATATTTGCAACCGTCAAATAGTGTATCTATTTTTGGTTACTTTGATATGTGCCCAAAAGCAGTTGTCAATCTATTCGCTCCATTTACTGTTTGAGTTCCAACTTCCAACAGTTAGGAATATACAGTGACCATTTTAAGAATCAACATAATCATTTTATCACTTTTTTGTGATGAAGAAGATGCCTGAAAAACTAACCCTGACGTATTTTCCTTTTGTCCTTTGGCTTTGTGGTAGTAACTAGACAATAAGTTGGAACTTGCATTTACTACCTCTTGTAATGAAATTTCACTTCAGTAACCTGATGCTATCCTAACGGTATTACTTCTTGGCAGGCCAGCTAATTGGAGGAAGAAGCGTATTCACTTTCATGATTTCATGTTGAATGTACATAGTCGTCTGCAGGTATTATTTTTGGTTATAGGATGTTCAGCTTCTTCAGTCTTGTTCAGTTGATTTCCTCATAAACATCCATCTACATGCAGATGCATAAAGGTGTTTCAGATCCCCTTGATGTGGTAGCAGCCGAGATTTCAGATGAAGCCATAATATTATGTCTTGATGAGTTCATGGTATGTGTATCCTTATTCTTATTGTGATAATATTGTACTAATGCCATGATGTGTTATCATACTTGTTTCCTAACATATCCGAAACATACTATGCAGGTAACGGATGTTGCTGATGCTATGTTATTGAATCGGCTGTTCGAACATTTGTTCAGCAAAGGCGTTGTATGTGACCACTGCGGCACTGAAACAACCTTGTTATTCACACAGAATACCTTACATTGACTTTTTTGCATTGTTCTTTGTGCTCAGATTCTAGTTTCGACTTCAAATCGTGCTCCAGACCAGCTATATGAAGGTGGCTTGCAGAGAGATCTTTTCTTACCTTTTATTAAAACCTTGAAAGTACGTATTGCATTATTTGTCGATTTATCCGCTGTCTAAAGTCTAGTCTGCTAGTATGTTCATGTTAATATTGTGGATTATTGCAGGACAGGTGCATTGCGCACCCCATTGGCTCTGCAGTAGATTATCGTCAGCTGGGTTCAGTATGTTGCTACTTTTGCAAGTAATTGGTGTTTTTTTTGTTCGTTTTTCCATTTTATGACATCTTCACTCTGATACTTATGACCAGGCTGGAGAAGGTTTCTATTTGGTTGGAGAACAATGCAGTTCAGTTCTTAAAGAGAAATTCCTCTCTCTAATTGGAGATGAGAAACCGACTCCTCAAACAGTTGAAGTCGTTATGGGACGACAATTGCAGGTCCTGGAAGTTACATATTCAGAGGGGCTACTATTGTTTCATTCAAACACTATGTAATTACTGTACCATGGTTATGCAGGTTCCTCTAGGAGCAAATGGATGTGCATATTTCCAATTTGAAGATCTCTGTGACAGGCCTATAGGTGCAGCCGACTATTTTGGGCTATTTAGTAAGTATATTGGTTTAGTGCAGTTTCTACTGTTAGGGATTACAAAATGCTACTCTTGATGTGATCTAACTGATTTGGAAATAATAATGTGCAGAACGGTTTCACACCCTCGCAGTTGACGGTGTCCCTAAGTTTGGTTATCATAACAGAACAACAGCGTACCGGTTTGTCACATTGGTTGATGTATGTTTCGTCTAACCTCACCCTGTCATCTTTTATATATTAGCTTACCTTGCCCTCCTGCTTCCAAATCCTTCCATTGTTTTAATTTTGAACTAGACACCTTGATGATTTGAACTTTTTAACAGGCCCTTTCCTTAGCAATAACACAGCTTGTTTGTACTCTTAAGGAGCTTTCTCATGAGTCTAGTTTGCATCTTATTATATAAATATGATCATCGTAGCGAGCTATTTTTTTCAATGCAGATGACTGGAATAAATTTCTACTTGATCTGAAACTTTCGACTGCACTATATATTACTGGCAGAACAAATAATCTTGACTCTAACGGCAGTATTGTTTCTCAGGTTATGTATGAGAACAAGGCGAGGCTATTATGCACAGCCGAGGCCAAACCGATAGAACTGTTCGAGAATGTAGTGACGGTTGCTGAAGCACGGAAAAGTTCGCCTAGATCTTCACGCTCACGGAAGAGCGATGATCCTGATCTATGCGTTGACAACGAACTCGGCTTTGCAAAAGACCGTACGATTAGCAGGTAATGAGGAACGTGATAAAGCATATGCTTTAGTAGGCTGTAGGCTCTTCTACTGTAGTTGCACCATTAAACTTGTATTGAAACCTTAATACCATCTTTTGCAGATTGACAGAGCTCAACAGCAGGGAGTACTTGGAGGACTTTGAAGCGAAATGGCGGCAGCCCTTGCAAGCTGTAGATGATGGTGGCGATGTTGTACTAGCATAGATTTCAGGGTTTTAATCTGCAAAGATCACTTACATTATGGCCCTACATGTCATACAGGTAAACTGGGGCAAACTCTGAATTGCCGGCGAGCATGCACAAAGCCGGCCACAACACAAAATTTCTCTCCATACCAACCCAAATCGGACACGTTGTCATACTGGGATCCAATCCATCGATACATACATTACCATCGATATACCTGAACTAGTGCGGTGTCGATGTGGACCTTTCAGTTTCAATTAAACGAGATTTAGTACCCTTTCTTGCATTTTCATAACTCGGGTCTCCATCACGGCTCAACTTGGATAATCTTTCTGACTAGGAGCCAAAGCTTCATCCCAAGTGGAGAAAGCATCGGTCTCCTATTGCTGCTACTGGTCTTGGCCATTATATATACCACGTGCATATCCTCAATCTCCCAAATCGCAATAGAGAAAAAGGAAACAGATCGACGACAAGCTAAAGCACATTGAGACGACCTTGGACGTTCCCCTCCCCGTCACTGTAGCAGGAGGCGATTTCTTGGATCCCACCGTAGCTCTCCACCTCGCCGGCGGGTTTCGTCGGATCCCTCGGTCTCCGCCGGCCGCCTCGGCGGCGGGAGGCCGGGGGATCCCCGTTCCTTGTCCTGTAAATAGTGTAGGAGTTCTGTGGTTGCAGGTCGTCGACGCTCTGGAGGCGGAGGCGTGGCGGCCGAAGTTTGCGGGCGGTGGATCTCTTCTCCGGCGGCGGCGCTCTGCGGAGCGTCGTCTTCGATCCACCGCCATCGACGCCCTCGCATCTCCACGGAGGTGCCGTGGGCGTCTTCCCCGTGGTAAGCTCCGGAGGCGGCGGAGCTCCAAGATCCAGACTTTGAAGAAGAAGATGCGGCGCATCGGGCTGTCCGCGGCGGTGCTCGACGGTGTAGGTCTTCCGGGACCGGCGCTCGGCGACTTCCCGCTCGCCTGGGGACTGCCTCCGATCCAAGGCTTCGAGGGAGGCAGCGGCGGCGGCGCGCCACCGACGGCAACGGCGGGTCAACGACGCGGCCATAGTGCAGAGGGGCGGGTTGTAATTTTTGTGCTTTCTGGGGTCCTCTCTGTAATTCCGATGTAATGTGTCTTTTTCCTCCGCAAAAAAAAAAAAAAAAAAAGAGAGAAGCGTTAATTCCCTCTTCCGTTCCTAGCACCGACAGACCCACTCCGGCTTGGAACGAAAAAGTATGGAGCGCCGACTGTGCCTATTTGTTTTCTTCTTTCACTAGGTGGCATGTATGTGCAACGCACGTTTTCACAATTAAAGGGTGTAATTTACAACTAAAAAAGACTATATCAAGGTTACTTATTTATAATTTTATATCGGTTCTAAATTTTATGTCGCAAAGAGAACATGCTTACCGATCATGGATCACACAAACCTTAGACATAAACCAACCGAATTAATGCGCGGCGGTGTAGATGTGCTTCTTTCACCGGTTTCTCGGCACAATTATGTCATCTCCTCAATGTCTCCTTGAACCCATGGATTCAAAACTACACCCGCGGAAGGAAGATATGCTAGGTTGGTCGCGCCAATCTGACGGTTGCAGCTCGCCGATCGGAAAGATGATCGGAGTGACGCAGCGGGGGGCCTCGGGGGGCGGCCCATTCGGAGGCCACTAAGAGTACTGGAAAATGCTCTTCTAGATAATCAGTGATTCACAAACAATGACAGGGATGCATGCAACATCTTGGATTATTTATGTCATTCCAAGTGACTCACAAACACTGACTCGATTTATGGTGCCAAAAAAGGAGAACTGCACTAAAGAAGAACGAAAGAAAAATCTGAAGATTACTGGATCCAATTATCATCAAGTCTCCTTTCTTGTTCAACCCCATCTCGGACGAAGGTAGCCTGCGCAACGTGGCTCCCCACCTCTCTCCGTCCTTGAAAAAACACTGAACATCAAGGGAGGCATATCAGAGCGGACACTGCTAAGCGCGCCGCCAGAAAGTCAAGGCTAGACATTAACAAAAAATCAACTCAGGCGACCCAGACGTATCTTGATATTTCGTGGCCTGAGTGTGTGAATTATGATTTTTGCCTGACCCTGAAAATTTCCAGTAATCGGGTGTGAGGTTTGAATCACGAAGATTCAGAGGCCAAAACCATCTCAACTTTGTTTCTCTCCTGTGTTAATTCGCTGAAGCTGCTCGATCTGTCGCTGGCCGGCGCCATTCTGCTTCCAGTGACTACCTTGATGCCGCACGGCCTCCCAGAAGCTCTGCCGCCTCGCCATGATCCGTCACGCCGGAGCGCCCCTAACGTCGGTTTGGTATTGACCTCCGGTCGAGGCCGTCGCCATGGATTCTCCCGTGTTTCTGCGTTCGGGCCATCATCGTCGCCGCCGCGATGGTGGCAACAACTTGATGTTGGAGCTGGCCGAGCTTCACCTTGGGGCCGGATGAGATGTTCACGATCTTGAGCGATGCCGGCATGAACGTGGCGATCCAGCCACGTCGTAGCAGCCGACGAGCTCCCTCTTTTGCCGGGGAGCGGGACTACGGATCCTTCGGCTCCTTCCTCGGCGTAATACAGGTCCCTTGTCGTGTCGCTGCTCCAGGGCGAGAGCTCCAGCCACTGCAGTGCTACGAGCGGCGCCGCACGCGCGGCGGCTCGCCACGACCGGCAGACGGCAACGAAGCGCGCGCGGCTGTGCGGGGAGCCGAGCATGTGGCAGATGACGTCGAGTGAATTGTCGGGGAGCGTGGACGACCAGAGCGTTTAGTTCGCGAGCAGAGCGACACCAGGCCGCCG
This sequence comes from Poa pratensis, assembly GCA_947311845.1. Classification (NCBI taxonomy): domain Eukaryota; kingdom Viridiplantae; phylum Streptophyta; class Magnoliopsida; order Poales; family Poaceae; genus Poa; species Poa pratensis. The sequence goes on along the minus strand of CAMZMU010000036.1, from coordinate 63,216,631 downwards.
TCCACGGCACGTAACCACCCAGAATTGATCTCGATCCTTGGCGGCAGAGCGCTCGGTCGACGGTGCGAAGTTGGCCAAGGATTGGATTGCGCCCCGACAGCGACGGCCAGCGGCGGAGGGGACGTGGATTGGACTGCACACCGACGGGGACGACCAACGTTTTTCTTTTATTTTTATCGGTGGCAATCTTTTGTAATTAATGGCAAAACGAAAAGGTGGTGGTAATTTGGTCGTATTATGTGAGTTGGTGGGAGGGCAAAACGGTCCAAAACGGACAATGTTGAGTTGTCAAACATTGGGACGATCTGAACCGTTTGATCGGATATTGAAGGGCTTAGATTTAAAGTATCGCAACAAGACAAGTTTGCTCTTTTAATAGTAGTATAGATGAAGAGGCGAAATGCATAATATATTTTTCTCGAAAGATAGCCATACCATGCTTAAATTTTCTGACAGGATACCATGCTTAATTAAGTTAAGAGTGCTTGTGTGGAACGACTGTTGTTTTTATAAACAAGTTTCTCATTTGATTACGTATTCTAATGTCGATGGTGAGTGGGCCTTTGAAGACAAACAAGAGCCACACACACCATTACTGTCAGCAGATAATGACATGTCTCATATGAGTGATTGATTAGATAAAAACACACACACAAACGACACGTACTCCTCTCTCTCTCTCTCTCTCTCTCTCTCAGCATCAAGGAGTAGCTAGCTGTTTCTTCCAAAAGGAAGGAGACGGAGGAAGAGTGTGAGGCCGCGAGCTCAAGCCTGAAGGCCCTGCCCTAGCCTCGCCTCTCCTCGCCTCCTTCCCCGAGCTCTAGCCCACAGCAAGCTGTAAGAATCTCTCCATCCGCTTTCAGTTCTCACCTAGTCTCTTCCTGTCTCCCTTCCTTGTTAGTTACTACTAGTAGATCTCAAGTTGCAGAACATACTGCTATTCTACCTACCTGCCTAGCTAGTTGGGACAAGGGCTTGTGCTTGCTCAAATAGCGCGGCATTTCAGTTTACTGGTGTAGATTCCATCCAATCTGATGTTCTTTTCTTGTTCTGAGCTGTTCCGAGTGAGTTAATCGCGCTTAGAGTCGATTCCGAGGATTTGGGAAGCAGAAATATGCTTGCCTGCCTGATCTGATGGCTGACCGGGTTCTTGGGGGTAGTGGTGTAGATTTGGGCGCAGCTGCATCGGAGTGTTTCCTGCCAACTATTTATCCCATATTTTTTCCCCTTGTGGACGGTTTGGATTTACTCTATAAAAGAGGCGAAAATATGCCAAAAATAGAAGAAGAATAGGGATGATAGACACATTATGTTTGGATTGTAACCAAAGTACACCCTACCTATTTTTTGGCCATGGCCAAATATTGGACTTTTTTTTTGATAGTTGACTTTTTGGCATGCCGATGCTCCTTTAACAACTCAGTTCACTTTTCTTGCAAAATGTTGGCAATCTCATGGTCAAGCAAACTCTCAAACAGATGTTGGCTAGCCGAATATTTGGTTGGGCAAAGACCAAGAGCACACACCCGTAATGCTTATATTCTTTGAAGCAGCTTCATACTCTCCAAAAGAAGAAAAGGAATGAAGCAGATTCATACTGACGCGAGTTAAACTTCAATTAAGTTGCACGTGTGGAGGCCTCACGTGAAGCCAAGTTAGCCACGTCAGCGCGACACATGTGCAACTTGTACGCTGTCAGGTTTTGACTATGTGTTCACAACTTGCCAAATTAGGGACCGTCCACATCAGAATTAGTAATGTGTTTTACTCTTGCTATATTCTTTTGTGTTCTTTGGCACATTCCTTAGAGAATCCAAGACTTGGAAACTGTATCCAGATTATGTTGTGCAATATGGGAGCAAGTTAAAACAACGTGTGGAGGTAGCACGTTGCTGCCTCAGGCATTCTTGGTTTGTGCCGTGCATCTTACAAGAATAAAAGGAGCTATGAGTTTTTGTGCAATTCTATAACCCTGGGAAAATAGCTTCAGTCTTCATTTTCATTCTCTTATATCCTTCCTTAAAATTTCTGTGCGGTAATACGTAAACAAGGATAATTTTTTTGCCCCCTTAAAAGTGTCTACTTTCTGCTGTACACAATTTTTTGTTGATTAACAACTGCTTTGTCTTCTACAGTACTTATGTCTGCCGATGGAGCCATCCACAACTGATGCCAGTGATATGCATTTGGAGAGCTACCTGTCATTGGGTTTGACAGTATCACAGTCAAAGAAAAGAGATAGTAAATTTCCAAAGGTCCTGTCGCTTCTTGCAACATATCTTTGCAGAGAAGTTCAGAAGAACGAGGAATTACTAGATTCTAACAAAATAAAGGAGTCAACCACTATTTTTCATGGTCAAAGGGTACCAGATCTTAGTATACAGCTCTATGCAGAACGCATTTTCAAGTATGCTGAGTGCAGTCCATCCTGTTTTGTGTTGGCACTTGTCTACATGGAGAGATATCTACAGCAGCCAAATGTATACATGACGCCCTTTAGTGTTCATCGCTTGTTAATTACAAGTGTGGTGGTTGCTGCGAAATTCATGGATGATGCGTAAGTACTCATGCCAACTGCTATTCATTATATTATTTATATATCTGCTTTGTACGGAAGTCGTTTCTTAGGTAGCTTTACATAGATGTATGTTCTAGCACAGCAAGCTTTTCATTGATCTTAGGTCTTCTACCAGCTAAGAGCCCATGCATTGCTACAAAACCACAAAAATTAGTTGAAAAAATACTTGAAATATGTTAAAAGATTTGAAATCATCTTGCACTTAAGTTGGATTGATTGTCCAGTCACTGCATCCAAATAGTAGAGAACCCTTGTAATTTACTGAAGAAAAATGCTATGCTGACACCATTGACATTTCTTAAGGAGTTAAGATAATGATAACGAAAATAACGAGTCAATGACTGTAGCTTGATGCAGATCTGATGGTTGGTAATTTGGTATAGTCAAAGGGGAACGGACCGCTCTCACCAATTGAATGTAGGAGTACCCATGCTTTGTTTGGTCAGTGAGAGTGCTGACAAGAGATAGAAACTCACTTTAGATTAGTTAATAAACCAGCTTCACTAGATTACGTCTAGATATGCTCTCTGGTGTACTAATTACTAAGTAGACCCACTTTACACGGTCAGCTGTTCTTTTCTGATAAGAATTTGTATCCCAATCGTTGCAGATTGTGCATTTAAGTGTGCCTGCAAACAGCATGATTTTAGTTGTTCCTGTGTCATTATTCTGATTTATGAAGCATATGACTGCTAAAGTGAGCTAGATATTTCTTAGCTTGGGTGTTAAGTGTCTCCAGTAGTAGGAAACGACGTGAGATGGATGTGCTTTACAGATTTATTATATCCGATCAACACCCCATTATTTAGCAAATACCACTCTCATCATAAAGAAATGCAGAATGCCTCGTATGGACCTTCATATTTGCTTTAGCAAGCACAATGGCTGCTCTTTTTTTTTTAAATAATGTTTTTTGAAATGTTGGTTCTATGTCTGCAAGAATGAAATACATGTGCACAGGGTTTCCTAGTAACTTTCTCAATACATGTCTTGCAGGTTTTTCAACAATGCATTCTACGCTAGAGTAGGTGGAATCAGCACAATCGAGATGAATCGGCTTGAGCTGGATTTGCTGTTTAACCTGGACTTCAGGCTGAAAGTGAACCTGGAGACGTTTGGGAGCTACTGCTTGCAGCTGGAGAAACATGCAACGGCTTTGCCAGAGAGACCGCTGGTTCCGCTTCATTGCGTCATTGGATCTAATGATTTGGGCTATAACGGTAAAAGCGCTGATGAGTTTTGCCAGAGCAAGCTGGTGCCCCAAAGTTACAGCAATCAGGCTCTCCGAGGATGTAGCTGACCAAGTTATTTGTGGTCTATAGTTTTGCAAAGCGGGGGACCTTATTAGTGATTATTATTCTTTTAGATCTGGCATTGGTGCATTCAGATTACGTTAAGTCGTTCTGGAGTGTTTGATTAGTAGGGCGTCGATTCTATAATACTGTAATTCTTTCTACCCACTTTGTTTGAATTTTAAGATTCTATAATACTGTAATTCTTTCTACCCACTTTGTTTGAATTTTAGCCGCCATCGTAGTTGGATAACAACAAGTCTTATATTATGCAGAACTATGAGAACCAATACAGCGGTGTAGTTGGATCTGTTGCCAAGTATTCTGTCGGCAGATAAATCTGGCTTTTTCATGGCCATGTTGTGTTCTTTCTCTGTGCATCTGCTTCTGTGCTTTGATTATTTCACTGGCATGCAGTAGAACGGATAATTGGTGAAACGAACTAATTGAACTGTCCTATCTAATTGGGCGATTCTTACAGGCGTCTGTCTGAAAGAATGATATTACTTGGTGAACTGTCCTATCTGGGTCAAGTTTGAACTGAAAAAACAAAACTATTCGACGAAATGCTAACAGGCCTAAGGAACTTGTAAAACAAGTTATTTCAATGAACATGAGACATTACCAAAGCATGTAACAGAACAGGCAGAAGAATACTATTCAGATGCAAATTCAAGTCAGAATAACTGAGTGATGCAGGTTCAGAACTCCGATGCTATGCTACTCAGTTCTCTTATCTGTAGCATAAGCAAGCAGCTTCTAGGTGGAAATGAAAGCATCCAGACAGATGCCAATAGAACCCATCAAGGTATAATTATACACAACCCTAAGAGTAGAACATTTATCATCACCAAAAGAACCCTAACACAAGTTCTCTTATCAACACGAGCTCCCAGCCACTGGCCTTCTCCTGGTTCTGCAGCAATTTCAACATTCCAAACATTTACTCATCTTCACTTCTAAAGCAAGAAGCTTAGAGGACAGACATTCTCCTCTTGGAGTTGAACACCCGCTGCGCACCGCCGAGTCTCCCTGCCATTATTTGCTCACGCACAGCTGGATCGAAGATGCTGCCAGCACCAGACATCAAGGAAGTTCTTGGTTGAGCAGGTGAACCAAGAGCTACTCTTTTCTGGATACTGAAGCATAGCTTGCTGTTGCTGGCATTTCCAGAACCTGACTGCAACCGCAGCCTCTGCTGTGGCGACGAAACATTGTTCCTTGACTTCCACATTTGAGGGCTTGAGAACTTACTGCTGCTGCCAAACTCGAGTCTACTGAACTTTCCTCTGACAACAGGAGTTGCAGCAACTGCTTCTTCTTGAATTGAATTATATGTAGCGGGTGCTCTTGCTGGCATTTGGATATGGGACAGTCGAGACATTGGCCTCTTGTCTGGGAATACAGAGATCCGCTCTCTCTCGCTTGGTAGGATCGCAATCGAGGACCGCCTCTTAGGCTGGAGAGGGATCTGACGCACCATGGGAACTAGGGATACACGCCGTGCTTTGCCAGCGGCCTTGTCTACAACTGCTTTGTTCATCACAGGGATGTTCTCTTTGTTCTGAGCTGAAGATCCCTTGGCAGCAAACCTCTGTCTGGAAGGGCCTGACGGTGGCGGCATGTGGTTGCTTGGTTGTCTCTGCCACATAGGAGCAAGTGGTGGTCTCTGCCTCACAGGAGCTGCAAGTGATTGCTTCGTGGATCTACCTGCATCCCTCGCAGCCTTCTTCTCATTAGCTAATTCATTCTCCAGCTCTCTAACCTGTACAAGAGAAATGTCATAAAAACACTAGAATAGAACACACACACGATTCTGTCCTTGGTGAATTAAACAGAGCTGAATATCTTACCCGCTGCTGATGAGTTCTGCATGCTTGCTCAGTCTCCCTTATCTGTTGCACAGCAATAATTATGTCAGAACGTAGTTCCATATATGAACTGTTTTTAGCCTGTCAAATAGATATGATAGTTGACACATCATACCTTATCTTGAAGTGTTCTGAAGACATTCTCACGAGAAGCATATTTGAGCTGCATCAGTTGCAAGCTTTCGTTCAACTTCGCATTTTCCTTTTCCTCATGAGAGAGCTTTTCGGTCTGAAATTAAAGTAGCAGTTAATATAATGGCAAAAACATGTAATAATTGTTGGGCAAGGTAAAAATTGAAGTACCATCTGCTTGAGCTTGAAATTTTCAGCTGGATCCACTTGTTTACGAGCAGGTCCATGTTCAATAGCTCGAACTCTACTAGCAAAATTAAGCGAGCAGAGAGTTTCTCCTGAATCTGTAGAGCTCGGACTTATCTGCACAAACATAAGTGTCTTGCAATCTCCACCTGCAACAGTTAATTTATGGTGTGAACATAAGTATTTCTATCTCTTCTTTTTAGTGTTTCGACATTCCAGTGCTGAGGACTTATAATCAATCATTTAGCTACAGTACACTTCTTGCATAACTCTTTATAATGTCACTTACCTAATGAGCTTTGGAGCAGATGAGTTAGCTTCGAATTCCTATATTTGACAGCAAAAAATAAATTCAATTAGGCGATGCTTCTTTAAGCAGCTGAGCAAGGTAGATACTGAAAGCATGTGAACACTGAATAAGACTTACCTATATGGGATGTGGGTATTTTTGGAGGCAAGGGCAGCTATAACATCCCCCAGTGCAGAGAGTGATTTGTTGATGAACTTTGCCTCCTTCAGCCTCTCTCCTTCTACTTCAGTTTTAGCCAAGCGCTCACTTCCAGCAAGGTCAACCAACCACATGTGGCTTCTGCTCCTTTCCCCAGTCACCAAATGCTCACTCGTAACAGTGACCCTAACCAAGCTGTAAGTACAACAGAAGTCCGTATATCATTATGCCAATGCTGAAATAATGTCATTAGTGTGTCAAGTACACTAACTTAACTCTAGTATTGGTCTATCATGAATCATGAATATTGAGATGTGGCAGCTGATTTCGATATGAGCTGAATTCATCAAAACAAGTGTGATAAAAGTGCCGAAATTACCTATGGGAGCGGCTGCTCAGTTCATTGACACTGGTTGATCCAACAGATCTATTTCTAGCGCCAGATTTCAGTTTCTCCCACACACCATCTATTGTATAAATTGGAGCTTCAACCAAACCAGGCACCTCTTGTGCCCCATCAGCACTTTGCTTTATGTCCAACCTTCAGATGCAACAAGATATTATGCCCCATTCATTACTGTAATGTCAGAGTAGACAAGAAAGAAAGGAGATATACCTTTTTGATGTTTGTTCAGAGTTGTCATCAAGAAGGTCCCTGATTTTTTCATTGTAGACTTCCAATATACTCACACAGAATGTGTATGCAACAGATGAGCTTCTCTCCTCAGAGATCTTGAACAGTTCTTCCAGAGCCCTGTAATTAACACCTCTATTCTCTGGAATACCTTCCATAGTGAAGGTTTTCCCTGTTCCGGTTTGCCCATATGCAAAGATGCATACATTGAAACCATCCATCACGGACCTCACGACTGGCAAGCTCTCAGCAAATACAGCCTCTGAAGAAACAATTTAAATATGATCCATTATGATCAACATTCTTCAACAATATAATCATATCTAAAATATATTTATGAAAAGAATGCATATGGCATATGGCATTAGTTCAATCAAATTCTTAGTTTATAAGTACATATTTGCTGCCTCCGGCACGGTATTAGCCTCCATTTCATAGCACAAAACCATGGATTTGAAACAGAAGTTAGGGTATGCCAAACAGAGTGGGAACAGTAAATACCTTGATCATCAGCTGGTCCAAAAACATGATCAAATTTAAAGGTCTTCCTCTCTTTCTCTGTGGGAACAAACTGAAGGTCAGTCTCCTGGGCCGGATCGACCTCAACCACTGATGAGCACCCACGGGAGATCTCATCGGCACTCAGAGGCCGGCACCGGCAGAACACCCTGATGTTTCCCCTCAGCTCGATGAGCTCATTGTACAAACGCCGCCGCACTGCGCACTCCGCTGTGTACTTCTTCTTCAATCCATCAAACCTTGGTGCACACTCATCGGCACACTTAGCCACCTGCTGCTTGTACTTCTCCACCTGCTGCTTGTAATTCTCCATCAGGTTGTTATACCTCTCCCCTACAAGTACAGCAAACAAGACCAGATATGAACAATTCTGCAAGGAACGAAGCAAATAGGCTTCACGCCCACCCTTATGTGTGCATGCTTGTATGTGTACCTAGGAACCGGAGGGCAGCAGGGCGGTCAGGAGTTGCGATCCCCTTCAGCCGCGGCGACGGGATAGTGCAATCATCCGCTTGATCCCCGAACTCCTGCAAGAACAGGAAATCTAGACACTGTTAGCAAACAGCAGCGCATGGAGATAAGCAGATACAGTGTCTCAGAGATAGCTACGAAATTCACGAGATCTGAGCGCGAGAACACAAAATCCCCACCTCCAGGAAGCTGCGGAGAGCCTCGCCTTCTCCTCCTGCAACCACCGCATCCTCCACGGCCTCCTCAACCGCCGCGTGTTCCTCCTCGACCACCTCCTCGCCGGTCAGCACCGCTTCCTCGCCCGACACTGCGGAAAAATTCCCAGCCGTGAGACGGGTGCCAACGAAACCCTACCGCTCGCTCGCTCGCTCGCTACAGGACCGGGAACCGTACCTTTGGGGTGCGGGGGCATCGGCGCCGCCGACGCGGGCGACAGTGGGGGCGGGGCAGGGCTCGAGTCGGCGGGCCCCGCGTGGCGGCTCGGGCTCAGGTAGTCCGTGGGCTCCTCGGGACCGTGTTCCTCCTCGCCTTCAAACAAACAGAAAAAAAAGCGTCGCCGTGAGACAACCGAGAAGACATCCAGAACCCTGGGCCCTCGCGACGGAACCCCGGAACCGCGCGCTGCGTACCTCGTAGCGGCTCCCGTGGCGGCGTCGGCGGCGAGGGGGAAGAGGTGGTGCCCCGATCCGCTCCCATCGCCGAGATCTGCGGGCCGCCGGGACGGGGATCGAGGTTTCGGGGGAGCGGCGAGCGTTGGAGAGAGTTGGAGCCGGGGAGTTTTGAGGGTTTCGGGAACGGCGGACGGCGGACGGAGGGACGGCGGACGGCGGCGGAATTGGAGAGAAGTGGAGGAATGTGAGATGTGGCTTGTGGTGTGGGGAGCGGATTCGATTTTTGAACTTGCGGGGCTGCTGCTGGGAGGGGACGACCGTTGGCTGTGATTTATTGCGGTTTTCTTTCCCGTTTACGGCTCATGTTTTGTCGAGCCTTCGATGCGGGGGTGGACGGCCTGGATTCGGTCTCCCCTGTGCGCTGGCTTCTTGCACTTCACACGCATTCACCGTGTCCGTTATTCAGTTTTTTTTCGGGAATTACCTTTTTCTCTTTTATTTATTACTCCTTTTGATTTTGGTACTTTGTATAGCCCGATCCAAAAGTTCTAAACTGAACTTTGTGTTACTGCGCCCCTAGGGAATTAGAGCAAAATGCTTTTAAATACGAATCCATAAGCATCAACTACCTGTCACAATGAGCCGGATCCATTGATCAAAAGAAAAGCATTCTATTATCCGGATTGACCACACGTTGCTCCCTCCCATTTTTAGTGCGGTGCTTGCACATATGGAGCCGGACAGTTTCTCATGCATCTATACTCTTTCGTCGTTCTTCCTCCCCGGTAAATTCCGTTACTCCATATCGTGAGATCAAGCTATGTGTAAGGCAATTAAGGGCCCTTTTGTTTGGGCTTCTATCAGCTTTCCACGAAAAAAAGCAGGGCTAACGAAACAAAAGGGTTGGATGTGCCGAAGCAGCTCGTTTTCCTTCAGATGGGAAAATGCACATTTTGAGGTGCTTCCCGAGCTTCCCCGCTAGTCTCCCGAAGGGCCATCCGGTTTTGGTCATTTCGTTGCTGGTAATTACAAGAAAACTGCCACTGCGTGGAACCGTGCAACCCAACCCGAGCCTGCCCCCAACCGAGCGTTTCCTTTTCTTTTCTTTTTCTCGTCCGTGCGACCCACCCGAGCGAGCGAGCTACGGTTTCTCGATGCCCAGCCGCCGCACCACCTCGCCGCCCTAGCCGCCGCACCACCGCGCCTCCCCCGCCACCCCCACCTGCGAATCGTCCTTCCTGACGCCGGACGCTCTCGTTCCCCGCCGTCCTCCACACCCGCGTTCCCCGACGTCCTCTACAGAGCTCATTCCTCGACGGAGCTCCTCGTCCTCGACCGTCGTCTCAGCTGACCTTGCCGCCTCGTTCCAGCTAGGTGAGGAAGGTCCCGACAGAGGCTTCCCCTTCCCCTTTTCTCTCTTATTTTTCCTGCATCCAAAATGTGATTCGATTGTAGGTAGTGCATAATTAGTTGGTGGTTGGTAGATGCTTTCTTGTAGATCTTGATGCTAGATGAATATGGTAGCAGTTAGTGCAAGATTTTTGGTGTGTGTTAGTGCTAGATGGATATGGTAGCAGTCAGTGCATGATTTTTTGGTTGCTGTTATATGCTCCTGGTAGATGCTACTGCTTGCTTGCTTACCACATTGATTTGTTAGATTCCATAATTGTTTCATATAGTAATTGTGTAGTTTTTTTTTGTGCTGTAGCTTGTTAGTAATTTGCAATGGAGAAGGTTATTTGGGATGCATTCTACACTCGTATTTTTTGGGACATTTGTATGGATGAAGTCAATGCAAACAATAGAGATGAAGGTTGTTTGAGTAAGAAGGGGTACAAGAATCTTGAGGATAAATTTGCCTAGAAAACGGACAAAAGGTTAACAAAGAAGCAATTCAAGAACAAATGGGATGCTTTAAAAAAGGATTACACCGGTTGGATGGAGTTGCAAAGTGCAACCGGGCTAGGTTGGGATCCGGAAATAAGAACTATGGATGCAGATAATGATTGGTGGAAGACTCACCTAGCTGTAAGTTATATATTTATTATGTGTCTTGTCTTTTTGTCTATTGTGTTGATGATAATAGTTGTCTAATTTATTTGTTGTGTTTCTTTTGCAGTATCGTCCTGAGCATGTAAAGTTCAGAAATGGATCACCCGCCAACTTGACATAACTCGATGTCATGTTTAGGAAGGCTCATGTCACAGGAGAATCATCGGTTTTGTTTTAGACTATTTGTTATCGTTTGTTACCTTCCATGAACTATTATGTGTGTTGTATGTTATCATTTGCTATCTTCCTTGAATTATTATGTGTGTTGCTTCTTATCATTTGCTACCTTCCTTCAGCTCGGTCATGTCAAAAAATTGACATGTTCTTATATGAAATTTGTAGGATGGATGGTGGTGGTGACAATGGGAGTGATGAAGAAAGGATTGGCGCATGACATGGCTATGTTGGGCTACATTGGTGATCATGTGTCATATGTTATTACACGTGAATCAGCAACAATACATCTTTTCATGAATGTAGCGGTGTTTCAGACAATTCCACAGTTTACAGTCAGACAACCAGCTAGGTTGCCAAAGATCTCCACTCAGAAAAGTAGTTTTCCCTGGACAGTAGCTTTCCCTGCACAGCCAGCCACAATCAGCCCAAACAAAAGGACCCTAAGGGGGTCGGTCTGAACTTCCCGGATCAGGCACCGACGGCGACGGGCTCCGGCACGCTGGACTCGTCGTTGGCGGGCCCACTTTGGCAAAGTCGGTGCTCCTGGACAAGATCAGTTTGTGTGGATTTTTAAGATGCTACATGAGTGTTTTAAATTGTTTCAAACTCTCGCGCGTGTTGCTGCGAAAGCACAACCGAGATACTGCGACGATTCTGAGTCTCCGGTGCAAATGTTGCTTCAATGCTGCAAATGTCTTTGTGAGAAGCTGCAAATGTTGTGCTCCCATGCTACATGAATGTGTTGAAATTTGTCGAGTTTTTGTTGCGAGGGATGTGGATTTGCTACAATTAGTGCCAATTTTCTACATACACATATATTTGTTGCTGCATACTCATATTTCTTTTTGTTGCATTGGTGTTTTCTGGCTCCTTACTTTTTTACAGTTTTGATCCACCGTGGAAGAAATTGGTACAACGATACAACAATCGCACAAATTTTTAGCTATTGTGGGATGGGAGTATGCTACGATAGCATAATTTTTTCCACCCACTTATTCTTTTATTTATACAAACTAGCACCTTTTCTTGAGAAAATTTGCAGATACATATATTATAATACCATATGTGCATGACTCTTTTTTTAGATATTTTGGAACTCTTAAACACACTTTGAATTTTCCCAAACTATCTTTTAATCACATTTTTTATTTTCCCAAACAAAAGGGTGCACACACACCAATAGTCCACCTTATTCCTAAAATCACTCAATCTCATCAATAGTAGTCCTTTAGTAAACCCTACTTATAAAGAAACAACTATAGCTTTCATCAATGACATTATCCGGCGGACCACATTACGGTGACAACTTTGTGAAGACCATGTTTAGGAGTTCCCAAAAATCATCCAAAAAATACAGTATCTTAGAAGGAGGGTATTCTATGAGCATGCAAATTTTCAACTTCCAGCTCATATTCATTTCGTGTCTATGTAATAAAAAATAGTAATGAATAGCAGCGTTAATGTGTGCTACTATTCATCGTTCAATTTATTTTTTCATGCCTCCTAAATTATTTTGAGTTTGACTTGAAGTTTTATTTGTATATAGAACTCCACCCCTCCAACATGCCGTACTTTTTGTTGAGAATTTATTGGAACTTTTTAACATGATTTTTACGTGGTTTTACCGGTTCCAACAACAAACTTGCTTATTTCTAGCTCATATTAGGCTAACAAGGAAGTTTTTTGTTTAAGATGCAGATGCCCTTAGGGAATATATTTCTTAATCTGTACTAGATGGTTAAGCACTTATCATATAGGCTATAGCCTTGAGATCAAGGATAAAACCATGATTAATCCAGACAATTGTACACATCACTGAAGGAATAAAAGAAAGAAGGAACAATCAATAAATCACACATCTACTGTTCTTTACTAAATACCACCTTGAAACCCAATACGGATGAGTGATATATGGAGGGTAAATTGAACTATATTTTTTTACCAGGCCCATCAATTTGCAGTCTATACACTATACATAAAACAAACAGTTCGCTTTGCCAAAAAAAAAAAGAGTATTGATTTGCCTATATGCTACAGTAATATACATATATAGGACTGTCGTCTACAGAATAACCATATGTTCATCATAGCACATGACTAAAACTCTGGCGTAGTTCTTCAGGAGCAGATCACATCCAATCAACATAGTCCGAAGATGATTTTGGTTCTCTTTTGGGCTTCTTGTACCTATTATTCTCAAACGTTGCTTTGGATGTGAGCGAATACAGAACTTCTGCTTCAGAGAGGTCGTGTGGCGTCATCAACACGCTGTGAGCATACACAAGGGGAAAGAGGGGAAGATATTAGCGTAAGTGGCACCAAAGCAAACAAAAAGTTACTCCACATATATTGCATCTGACTAATATTTTTGGGTAGGGGATATATCCAGATAATATTGATGTATCAAGGATAGCATGCCCCTTCCCAGCGAGAAGTGTGATCAACTGAATATAACATGTTTCACTGGTACTATGTCATTCTGGAATGATTGGAATAACTTGCAAGTGACTAAAATGATAGTTAAAATGGAGTTTGGAATTACAAGAAACCCATGAAAGAGTAGAAGTGGTAAGTAGGTAGATATTCCCCCTTGTAATCCATAAAGCTATCTCAGTTCACAGAGGGTAATATTTACCTAGCAAGCACATCCTCCAAGATAGTACGTTGGCAAGGTGTCACATAATATATGCAGTTTCTTGGACACTGCCCAACAGCACGCTGGACAAGGTAATCGTCACCAGTACCTGAAAATAAAAAGGTTACATCATTCGGAAAACAAAAAGGATCGGCAGCTTTGCGAAATTTGCGAGCACACTGGCAGATATACTGTGGCGGTTTCTCATTAGATGGACCAAATAGCGATGCTCAATCTACCTTGAGATATTGCACGAGCTGTACCGACGTCATCTGCATATGCAAATGCATGAGGTGCCCTTTTAACACAAGAATATGGGCATCCTGCAGAAGATATCCATAATTATGGATCATCAGATAACATTGCCACACGCGGTTTATATTGTACTCCATGAAACATGTATGTTATAACTCTAAAAACAAGGAAACCAACCGAATTTACTTGCTTTAACAAATAAACGCAACATCATACCTAATGGCTAACATGTAAAGATTCTCAAGAATTGTTCAAATAAAAGCACATGTTGTACTAACAGATCAATTATCATGATATCAATCTCTTAAAGTAGGGGCTATTGGAGAAACAATGCGATTCAGTAAATATTTAGTTTCTCAGTGCCAGTACAAACACTTGGAATTTAATTAGAACCTAATCTCATCCTTCAAGTCATCTGGAGTATAGAACAAAATTTGGTACGTACAGAGAAACAATATGGACGCGACAAGTACCAGTGCCAATGCATAGAAGTTCATTGACAAATATGTCACAAGCTTCACACTCAGGTTCGTCAAATGGGTCAATATTGTTCCTGCACAACATTGCAATACATAAACATAAGTTGGATTTTCCTACTTGAGCATAGTTGAAGAAACCACTGGTTCTTACTAAATTTAAACGTGTAGAGAATGTAAGGGTCTCTTTTCGTTTGGACTTTGGAACTAGGATTAAGAGATGAGCCAACTCCACAAAACACAGCCAGATCATATTGACTTGATTTACTAATCGATGTACCTTAAACCTCATCAACATATATTTTACTCCCTCCATCCCTAAATATAAGACGTCCTAGCAGTTCAAACACAGGAAGTACATTGTAGAATAGTGGACACAACAATTTTCCAGAACATACCAACAAACGTGCATAGCATAATATAGGAACATTAATGGGGACATATCTACTGTAAACCATGACTTGGGTGATCAGCCTTTCATTCTGTACCATCTGCAAAACCCCTAATAGATAAGTGGTGTCCTTTCCTTTTCTCATAAACAATTCTCAGGCAACCCCATTACACTGTATCATTATCATACTCTGCTTTTGAGCAATAATATTTTACATATACATGCTTAAGAATTTGATTACATAGATAGTTTGCATTTTTTTAATATTCCCTGGAAACATCACCAGTCTTTTATTCACTGCACAGAACAAACTTAAGATTTGCCGAGGCAAACAGGCAAACAGCTGATATGACTTGCAGCACTGAAGTTCATGCGGAAGGAACCAAATGTTACATGCTTATCTACAATAGTAGCAATGTAGCATAAATGAAAAGGCTATTCCAATCAGCATTGAGCTATGCCTTAAAGAGCACATTCAGCTTGGAATAAGCATTGTATCACCAGTTACTTTTGCACCATGTATGTTGAAATCATGACTTAACACCAGTGGGCCAGTATAATTTTTCACTTTGGACCAGATGAGCTCAGTTCAGATGAAAACCGGCTACACTAGCTAGCCGGCCTCAAGTGTCAGATACCACTAAGGTCAGTACGTAAATGTGATCAGGCAACAAAATCTCTACATTGGCTAACTGAATTCTCTGAAGGTGGTGACGCAAGCCCTATTTAATCTGGGATAAACGCCAGCATCACACGCTTACTGGCCCTCATAAGTCCAATGGGGAGCAGTTCTCAGCTCGGCCACACAATAACATACATGAACAAGCCAGTTTTCCACTTAAGGGAGCATGATGTAAGCATGATTTAAATATACATGGTGCAAACTGGAACTGGTGACACAATAACTGGTCCAAACAGTAATTTATCCTGTGTGAAATACAAACTGATGGAAGTATTCACTACCTTTCGACCATCATTCCTTGGTTACCGGATAATATCTGTGTGAAATGAAGCAGTGTAACTAATAGCGATATGTACAGAGAATGGAAATTAGCGATAATCACAAAAAAGTATAATGTAGAATTATTTGCTAACAACATGATTTAACATAACTTTGATTTTAGAAGAAAATGGTGAAAATGATGAAACAAAAGAGCTGAATACATACACCTATACATGTAAGCTAGTGTTGTTTGTATCTACATGCCCCTCCTCTACAACATTGAGTTCTTTCGAGGATAAAATCCTTTTTACTAAAATATATTACAGTGTGGTTTTTTTTTTACAAAGAACGCCGCCTTATATAAACATGTATAGGAACCCTTGCACTGCAAGACCACGAGATAAGGATTACAAACAAACAGTGTATCCCAACAAATTGAAAAGTATCAATTTCAGAAATCCTTAAGACCACATTAGCAATGTTGGTTTTGATTGTTCAATTGATTATTACTGCAAATGTAATCATCATGGCAGCACTCGAAGAAACTTCTATGAAATGCAGGCATCTTGCAAGTAGCTGAGCACAATTACCTCATAGGCCTCGAGTACTCGTCTCATTACTAAATCTGCATTCTGTGTGTCCTTGCAAACATCAGGATGGAATTCCTTTACCTGTAACAAGAACTCACAATCTTAACTCACTGGAGGATATAGGTGGGGTGATGGAGCACAACATTCTTGTGGCTTAGGGTTTCCAAATGTACCATGCCTACAGTTGAGTTCAACATTAAATTTTCTGTATAAAACGACTAACACAAACAAAAAACATGTGGATTTTCACTGTAAAAATAACCTCGATCATTGCCACAATGTTAAGGGATTGAACATCAGATTGTGGGTTCTTGCATAAATTATAGAGTGAATTCCCCTTTTTACCCCATAGTTATGCGTTTGTGACACATATTACCCCACTTATGAGAATTCTACCGAAATATTGCATCCAGAAAAATTTGAACACGGTTTTCACCCCATTATAACATTTTGATGTTTTGTTAGATAAGACCGACGTGTTAGGTCGATGTGGCACGAAAAAATATGTAAAGCTAGGAGGGCATCATCGGCGATCATATCCAGCCCTCACTTGTCCATTTATTCCATTTCTCATCGTGGTTACATTTTCGAAGCGCAATCATCACCCAATAGACATGCATCGGAAAAAAGAGGGTCCAAAGTTTCTATAAGAGGTAATCTATACAAATTTTGACTAGATGGGGTAATTAGTGTCACTAATGTATAGTAAAAAGCGGATGCACCTAAATTATAATGTGCTATATACTCCCTTGTTCCCCCGGTAATAGGTGCCCAACCTTCCAAACAACTCTCCATCAAATAGTAACTCAAGGAGACTAATGGCGTCAAATGGTATGACGGCGGGGAGCTACGTTCTTCCAGTACTAACAAACATTAAGTTCTATGATTTACTGAAACACCGTAATCTAAAGCTCCCGAGGCACCATTTGAACGAGCGTTTTAAAGCGGCTGAACTGAGCAATGAGCGGAGGTGGAACAGGAGGGCTCGATTGCAGGGGCGGGGAACTGGTACGTTACCCGGGCGCGGAAGGCGGCCTTGAGCTGCGCGGGGGAGCAGGCGGCCGAGGCGTCGAGGCCGAGGATCTGGAAGGGCGTGGCCAGCGGGTCCAGTATCCTCGCCGCGCCTCCTCGCCTCCGCCGCTAGCGTGCGCCGAGATGGGGAGTGGGCGGCGGGTCGAGAAGCGCCGCGGCGACGCCGACGGCACGCTCCGGCCGAAGTGGGGCGCGTGGCTCCGCGGCGGGAAGGAGGGTGAGGAAACCGCCGGAGCTGCCATCACGTCATCACTGTTTGTTCTCTTTTCTCCTGGTGCTCGCGGCTCGCGCTGCTGTGTGGCGGTCGTAGTTCCGGCACCGCGGGCGAGCCGAACGTGCGCGGCTCTTGTGTGTTTGTATGGTGTGTGTTTTTCAGGCTGGGTAAGCCTACGAGAGTGAGTGTTCTGAACGCAGGCATCTGTACAATTGTTTGAAAAAAGTATTTTAAGAAATAAAAATTCAAGAAAAATACTTTCACGTGTACATATTCACATTCTTTTTTTTTTTTTTGAGAACACAGTACAACACAGACGCTCACAAATACGCACGTACACTCACCCCTATGAACGCACACACGCACACCCTACCCCTATGAGCACCTCTGAAGGACCGAGCCGGCAAATCTTGAGGTTGACGAAGTCACCACAGGCGCCTCGCTGTTGACGGGCACGCCACCTACCACTGAAAGAATAGCGCCGGATAAACCTGGAATAAATCCAGGTAAATGCAAACGCCCATGCCAAGTCTAGGACTTGAACCTGGGTGGGCTGGTTCCACCACAGGGAACCCAACCATCAGAGCCAAGCTCCGTTTGCATATTCACATTCTATGTGTGCCCACAAAATTGTGCGAATTTTCTTTTTGCCAATGAAAAAAGGCACGTTTTAATCTGAACTCGTTTGTTAACTAAGTTAAGCGAGCTGAGGTTTTATCCGTTTACCTTGTTACTAAAACCCATGCAAATGAATTTCCATATATTAGTGCGGAACAACCAATACTTTTTGCACCTATGGTGCAGAGCTGCTATTTTCTAGCATTAATCTTCCCTCTAAACAGAGGTATGAAATTGTAGAAGGACTATGGTTTTTCTAGCTCTGAATTAGTAAGAGAAGTACTAGTTTTATGCATACTAGGGGACTAAGCGTGGACTCCGCCGCGCCCGTGGGCTAAAATTTTGAATTGTTCAACCGTAAAGTTGTTGTGAATTAAAAGTTTCGAAAACTGTTCAAATTCGGAAATCACCAAGTTTTTGAATAGTTTAACGCATTTGAATTCCTTTTGACGTATATGGGAATACAAATTTCTAAGGCACATGGATATTTGAAATTTGAATTTTGTTCGTGCATATTTATTTTTATGTGATCCCGTTGACATATTTGTCATTTTTTCCCGAGAACATGTTTTGAACTGTTGATCTGCATTTTTTAGAATTGTTTTAAAATCGAATGGATAGTTTGGACTATTTTTCGGAAAAAAAACTGTGGACATTTGTTAATTTTTTTGGTTTGTATTATTTAGAATGATGGCAAAATCATATTTAGAATTATGTAGAATTGTTTCAAGGAAAAAACTGTGGACATTTTTTAGTTCAAGTTCGAATGGATAGTTTGAACTATTTTTCATTGTTGAAATTCAAAAATTGTCTAGGCTGAGAAGTTGTTCAGTTTTACGTTTTGAGAATGTTTGCTTTATTTTACAAAGAACTTTTGCTTTCTTTTACACATGTAGTTGGTTTTACGTTTTAGGAACGGTTTTTTTGTGGTTATGTTGGCACGCTTATTGTGTTTGAATTCTTTTTTTGTGTTTATTAAATGGACAGATTTGAAAATCGTCTGAAACTTTGCGCCCGTGGAGTAAATGGAATTTAAATTCGGTAATGTACAAATTTAATTATTACTTAGGTTTGAAGATTAGTGAAATTCAGAGGAGTTCGTGTTTGAAAGTTGTTTAGATCCCGAAAATTGTTAAAGTTGAGAGCACTGATTTATATTAGTTTTTTGTATTTATTACTTTTATCTGTATTAGAATTTGTTGCTTTCTGTTTATCCGAATAGTGAACAATTCTCAGTTGTTTTTCTGTAGGTCATATAGTTAATATTCTGTAGTTATCTAAAATCAACAGGTGATTTTACAGAAGATGTATAATTAATATAGAAAGATATAATGTTAATATGCGAGATGATTTTATATAAACTTTATAATTAATATGGAAAGCTATAATGTTTGTTGTAATTATTTTTTTAAAAAGTTGTGTAACCATGCATATAAATGTGTTAGTTGTAAAGATTTTTTTTTCTGGAACTTTTGGTATTTTATTTGTATTTTTCTGAGTTGTGCATAGAAAGATATGATTTTTTCAAATGTTTTACGTATTTTCTGTAATCAAAAAACACAGCTGACAGGCGGGCCCCGCATGTCAGCCAGGCCGCGCTGACGTCAGCCCTCGACGTCATCGGGCGGCGGACGCGGGCGGCGGCGCTCGGCTCGCGGAGCCGCAACGGCGCACGGGTTTGGGCCGTGGAGGCGCGTCTCCGGTAGAGCACGCCGAGGCGCATCGAACTGGCGGCGCTGCGCGCCAAATGGTCGCCGGAATCGCCGCCGGCGACCGTTCCCGCGGCGGCGGATAGAAAAAACGCCGGCGACGAACTCCGGTGGAGTGGCGGCGACTGCGGCCGTCCGGGCGCGATTCCTCCGGCGAGGAGGTAGAGGAGAAGGTGGCGGAGCTCTCTGGCTGCTTGGATTCGACCGGGGAGGCTCGTAGCGGCGGTGCGGCGCGGCGGCGGCAGCGGCGACGACGGCGTCGCGCGGGAGGGAGAGGGAGCTCGCGGACGGTTTTGCAGAAAAGACCTTGGCTTTTCCCGAAATTGCGTTTAGGTCCACCCGTAGTGCAAAAGCGTGGGCCGCGCGCGAATTGCCGAAAAACGGGAGGTTTTTTTTGCAAAACGACGCGGCGAC
Organism: Poa pratensis; assembly: GCA_947311845.1. Lineage (NCBI taxonomy): Eukaryota > Viridiplantae > Streptophyta > Magnoliopsida > Poales > Poaceae > Poa > Poa pratensis. Next base: position 63,196,383 of record CAMZMU010000036.1, on the reverse strand, counting down.
CGGGTGGGCGACCGGCTGGGAACCGTGCGACCGGCGGGTGACCGGGCTACGTGTCGCGCGGCGATTGGACAAAAATCGGAGCTACAGTGCCGCGCGGGATTGACGCCGACGTGGTTCGATCTCCACCGTCCGTTGCGCAGATCGAACGGCTGACGGATGACGGCGACGTGGAGGGCCTGAGAAGCAGCGGTTTCCACCATCTTTTATATATAGTAGAATGCGCTCCTCTTTGCACACTTATAATAAGTTAAACGAGTTACTCGTGAAATTACGGAATTGACCTGTGTTTTAAATTTGACCTAGTTGTGTTAGTGAGCATAACCAAACTAACTCGTCGTTTTGACGAGTTTGAAAGATTCGACTCGAATTCTAGTTGGAGATCCTCTTATGAGCGTTTCTGTGGGTTTTGTGGTAGGCGGCATGCGGTGTCTACCTCGAGGTTTGTTGCGCCATGACTGCCCCACGATGGCAGCACAACAACAACAAGACTGGCGACAAAATAAAGTTATTTGTTTCCATCCCATATAATTATCTCTATACCATAAGTGAGACGTGAACAATGCAAACGTAGAATTTCGGATGGTTTAAGGCCCACTTCTTTTTGCTTCTCTAGCGGCTTATGGGAGAACTTTCTCCTCCACCAGTTTCTTCCGTAAGTCCGGACCTTAAAATTGTTTTGGCTTATAAGTTAGTTCTATAGGAATGCTTATAGTCTAGTTTAGGGAGAAGTCCGGACCCCGAATTTGTTTCGGCTTATAATTTATTTTGGGGAAAGCGATGGTGTTGGGAACATCCCACCAAACATGACACTTATAATGGATCTAGTCGGTGCAAGACTTGTGTCATGGCAAGCCATACAAAGTCGGTTGGCCTCGATCCAACTAACGCATGAGCACGATGAATTTTGATGGAACCTGCATGAGAATGGTCAATTTAGTAGACCATTAGTAGGTTCTGATGTGCCACTAAGTCAAGTACCACTTAAAAAGATAACCTTGCAAAATGCATCTGACATGACACTACTAAGTATTGTTTCTGTAATCATGATGAGAATATAAAACACTTATTCTTCGAATGCAAATTTGCATGCTCTATATGGTCAGTTATCCAAGAGGATTCGACCTTGTATCCACCGCGTAGTGTAACCCGCATGTTTGGTAGCCGGTTGCGTGGTATAGATCACGGGGATAAAATCCTTCGTATTCGAATGGGATTGGGTCGGTCTGGATATGTAGAAATGACATGGTTTTTAATACTATTTTTTTCTCCCTTACAGCTTAAGTTTCAGTGTGGTCATTATCTTCGGCTGTGGTCTATTTTTCAGAAACCGGAATACTGCAAATGGAGGTATGCTCGCGGTTGGAACAAGTGGTGAAAGATGTTTTCATCTCACATGGGTGGCGACATTGGCTGCGGATAGTCCCCCATCACCATAGGCTTTGTCATACTATTGATATACTAGCTGAATGCCCGTGCATTGCTACGGTCGTAAAAGAATTTTATGCGAAGGAAACAAAGGTATAGTGCCACATGGTTTTTTGTAAACACATTTGTGATCTCTACACACATACTATTTTATATTGTAGATAAATAATGTGCAAGTCGTGAGACAGATTCATGATGAGGTGAAACCACCACACTTACCTAATCTCTTCAAAAGGTCAAGCAACAAAAATGTTTACTCTAGTTTTATTAAGATAATGGCTTTTAACATTTTTAGGATTTAGAAATTCAATCAATCATAGTTCAATGTTCAGGAACAATAACACCTCCACCAAGTCTACCATAGTTTCGAAGCTCATGCCACCAGCCAGACCTACTCGATCCTTTCACACACCATCAAGAAAAAATAATTTTAGTTAGAGAATATCAAGCACATAAAACGGGGTTGAAGAAGAAGGAATATATGTTGTGAACCATGCAATAAACTTGAGCCATAAAAACAATATAACTATTGCAAGAAAATTTATTAGTCTTCAGCCTACAAATTTTTTGTTTATTCAGTTCACCAATATTTTACTTTTTGAAACAGAATTAAGAACCTAGAAGTAAAAAAATAAATAGTGGGACTTGAACCTGACTAAGAGGAGGACATCTGGGCATGAGATATAAGATGAACAAGTGAACTGAACACACCTAGTAGTTGCAGTATAGCACTTCTTGTGTAATCAAATTGACCTTGTAATTTTACAACATAGAATAAGATGATGCGATTCATATGTGTGGGTATATGGCTCATATGTTTTCGAAGGAGTCTATGGGTCCATTATGCCTGTGAAGATTGAAGTGTCAGCGAAGCAAGCTACAGGGTAAAGCGGACATACATCTGAACATCTCGCTGAAATTACAGAGTAAAGGTGACTACGACAGCAGTAATATGGGCTGATGGGCATCAGGCATATCGGTGATACAACTGCATCCCGCTGTGCTGCATCACAGAGAGAGAGAAATAGTCACACACAGAGAGATCTAGCTTATGATGAGTGCAGCGACTGCTTTGGCAATCGACTGCGGCTGTAGGTCGGGGAGAATCCGGTCGGCGAGATATGAACTTTTTTTTTTTCACATTCCTTTCTTTCTTTCTGCTTTCTTTGTGGCTGTGTGCACCTTCTATGTGCAGAGGCCGGGTATGCCTCACTGATTGTATCACTTGATGCGAACATTTAACTTACTCCCTCCGATCCGTAAAGAGCGTGAGCAGTGTAGAAATTTGTACTACCCTATTATTGTTTCCACGACAATTATTTCGGACCGGAGGTTTTGTTGAGAAAAAAATCTGGTTTGGGCCCAAACGAAGTGGGCCTTAAGCTACTCATATAGTCGTTTTCTCTTTGTGTCCCATTCGCCAAGCAACGTCTCACGCCGGACTTTCCCAAACCTCCCGTCCCAGCGGATTGCGGCCGGCCGCGGCTCCGTTCGCCGGCCATCGTCGCCATGTCCTCCTCCCTCGTGCTCTCGCTCCCACCCCGTTGCGCGCTCCCCGTCCCGCCCCTTCGCCTCAGCCCCAAGCATCCGCCCCTTCGCGCCCACCTCCTCCTCGCCCGCACGCCCAAGCGCCCGCTCCCCCCGCCTCGCCGCCTCCTCCTCGCTCCTAGGGCCACGTCGTCCGCCACATCCCCCGCCGAGCCGGCGCGTGACGGCGGGAAGGTGCCCGGGTACCGGAACAGGTTCCTGGACCTGGCGCGGCTGGGGGCCGTGGCGGAGGGCGCGGCGGAGGCCTTCTTCCGCAGCGAGATCAGGCGGCGGCTGGCCGTCACGGCCGTGCTCATCGTGCTCAGCCGCGTCGGCTACTTCGTACCGCTCCCCGGGTTCGACCGCCGCCTCATCCCCGACTCCTATCTCAGCTTCGCCCCACTCCCCGCAGGTCTTGTTCCTCCTCCGGATTACTCGTTCGTCATAGTAGGCTGCTAGCTGTACTGTTCATGTCCGGAAGCGTCCTGGCATGCCATGTAGTTTTAGCAAACTACTTGCAGATTGTAATTCGCAACGCGCCTCCATCTATGCAGATGACCTCGTTGATTTTGCTTCTGAACTGAAGCTGTCGTTTTTCCAACTCGGAATCAGTCACCAGATATCAGCATCTATTGTAATGCAGGTGTGGTCTTCTTATGCTTTGTCCTGGCATGTATATCTGTTTTCCAATGGCAACAATTGAATGTATATATTTTTGTCGGTGCATCTTTGTCCTCAGCCAGACATAATTTGTGACATATGTTATGCAGTGGCAGAACAGTCTATTATCAGAACCAAAATGACCACAACGAAAGGATTTTATGCACCTGGCCTCAACATGCCATGGACTAACAAAATCCACACTTAAATTCCAGACATGACATAGGTTCAGGTTTTGGGTCTATGTGGCTCCATTTCTCCATTCAAAACATAACTTCAAGTTTTTCCCCATAGAGTGGGGTATTTTTATCTTATAATTTTTGGCTGGCACGATCAAAGAGCAACCAAGACCAGGATGCTATGCATGTAAACTCAGGGCGTGTTTGGTTTATGCCTAGGGTTGCCCTACCAAAGATTTGGCTAGCCAAAATTTTGGTTCAGGTTTTACTTCCTCATGAATTGGCCAACATTGGCTAGAAAAATGAACTAGAGTTGCCAGTGGAACATTGGCATGCCATAAAGTTGGCAACCATCCATACATAGACCAATTTTTTGGTCATAGCTAGTAAATTGGTAAGTTATAGTTTGGTCACAATCCAAACATATCCTCAAGCAATGGTGTAGTAGCAACAGTAAGAAGTCTGAAAAGAAAAAGGTTTAAATTGGAATTTGGACGTAGATGGTAACATGGACAATATATTCCTCATAGACCCTCTCCACTACAGAAAATCAGAATTCTTACAAACATCCAGTTGTAGCTTCTTAAGTATGGCCATCAAACAACAAACGTCTCTTGATAGTATACCTGAATAGAGTGTCTTTTGACTATACTAATTTCGCTGAAGATAATACTTTTTCCAGGAAATAACAACCTTTTTTTTGCGAATAGGAAATAACAACCTGTTATCATTACAATAACAACTGTGTCTGTTTTAGGTTCTTTGCCATGTTCTTCCATCGCTTGAAAAGATTCGCAAGGAAGGTTTAGACGGGCATGAGAAGATTAAAGGCTATATGTGTGTTTAGTTGTCTATCTTTAACAGTGAGATTAAATTTCTGTTGGAATCTGTTCCATTTTCTGTAAACCATTTCATCTAGTCTGAGTTCCTTCATCTTGATGTTCAGATGGTGGCTGTCACTGGGTTTTGCAATTGTGGCTGCTTGTACTGTGTCATTCTATTCGCTACAGTATTCCATATATGCAGCAAGTTATAGGTAAATTACCTTTTTGCGTTTTTGGTATGATACTTTGCCTTCTATTCTACGCGTACCTGGCAAGCTTGCTGAAGTACTCCACCATTGGCTACACTATGCATGTTCCTTTGTTTTTGTTTTTCTTTGCCACCTACTGATGGAAGATGGAGGCACTTTAAGATTAGAACCAGCACAATTGTATGCTGTTATCAGAGTATGCACGTCTCTTATCACTTATTTTACGCCATGCCATGACCCATTTGTACAGGGACGAGATGTTATCAGTCCTAATTTGATTGAACTGTAGGAATGCTTTTTAAATTATTTATTGTTGCTCTATTTTCTTGAAACTTATTGTTGCTCTATTTATTTTGCTTTCACCTGTCTCAGGATTAAGCATGTCATATTAACAAGCTTTCTGCTTGTCCTTGGTGCGATGTCAACGACATGGATCTGTGACACCATATCAGAATCTGGATTTGGTACTATTCTAACCTCGTGTATATTTTTGTTTCAGCATCATCTGTTGCATGCATTGACTTTTTTGTGTTATTATCGGGTGTACTACGAAACATCCTTCATATACATGCTATACTTGAAGTCTTGAATGGTTGTTCATAAGAGTATGTTTTGAGTTACTTATTTTTTATAAATACATTGTTTGGGCGGTCTGTACATCCATGTGCAACAGAAGCAGCAGTAGCCGTGGCAAGCTGCAGTCAGCATGTCATGAGGCCCTGCGGCCGTTCGGCACAGTACCAAGATCGAGCAGAATGTCGACAAAAACTAGTGTTTATCCTGGGCTGTTATCCTTGAGATGATACATTCTAGATGGGAAATGGTTGTGTTGTTATGCCATCTGTTATCTGGTAGAATGTTCAATTAAATTGCTTGCAAAGGTATCCAACTATCTAGAGATTAGAAGCCCCGTAAGTTGGGTGATTAATAATAATCAATCAGTATCAGTTCTCAAATCCCTCTCTCTAATCTAGTTCATCTATATACTTATCTTAGGGTCAGCTCCAGAGGCATTTTGCCTTCTTGTTCTTGCTCTCTGCTTTAGCCTTTCATATCTCCCTGGTGACATGCCTTGGATGTCATTGAGATAAGCATCCTCTCCAGAAAATGGACTATCGGGAGCTTCTTGCTCATCCTCTTGTTCTTCAGCTTGAGGAGAAGCTTTCTTCTTCTTCTCAATGGTGTCTTTACTTTTTCTTTGAGGTTCTGAAAGTTGGTTGACTGGTTTGGGCTTGTTGGTCAGAGACTTTTCCCTGAATCTTTTCTGCTGGGCAACTTCAGCTTGCATACCAGGTCCTAAGAGTTTAGATTTCTTTGTTTGAGGAGGCAACTCAAAGTCTTCATCTTCATTAGACAACTGTTTAAATGAGTAGGATTTCGTTATATATATGAAAGTATGACGATATCCTACTCATTGCACAGTTTCGTAAACCAGACTCGTTTCCCTCTTAATGTATACACATGCAGTCCTCCTGAGTGCTCTCCAAATATAATATATACAAAATAATTTCTGCAAGTATTTATGTAGAATGACAGGGCGAGGTAAAACTTTACCATGTTTATTGTCAGCCATAGTAGTGCATATCTTCTTGCTCTTGGCTAGAATTGTCATGCTTACTGTTTCTTGTATCGTGCCATCCAGGGCATGGCTCATCTTTGATTATCTGTGTGGGAATATTGACTGGTTACACAAATACACTGCACAAGATGCTAACTCAATTTTCAGGTAATATCTCTTAACTTTAGCTTGTCAAGTTACTTAATGTTTGTTTTATATTTTTTATTGATTGGTCCTGTTGCGCAACCTGTAAATCTTAGCAACAAGGATTTGTATATTCCTGGACCGTATTTGTTATTCTTCTTCCTTTCTTTTATCTTTAGTTACTTCTGCATGTCTTTAATGCTTTGCTTATTTGTGGTCTGTCTTTCATACCGGAAACGGAAAGTTATGGTGCAATTCTTCAATCTTAATCTTCCTTGGTAGATCAATTTATCCTCACATTCTGCCAACTTTATTGGAATAAATTAAAGAATTCCTTGAAGTTATTTTTTCATTGTTTTTAATTAGTTAAGACTTAAAAAGTCTTTGAAACCTGCACTTAATTTCTAGGAATTGCCGCTTTTGCGATAACTTGGCAGTGGCATTATCTTTTTAAACCACTCCTTCAGATCTACTGGAACTCTATTTCTCTAGCTGAACAAAAGATAATTTCACGTATTGTAGCTACGGCCAGCATCATGTGGCCTGGAATGGGAACAGTTAGTGCCTACAGCCCTACACCATCCTTATGACGCAAAGTGCATCAGTCTAACACTTGTCAGTTTATGTAGTAGAATAATTACTAAGTAACTTCGTTAGATGGATCAAATAGTCTTTGGGAGAAAAGAGACCCAAATTTTGGCTAACCTCTAAATTTCAGAGTTTTATACTGTATAATATGCAGGCAACTGTTAGTGTGACAGTTTTACTTCATAATATTTTTCTCTTATTTGAAGTTGCCTTTTGGAACAGGTAACTTATATGTGTGTTGGCCCTACATCTTGGGAGTAGCTGGGATTTTTATGATGGTTACCATGGGGGCAGTGCTGGTGACTGAAGGATGTAGGAAGATAAAGCTTCAGTACTATGGATTTAAATTAGCTTCTGGTGCAAGGTAATAATATAGTTTGATTCTGCATTATTTTTTGTTGCAATAGAATGTTGGATGCTGTTATTAGCAGGAATAACATTGTTTTCTTCCTTTATATTCACAAAAGAATCTCAGATAACTCTAGATCATTATCCAAAAAACGGTTACCTGATAGTTCTTTCTTATGTTGCTTAACATAGTATTCCTCTGAAGAAATGTATCCTTACTCTTACTTTAACCTTGCAAAATTTATCATGTCACACTAGAACATTATCTGCGCAATATGGAAATTGTTACAATTTACTTCTTTCTTATGCCTTGCTTAACATTGTATTCTTTAAAAAATGGGTTGCGTTGCTTACATCATATGCTGGTGTGCACATGTTGTAAGATACGAGGCATTTATCTCATGAATACCTTTTATATCGCCACCTTTCATCATGTATTTGGCTTCTGAATTCTTGAGTTGGTCTCTACTGTATTATGGTCCAGGTCGACCCAAAGTTTTGCATGGGGCCAAACTATTTTTTGTTAAATGTAGGTTATTTACAGAAGCAGGGAAGCTACTTCTGTTACGAACATCTTCTTAATGAAATATATGTTACGTCACTCACAAAATCACACTTTGCTTCTTTGGTGTACTTTTAGCTTCTAAACATTTTTGTGATACTCTTCTACCAACTGTTTAGTTCCACCCTGGTGTGTCATAGATGGCTGGATACATTTTGATCCAACAGAAATTACTTGCTAGTTACCATCACCATTTCATCTCATGCAAAATTTGCTAATATTAGGTTTACATATTTTAGAACCCTACAAATTTATTTCTATTTCACCCTTTTTGGTAGGAACGAAAACTCCCCAGTTACAGAGGTTGAGCCATATATTCCCTTCAATATAAACCCAACCGGGATGCAGCCTTTGCTTACAACCTCATACCTACTTGCTTTTCCAAGTATCATGTCCAGGTAATCCATTGTTTGGATGTTGGCGTCCAGGTAATCCATTGTTTGGATGTTGGCGTCCAGGTAATCCATTGTTTGGATGTTGGCGTGTGCGTGCGTGTTCACTTCATCTACCATTCTGATATGGAATTTCTGCAGCATTTTTGGTTCGCCGTTTTGGGAGAGCTTGAAGGAAATTTTGAATCCGAGTACTTCTACGGGTGCTAGTCCTTGGGTTTATTACTTGACCTATGCGTTTTTGGTCTTCGCCTTCAACATTTTTGACATTGTAAGTTTATTTTCATCTTCATAACTCCTTTCTAACCAACATTTGAATACGCAGTTACGAGCGGCTACCCCACCTTGAAGCGCAATTGCGGAAACTGGCCTTGGAAGTGGTTTAATATATGCTTTTATGTGCAACTATGCATGATAGAAAACACACACAACTAAATAGCCACAATTTATCATATATTGTGTATTTATGAGAAAGGTTTAGTCACTACTGACTTAATTTTTAAATGATGGAAGGAACTAAGTGACTAACATTATATTATCAAAACAGAAAAGGACCTGCCAACACTGTAACCTTCACATGCACTACACAGAAAGGAGCAAAGGCACAGAAGTGCGTGAAAGCATTGTTATGTACTTTTTCCACCCATTTCCAAAAAATACTGTACTGCATTCTGAAAGCACTAATGTAATGGTATGGAACTAAAAAGTAAGAACTATTTATCTTTGTCACAAGGGCTCATGTTTCTGTCTAGATAGAGGAATTCAGTGTGCATCTTCTTGAGTCAGTCACACAACAAGAATTCTTTTTTGTTTGGCTGCTAGAAAGACCTTTATAACACCTCAAGGAATGCTAAAAATTAAAATTTGCCTGCTCTGCATGCACCATGATGGTAGATCTGCCCTCTTCAAAATGCTTAGTGCTTGCAAAGAGTGATTATTAGTGCATTTTGTTTCTCAGGATAAACATATCACGCTTTGGTTATCCTGTCGACTGTTTTCATGGTGTTTTATTACTCTTATAGGTGCTTGCTATTTGCCTAATCTAATTATCGAACCAAGTATTACCACATTGTAACGTTTAGGACATTGCTTCTGTAATTTTCACAAACAGGACATCAACTTGTGATCTTCACTATTATAACTTAAAAATGGGACGTGTGTTCTTCATATTTGTTAGGAACATGATATGTGATTCTGAGGCACATTTCCGTGTGTACATGCACTATCGAAATGTACCTTAATCTACAAACTATAAACTGCAGGCCAACTTACCGAAGGAGATATCTGATTACCTGAATAAGATGAGTGCCAGAGTACCAAAGATAAAGCCTGGAAGAGCAACAGTAGATTATCTTACAAAGATACAAACATCGACACGTTTCTGGGGTAGGTTTACATGGCAAAACTTTTCTTTGGTTTTACCACATGCACATTTGTCATTTGGTTTATATCTGCCTATTGTATATTTCAGGAGGTCTACTGCTGAGCTTGCTGGCAACTTCCTCGTTATTACTTGACAGATATCTCAGTCAAATAAATGAGGGTTTTTCTATAGGGTTCACATCAGTCTTGATTATTGTGAGTGCATCTCAAGTATATTCTTCATTATGATTTTTAGTGGAATTGCAACTTTATGCTGACTTCATCAGCTCTTTTGTACAAACATTGATCCTATAGATGTAGCGGCACTGAATCAGACATTGGTACCTGAATCTAAATTCTAAAGGGCTTTCAATTATAAATGAAATCAAAATTTTATAAATGGTGCCCAATAACTATTTTTCTGTTTGTCTTGCAGCCTTTGGGGCTTTTAGAAAGGATTTTTTCATGCTCTCTCTTTAAGTTTAAAATACCTATATTTAAATGAACATGGTGTTTTTGGCAAATGAGCATAACTCCATCTATCAACGGTTTCTCATTTTCTCATCTTCTAGCAATTGGAACACTTCTGTATCCTAAAGCTTATTTCTGAAAACTAGATAATTGCTTATATGTTATTGAATTATGCTCACCTACAATTCATCATTAGTGTTAAATACATACCAGTTTCGTTTAATTGTCTTTTAGGCCTTTTGTGTTTCGATGCTCCTACACGGCCACCTGCAACATGAGGCTGCGCCCTTGTGAGCCACCCTTGGCGGCAGTAGTACTATCACCACATAAGCGGCAACACTGCTAAACCAGGGTAGAATTGTCACTTTGCCCACTTGACGGAAGCTCACTAAGACCCAGCTAACAGTGAGAGATTTTGAAGCGGAGTCGTTTGGAATGATTAGTGTTTTTGAGTGGCATACAATGAAACTAGGCATTTCTTAATGATATATAAACAAATACCAAACTGGAGGTATAGTACGTTAACTAAAAATATGTCAGAACCGTAAAGCATTATGTTTGGTCAAGCTAACCCTTGCAAAATTCTTTGTTCTTAAACTACTTATTATGAACTGCTACATTAGATTGTCGCGCTGTGCTTTCATTTACTAACGGATGTCAGATACTAATTTTGCTTGTATGGTAATGATCATTCAGGTGGGCTCAATTATTGAACTGAGAAGGTCCTATCAAGCATATAATGTGATGCCAGCACTAAGCAAAGTCTTGAAGAGATATGGTGCGTGAGGTTATTTAAGCACGTATGGTGATGATGATGGTGCCATCCAGAAGGTACTCTTTCTGTACTTGTTATTCTTTATCGACATTTCAACTTAAACCTAGTATCTAGAAGAAGAGCATCTTTCTGGAAAAAACAGGGTTACAAGGCTATAAGTTCCCTCTGTGTTGCAAGCTTTGACTGGATACTGTTATCAACATCTTGCAGTAACTCACAAGCTGCTGTCGGGTTTGGATTAGAATGAGAGGAAATTGATTCTGGATCGTTTTTCAATGTCATGACTTCGACTAAAGTAACAATGAAGATATTCAGTTATTCTGTACAGCAGAATGTCCAGCTGTTCTTGGTACAGCAGGGATGAAGGAGCTGTGCCATGTGGCTTTGGGCTCTGTGGCTGATGGCTTGGCGTTTTGTGGAAAAAAAAGGATACCAGGTTCTTCCTAATGTATAAAATTCTAGCGGATCATATTGCTAAACAGTTAACTGGAAGTTAGGTTGTAATTACCTGGAGGTACAGGCAAATCGAACAACCTGCGAAAGGCCGACGTTGATTGTTCCAACATATGAAGCTGACAAAAGAATGACCTGCACTTCAATACGCTATATGTGATAATTCACCCGCCTACTGCTCTAGAGAAGATGAACTTAGACTAATTAGTGATGATGAATTTGATAGAGAAAATTCCTATGGAGAATCCTATGATAGATGAATGACAAAATGTATTGGAACTCATACTATTGCTGCCACTACAGCTTGGAATGAGGATACTTACGAACTTACTTTAGATATTACTACTATCTGTGAGAATGACATTCTTGGTGATAACTACGTTGTTAAATTTTCTTCTATGGCCACCAATAATTGTTACGGGAGAGGGAAACATGGTCATCTAAATATATATGTAATTCGTCTCAGTGGTTTAAAACTTGAAGTACTCTAGTTGTAATACCACTTCAGTCACGTCAAATATCCCATGCTTTCATGATTTATTTTTATAAAACATGCCTATGCATAGGAAGGAAGTTAGATTTTGTGGTTATTTTGCTTTTACCTTTTCGTGCTATCTCTTATGGCTAATAGTTTTATTTGTTGTGATTGGTTGTGAGGTCCCTTCGGGATACTGCTGATGATGAGAGCATCAACTTGGTACTTTATAGTTAGTTTACATACAGTTTCTGCTAGAAGGCCAAGTGCTATGTTACCTTAGGATATATTTTTAAAATATTATTTTTTTCTTTATAAGCCATATGCATTCGAAAATAAAGACAAATTCTCGGATTTTAAAAAAAATGCATATTCACACCTCCTTCAAATAAAATTGATAAGTTGTGCTCCTTGTGTTAACTTTTTGTCCACTTGAATTTATGGTAGTATTCCTAACATACGAAATTAAGTGAAGTTCTGTGATTATCCGAAGTCAAACTGTTTTAAGTTTGACTATATATCTATCAAAATATATCAAAATTGAAAACACCAATTAAGTTTCATAACACTCATCGTAAAAAAAAAAATCTATACAACTTGATATTAGCACATTCCTCTACAAATTTGAACAAACTTAGAAAAGGTTAATTTAAGACAAGTGTAGAGAAGTTTGACCTAAGACAAATTTAGAACTTCAATTAATTTGTAACTTTAGTCGACATAACCAAGAGATTATCTGCTGTGCTTCTCTGATCCTAACATCGGCGTTAATTATCAGTTCCCGCTAATCCCTCAATCTCAAAAAAATTGGCCACAACGATCAAGGGAAGACCAGACGATCCAGGCCGTGAATTAATTTGGACGGTCGCAGATCACCGAAACCCTAGATCGATCTCTACCAAAACTCCCGTTCCATTCCTTCCTTCCCCCGTTCGCACAGCACACCACCACCACCTCGAACTCTCCCGCGCCTCGTCACTCGTCAGCCATGGAGGCCGCGGTGGCGGCACTGGAGGCGGCCGCCGATAAGACCGCTGGCGCAGCGTCGGCTGCGAAAGAGGCTGCGGTGGCGGCCTCTGCTGCTGCGACGGACGCTGCAGGGGCGGCCACGGCTGCGAAGGAGGCTGCGATGGCGGCCTTGGCTACTGCAGAGCAGGCGGCGGCGGCATCTTCGACAGCGAAGGAGGCCGCGATGGCGGCGGCGGCTGCTGCGAAGGAGTCGGCAGCCGCTGCTGCGGCGACCGTGAAGGAGCTGGCGGCGGCGATGCGCTATTCTAAGAAGCGTACATTCCATCAGATCGACGATGAAGGGACGAGCGACGGCAACCGCGATGACGGGGAGAGCCTCGATCTCATCAGTGCGCTCCCCGACGACGTCCTCGGCACCATCATCTCCCGCCTCCCCACCAAGGATGGCGCCCGCACGCAGGCCATCTCTCGTCGGTGGCTTCCCCTCTGGCGGTCGGAGCCACTTAATCTACAGGTTGAATTTAAACACGGCACCAAGAACACCAAGCTCATCGCCTCGGTCTCGAAGATCCTCTCTGAGCACCGTGGCCATGCCCGCCGCTTATCGCTCCAGTATGTCAGGCCAACCAACATCCCTGTACGCTGGGAGCGCAAGATCGACGGCTGGCTTCGGTCTCAAGCCCTCGACAGCCTGCAGGAACTCGACTTCCTGTACATGCTCGACATGCCACTGCCTGTGTTCCGCTTCGCACCAACCCTCTGCTTTGCCAAATTCATCTATTGCCATTTCCCGGAATCGATTTCAACGATGGGACTGAATTTCCCGTGCCTCAAGGAGCTCAGCCTGTACATGGTCACCATTACAGAGGACGGCCTCCACAGCATGCTCTCTAGCTGCATTGCCTTGGAAAGCCTTGAGCTGAGGCACATCCGTGGCACAGGTGGCCTCTGCATCAACTCCCAAACTCTTAGGAGCTTAGCTTTCTCCGCTCCCCATAAAACGGATAGTGTTATTTGGAAGCTAGTGATCCAGGACGCTCCTTGTCTTGAAAGATTGCTACCACTTTATACATACAGAAATGGTCCAGCGACCATCCGGGTAATTCGGGCTCCTAAACTGGAGATACTGGGTGTGCTATCTGAAAGCATATCTGAATTCCAGTTTGGAACAACAATTTTTCAGGTAGCAGCAGCCTTCTTCCATCGCTCATTGGCATTCCTATACGCAGGCTATTCTTCGTGTTTACATGCATTTTTTTTCTGCAGAAAATGATTGTTGTCAGCTTAACAACCAAAATTCACAGCATGAAGGTTTTGGTTCTTGACTCTATTGGCCCTAATCTGGATACAGTTGTTGACTTCCTCAAGTGCTTCCCTTGCTTGGCGAGGTTGTATGTCATTGTGAGTGTGCTTCCCTTGCTTGGCGAGGTTGTATGTCATTGTGAGTATACATATTTCCTTGTTTGAAATGCCGATTATGATGCTGCTAACCTGTTAGCAACTGCCTTTATATTGTTTCTTCTTTCTATCTTCAGTCACACCCAGCAAAGGATATGAATAATGCGAGCAAGTATGACCCGTTGGATCCAGTTGAGTGCCTTGAGCTCCATCTGAAAAAAGTGGTGTTAATGAATTATAATAGCAGCAACATGCCATCGGTTGACTTTGCCAAATTCTTTGACTTGGCCAAATTCTTTGTTTTGAATACCAAATTGCTAAAAGAAATGGAGATCTATGTTCCCAACGACAGCAACTACGAATGGCTCGCTAATCAACACAGGCAGCTATGTGTGGAAAATAGAGCTTCTCGAGATGCTCAAATTGAACTCAGAACCGATAGTAGGAAATCCAGCATTCGCAACTTGGATACCCATGATTTGCAAATGGCTGATCCCTTTGACAATATGTCCATTTATCGATTCTACGTGTAGTTGGTGCCCATTCCCAAGATTGTGTTGTCGAAAGCACAATGTTTTGTATGTCTCCACACGTCTGTAATCTAAGTGAGTTGTGCAGCCTTCAGTTGCTCTATGATATGTTTTATGGCCAGCTCAGGATTAAACCAGGATTGAGGAGGTGGTATAACTAGTGTGTTAGCTCAAGCTTCAAATCCAAACCTGGAGAGTTTAAGCTGCTAGTAGAATGCTATTTTAAGTGCTAAGTTCAGTTTGTATTGGTTGCTCCGTTGCTGTTTGGTGTTGTATTGTAAGCTGGTAACAGCATCAGCTACTATATCTAAAAAGGATGACATTTGTGCCTTTTGTTTAGTATGAAGCTTGTTCTTTTGCAATTCATGAAAACTTGGTCTGTGATGCATTGAGATTTCAGATTTTGTTTCGAACTGCAAACGCACAGGCAGAACATTTGCAGACTTGGTTCTCCTGCCAACAATTTATTTTTGGTTTACAGAAGTCCCCTCCTGCACGCAATTGATATTTGTTGCCTCGCATTTATCTAACTAGATGATACCCCGCGCGTTGCTGCGGGATTTTTTTTTTTAAATGCAAACATTGAAATTAAACGGCATGCAAATTATATATATTGTACAAACATCGTGAACTACATTTAATGCGTGAAAAGTGTCAATATATGCAGATGATGCAAACCATAATACTTTGTCGATAGGTCAGAATAAACAAATATTTAAAATGCTTAGTATACCACATTAATGGAACAATATTTACACAAAAAAATCAGACAAATAATTATAGTAACTTGCTTGGTACGGGTAATTTAACCAAGTAGCCAAATTTTGTTAAATTGCATGAGGCTCAACCATGATGTGTCTAGTAGATCACATAAAATGAGAAGTGATAGATAATACCCTATTTTGTGGATATGGAGAAAACTGATGGAAATGTCAGAATCAAGTAAATAAGTAATAAGTAGGGACACCTTCCATTCTCCCAAAAGCTCAGTTCAACAAAAGATTAAGACTAATGATGTAAAGCTGGATGGACAGATAGTTATTAAATAGGGAAATTGGTGCTTGCAAATTTCAACCAAGAATGTAATAAAGAATGCGCTGAGATGACAAATACCTTCGAAGCAAATATATAACATGGTGATTTAGCAGAGTTATTTTTCAATAATTGACAGTATGATACAAAACCCAAATAGTTTGGAAGCATTTAAAAAGTAGCGATGGGGAAGGAACATGGCATGCTAGAAATGTAATCGGGAAGAAAATGAATTTTGAATAACAAACCTGTAAACAATTCTGGATCTGTAATTCAGTTATACACAACTGCACATGTAAAGATATGCCTGCTACTCCTCGTCTGAGTTTAATCCAAAGCAAAAAAAATATCAACCACTCACTAATACCATGGTGTTGTCAAGAAGTGGAAAGGAACATCGCAAGAGGAAGGAACCCCGCTCCCGTCGCCCCCCCCCCCCCCCCCCCCCCCGAGGGCGACCGGGGCGTCCCCAAGCTCTTGCCGGCGGGCTCTCCCTCTAGCCTCCTCCCTCCTTCGCCGCCGCTGGCAGGGGTCGTCGGGCGCTGCCCCGGCGACGCCGGCGGCGGCGGACCTTCCTTCCCCGCGTCCTGGGTGGGCTGGTCGGGGCCTCTCCGTCCTGGGCGGCGGTGCTCGTCGGGAGCTCGTGGTCCGGCTCGGCCGGCGGGTTCTGGTGGCGGTGTGGACCTGCAGCGCTGTGCGCTGCGCCGGCGGCCGGCTTGGCCCTGGTCTGAGTCGCCTCGGCCCTAGATGGGCTCGGGCGGGCTCAGATGGGCCTGAGCGGGCCGGGGCGTGCGTGCGGCTGCGACTCCCTCTGGAGATGGTGACGGCGACGGTGCGGGGTAGGGGACGGCGGCGCTGCAGCTCTGCCTGTTGCAGCAGGGCGGCAGGAGCTATACCGGGCCAGGCGGGCCTGGTTTGCTCCGGCTGCTCTGTCCGGTCGGCTACCGCCTCTCGGTGGTGGAGGTTGTTCCCTCCCGTGGTTCGGCAGTGCTGCTGTCCCTCGCTCCGGCGGTGTCTGATCCGTTCTGCAGACCGCGGTCTAGTGCTCGTGGAGAGACGGCGATGATGACAGCAAAATTGTGGTGGCGCATGCTGGCGGGCGGAGAAGTGGGTGGTGGTGCTCCGGTATGTCCGGGTGTTTTTGTGACTCGGGCTCGGGAGAAATCCGTGTTGACTCGTTCGACACCGACGCGGTGCCGCCTTCGGGTGGCGTCATTCCTTGTTGGAGGGCGTCGTGGGTAGCCCGAGTTCACCTTACACCGAGTGTCGGGGGAAACCCTAGGAGCAGTGTGCTGATCCGAGTAGCAGCGCCGTGACGACGGTGCCCCCTCCGAGGGAGTTGTTGCTTGGTACTGAGTGCCGGGAGAAACCCTAGGAGCAGTGGGCTGATCCGAGTAGCAGCGCCGTGTCGACAGTGCCCCTTCCGAGGGAGTTGCTGCTTGGTACTGGACGCATCGGGGTGCCGCGAGCGTGGTGGGACAATTTCGGAGGGCGCAGCGATGGAAGGTCATTTTCGCTTAGTCGATTCGCCATGTTCTTCATTTCTTTTCGTTTTGGGCGTTGTGTCTGATGATGCCCCAGCATGTGTGGTGTGTGTGGTGTTCTTGTATCGGTGGTTGTTTGTTGGTCGTTGCTTTATTTATAAAGCGGGGCGAAAGCCTGTTTTGTGGGGTCAAGAAGTGGAGCTTTATAATAGTAAATCCCGCCCACGCCTTTGAGGCAGTCACCACATGTGGCTCTTTGAGTTGCCGCAGGGAAAGGACGTGGTGAAAGAAATAGCACTGAAGCGGTGTACTGTCCTGTTGCTACTATGATTGGTAGCGTGAGATCTAGGACAACAATTGATGACTATCGTGAGGAAGAAGCAAAAGCAGAGAAGAGAGAAATAGAGGAGGAAGGATTGGATTTGTCCTTTCTCATTCAAGTCATACCGTTCCATTACAGGTTTGCTGGCTATATAGCCTTATACACGCACACGACATGGCACGCAGGCCCACAGGTCAGTCGACCCACACACACGACCAGATCAACGCCACCAAAGTACGTCTTCCGAACAAGGTGGCGTAACGTACCACTAAGGTGTCACCACCTGCGTGACATTACCCCCGGCGAAGAACTTGCTTGTCCCCAAGCAAGCACCGAAGGAAATCTTGAAGTGAGAACTTCCCAATCTTCCCAGGTCGCCGAGTCTTCACCCAGCTGTTTCCATTTCACAAGAACTTGTGTGATTGCTGAACTTCCCTTCTTCACCATTCGACGGTCCAAAATCTTGTCAGGTTCAGTATCGAGAAGATCCAGCGCTGGTAACTTGGGCAGATCAGTAAAGACCGGAGTGTAATCTGCTCTGTACTCCTTCAATTGCGAGACATGGAATACCGGATGAACCATACTATCAGCTGGGAGATCCAATCTATAAGCCACTTGCCCGATTCGTTTAGAAATCTTGTATGGACCAAAGAATTTGTATGCTATCTTCGGGTATGGACGATTTACCACAGACTTCTGAACATATGGTTGAAGTTTTAACAGCACCACATCTCCGACCTCAAGTGTCTTTTCTGTTCTGTTTTTATCAGCTTTCTGTTTCATTCTATTTTGAGCAGCTGCTAAATGCTTCTTGAGTAGCTCCAGATGAGCACTTCGCTCGGCCAACATCTCATTCACTGGTAGAGGCATATCCATCTCTAAGGAAGGTATGGCACCAAAATTTGGTTCATGCCCGTACAAAGCATGAAATGGTGAACAACCCAGTGCAGTGTGGAAAGTGGAGTTGTACCAAAACTCAGCTAGAGGCAACCATCGCTTCCATTGTTTTGGATTTTCCTGGATAAAGCATCGCAGATACATTTCAAGACTCTGGTTGACTCTTTCGCTCTGCCCGTCAGACTGCGGATGATATGCGGTGGTGAAATTCAGTTTAGTTCCCAGCTTCGCAAACAATAGCTTCCAAAAGGTGCTCGTGAAGATACGGTCTCTGTCTGACACAATGGAGCGAGGCATGCCATGTAGTTTTACCACTGAATCGACAAACACTCTGGCAATGACTGGAGCAGTGAAAGGATGATGCAAAGGCACAAAATGGGCATATTTGGTGAAACGATCAACCACAACCAAGATTGCATTTGATCCTTCAGAATTTGGCAAGCCTTCGACAAAATCCATTGTAATATCTTGCCACGCACCTGCCGGTACAGGTAGAGGTTGAAGGAGCCCTTGTGGGTGCATGTTGGAGTGTTTGGCATGTTGGCAGATATCACATTGTTTGACAAAATCTGCTACAGCTGTCTTCAACCCTTGCCAAGCAAACAACCGCTTCAATCACTGGTATGTGGCTTGCATGCCTGAGTGTCCCCCAATGGCACTGGTGTGAAAAGCGGAAATCAATCTTGTTTGTAATGCAGAGTTTTTGCCAAGCCAAACACGCCCCTTAAACCAAATGATTCCCTGTTTCAGCTCGTACCCGTGTGAGTCTGAACCTGTGACAGCAAGCTCGGTAAGACGACGTTGCGCTTCAGAGTCATTGACATAAGAGTTGACAATCTCCTGCATCCATGCAGGCTGCACTTCAACACACGACTGGATTGTCATGAGGTGTCCCACTCGAGACAAAGCGTCAGCCACCAAATTTTCAGCGCCCTTCCGGTATACTATCTTGAACTGTAATCCCATCAGGCGAGCCATAGCTTTACGCTGCAATGGAGATTGTAAATTTTGATCATCTAGATAGCAAAGACTGTGGTGATCTGTTTTAATCAGGAATTCGCCCCTTTGTAGATATGGTCGCCAACGTTCGACTGCCATCAAGAGAGCTAGAAACTCTTTCTCGTAAATGGATAATTGTTGATGTTTAATGCTCATGGGTTTGCCGAGAAAAGCTAGAGGATGGTGGTCTTGCATCAGCACTGCACCAATCCCTTGATCACAAGCATCTGTTTCGACAACAAATTGCTTTTGGAAATCCGGCAGCTGCAACACTGGTGTAGTTGTCATTGCTTCTTTTAAAGCCAGAAATGCTGCATTTGCCTCTTCAGTCCACTCAAAGATCTTCTTCTTAAGCAAATTTGTTAGTGGTTTCACAATGATGCCATAATTGTGAATGAACTTCCTATAGTACCCTGTGAATCCCAAAATACCTCTTAACTCTGTCAGAGACATTGGTGTCGGCCAGCGCAACATAGCTTCGATTTTCTTGGGATCAGTTGCCACTCCCTCAGCAGAAATTATGTGACCAAGATATTCCAAACTAGGGCAAGCAAAAGAACATTTAGTAGCTTTGACAAACAGCTGATGTGTGCGGAGCAAAGTCAGTACCTCAGTTAGGTGAGCTACATGTGCTTCCACGGTAGGACTGTACACCAAAATGCCGTCCATAAATACCAAGACAAAACGGCGAAGACATGGACTGAGCACTGTGTTCATCACACACTGAAAAGTAGCCGGTGCATTACACAACCCAAACGGCATGACTCGAAAATGATAATGTCCTTGGTGAGTTTTAAAAGCAGTCTTGTGCTCATCAGCAGGAAGCATTCTGATTTGGTGGTATCCTGCACGCAGATCCAGTTTGGAGAACACCTTTGCGCCAGCCAGTTCGTCTAGTAACTCATCAATAACAGGTATTGGAAAAGTATTCTTGATCGTGAGATCATTCAAGCGACGAAAATCGACGCAAAATCGCCAGCTACCATCTTTTTCTACACCAGTAATACAGGAGATGCATATGGGGACATACTAGGGACAATGATGCCAGCATCCAACATACTTCTGACCTGCTTCTCAATTTCATCTTTATGAGCAGGGAATAACGATACGGTCTGGAGTTGAATGGAGTTGCCTCAGGCGTTAACGGAATTGCATGATCATAGGGGCGCTCAGGAGGTAGACATGTTGGTGTGGCAAACACGTCCGAGAAGGTATTTAATACTGCCTGAATTTCAGATGGGCAACTGCTTACTGCAACATCTGTATCTGATGTGATCACTGCCATAGCTTGTTGGTGCATGGATTCCTGTCAGTGTCACCATCTTGCCATTATGAGAGAATGTCAATGTCTGGTTCTGCCAGTCCATCAGCATAGGACTATTTTGCTTCAGCCAGTCCATGCCCAAGATTGCGTCGTAGGCTCTGAGTTCGAGCACTTTCATAGGTGTGGTAAAAGTTTCACCCTGACACCACCATGTTAAGTCAGGTACCATGTGAGTGCACCGCATCATTTCACCATTTGCGACCTTAACTGACACCGGTTCAATTGATTTCAGTGTGCACTGAATTTTTGCTGCCACCGACGCTGTCACAAAACTGTTGCTGCTGCCTGAATCAACTAGAATCAGAAGTACTTGATTGCCAATCATAGCTCTGAGACGGATTGTCTCTGCTCCCTCTGTCCCAGCGATAGCATGAATCGACAGGCTGAGTTGCTCTGCGTGTGCTATATCCTGCAGCTCCAGTAAGTTTAGCACTTCTTCAGATAACTGCTGGACTGCTGCTTCTTCAGTTTGCAAGGCA
Organism: Poa pratensis; assembly: GCA_947311845.1. Classification (NCBI taxonomy): domain Eukaryota; kingdom Viridiplantae; phylum Streptophyta; class Magnoliopsida; order Poales; family Poaceae; genus Poa; species Poa pratensis. The sequence goes on along the minus strand of CAMZMU010000036.1, from coordinate 63,174,997 downwards.
TGTAACTCTGCTCCTTGTTTCTTTGCACAGACATGCGTGGGATCGTATTTCTCGCCACATTTGAAACAGAGGTTGTTGGCTCGACGATAATCTCTGAGTTGTCTGTCCTTCCAGAGTCCACCCGTATTGCCAGCTACCATTGCTCGGCCACCATCAGATTTTGCATGACCTGCATCAGAGCGAGTTTGGTAGTGCATCTTAAGCCTGTTTGTTTCCCACACCTCCTGTTGCACCCGTGCTAGCAAGTATGCTCGTTCTAATGTTGTGGGAACCTGAGATTCAACAGCTGCCCTGAACTCTGGTTTCAGACCCTTGATGAAATGTGCAATAAACATGAACTCATCATAATTGTGATTCAACATCGTCGCCTTATAGACTAGTTCCTGAAACTCTTTCTGATACTCCTCTACAGATGATTTCTGTTTCAGGTTAACCAATGCTTTCATGACTCGTCTGTGATCATCCTGCCCAAATTGTTCCTCTATTGCTAGAATAAATTGTGGCCAAGTAGTAACTACATGTTTCAGCTTATGAGACTGCCACCACATTGCCGCTTGTCCATCGAGATGCAAGGTACCAATAGTCAACCACAGAGCAGGATTTATATTGAAAATACGGAAATAATCCATAATCTGATCCTTCCAGATGCGTGGCCACTCACCATCAAATCGAGGTACATACATTTTGGGTAAAGGAGTTCGACCTGCCAATTCGCCGTTAGGTGTGTTTGGTCTACCGCCGCCAGCACCGACCCCACCGCCCATGAGTCCATCGCCAATCCCCGTCGCCGGTCTACCGCCCCAGCGCCACCACTCGAAGATCCGCCCGCCGTCGTCCCACGCCAATTTGGGGCGACCGGTTGCAGCGTGGCGTTGCTGCTGGCTTTAATCACCTCCGCCTCGGGATCCGGATCATCCTCTTCGCGTGATGGCGAATTGTGGACGCCCGGCTCGAGCGCATCCATCCTCTCGGTGAACTTGTTGAGCGCGCGCGCCGTGGCGTCGTGGAGACGCGCGCTCTCCTGTACTGCCTCCGCCTGCGCGTCGAACTGCGCGCGCATCTGCTGCTGCTGCATGTCGATCCGCGCCACTGCGCCGTGTAGTAGATCAAGGGCGGAGTGGATCTTCGCGAGTTCCGCCTCCCCGAGCGCCGCCGTCTCCGACATCGCAGCCAGCACTAACTGGGTCTGCGCGGATGGCTTGACGGGTGCCGTTGCGTCGCGATCTGAAGACCAGGAAACCGAGAGAAGGATTTACAGGGCGTCGATCGAAATTGCAAGCAATCCGATCAATTCCCGGACCCACTTCGGGATTTTACAGCTAGAAATCCTCAGATCAATCGCGCGTCGGAGTCGCTCCCGGAATCGACGAATCTGATACCAATTGTACTGTCCCGTTGCTACTATGATTGGTAGCGTGAGATCTAGGACAGCAATTGATGACTATCGTGAGGAAGAAGCAAAAGCAGAGAAGAGAGAAATAGAGGAGGAAGGATTGGATTTCTCCTTTCTCATTCATGTCATACCGTTCCATTACAGGTTTGCTGGCTATATAGCCTTATACACGCACACGACATGGCACGCAGGCCCACAGGTCAGTCGACCCACACACACTACCAGATCAACGCCACCAAAGTACGTCTTCCGAACAAGGTGGCGTAACGTACCACTAAGGCGTCACCACCTGCGTGACAAGCGGCGTCCCGATGGATGGGCTCAAAACCAATGTACACCAGCACGACCCAACAATATTCTTGATTGCCAGCTCCATCACCCAGAGGAGTGGAGATGATGTTGCAGGAAGTTACGGCAAGCAGCGTGTGTTCTGGAGCTGGATGGTGCCCACGGTGGTTGCCTGGTTGGGATGAGCCAATTAATATATAGACTCAAGAATGCCGATCAGGGCTCGTTTGGTTATCAGGGGAGTAAAAACCAGGGAACCGTATCCCTGGAGCCTGGAGGAGAGGGGAGGGGAGGGGAAGTGAATGGATTAGAGTTAAGGACCCCCAACAGGAAGAGGAACAATTCGATTAGCTAGCATTGAAGGGCACATTACGTTAGTTTTTTTTAGATAAAGAGTATATATAAATATCGCGGAGATACAAATTACACCCAGCCTCTGCAACAACGCAATAGCCAAAGCCATTACGGATGCACACAGCTAAAAGACAATAAGAAGAAGAAATAAAAAAGAAAAGTCCCGCTACAGAGTTACAGTTCTTGCATCAGCCGCACAACCACCACCAAGACACCACCTGATGTCCAAATCTTCAATAGCAACGCCTTCAAGAAGAACAGTGCCAGGCACAACCAATTAAGGCCAGACCTTGGGTTTTCACCCTGAAGATAGTCCCACTCTCAAAACAATGTCTTCAGCAAGACCATTGCCAGGCACAACCAATTAAGGCCAGACCTTGGATTTTCACCCTGAAAGGTAGGACTTCGAACTTCACATGTGATGTTGCCCCCACTAACATGCCGCTGCTCCGCCTCCTGCAGCTCCAAGCAAGTTCCTCATCGCCGCAAAGCCTCCAATCGCCATATGCTAGTCCTTTAATCTCAGCTTTCATGACATTCCCCGCCTCTGACTACACCATGGATTTGCCCATGATGGCACAGAAACAAAGCTTCACGCCGCTCCCTCCGGCGCGACCGAATCCCTCCGATCCAGCAATCTCTAGGAATTAGCCCATGAAAGATCACCGGCGGAGCCTTCCGAAACTCGACACTCATGCCAGATCAAGGTACCGGCGTCAAGCAGATCTTCGTCTTCTCACGATTTGGAACCCTAGGACCACCACCTTTATTCAAACCAAGCAAGAAGCCCCCTCGCCTGCCGCCGGCAACCTGCGGAATCTGCCTCACCGAGCAACCGAGGGCCAAGACCATCGGTGCGTAAGGAGCGGCAGCGCAGGGACGATCCACCACCGGAGCCGACCGAGACACCGCGGACAAGAGATGGGCAGGCGGCAGGAGCGAACACCGACCACCCCAGCCCAACCACCGCCGCCAGTCAAGCGCCGCCGATGCGGACCTCCGCCTCCACCCCGGTCAGGGGCGCCGCCCTGACCGCTGCAAGACGCCACGGCGCCCAAATCCGCCCCTGCAGATCGAGGCAACGGACGCCCGCGTCCACCCCCAGACCACCTACGGCGGCTGGGCCCGCCGCCGCCGCGGCGAGGGCCGGCGGCAGCGGCGGCGATCGGATCCGACGGCGAGGGGGAGGGCTGGCGGCGCGGTGGGGAGCCCCCCGGCGGCGCTCAGGGGTGCGCCGCGGGAGGGTTAGGTTAGGAGTAGTTGAGGAGCACTTAAGTAAAAAACGTTTGAGCTGGAGAAAGATCATCGTAGACGGTTAAGCGAGTACATCCATTATAAAAATTTAGATGATGTGGTGGTGAAAAGAAATGGAGAAGAAAAAGAAAATATGCTGATGTGGCATGCTGTTGAGTTGGATGGCTTGCATGTTGAGTTAATTACCCTTAGTGGGTTACTCCTATTTAGATACTATAGATAAGTGGATGTGAAAATATTCTGGGGACAAAAGGTAGACATGAAGAATATTTCAAAAGAAAAATATCGTTGTCAAGAGAAGCCATGCAGACGGAAGTCGCCGAACCCTGGTTTCCCCTTGCTTATGGTTGGACGAAGTTTGGTTCTGAGAGAGCACCATGGAGCATTAATTCGGAGCTGATGCATACCATTTCACGGCCCCTTCCACTGCTGATCTCTATAGGGGGACGATCTCGGACGTGCCATTTTGTTGGAAGACATTGTCAATAGTTGTGGTGAGAAAAGACATGCGGATGAACTGTGCAGCTTGTGGGAAACATCCATAAGAAGAAGGAAAAGAAAAGAATCCTCGCAGCGGGGAACATGATAAATTCGAGTGGAAGTGGACTGCATCAGGCAAGTTCAGCGCGCGCACGGCTTACCAGACGTTCTTCGAGGGCAGAACGGTGATGCCGGGGGCGCCGCAGGTGTGGCATTCTTTTGCGCCCCTTAAAGTGCGCCTTCACGCGTGGTTTGCGCTCCGGGACAGGTGCTGGACGGCCGACCGCCGCTTGCGGCGTGGTCTGACCTCGCATACCCTGTGTCCTCTCTGTTCCGTTGATGCCGAGACGATGGATCACCTGACGGTGAGGTGCTCGTACGCTGCTGCGATATGGTCAGGCCTGAACACGAGGCTGGGCGTGTCTCTTCCGAGCCCTGGCGCTCAAAGCACTCTCGCCGCATGGTGGCCTGACGCGGTCAAGCTCCTCTCACAGAAGGATCAGAAGGCAGCAAATTCGCTAATCATGCTGGTCATTAGAGCTCTTTGGCTGGAGCGCAATGCTCGGGTGTTTGAAGGCCAAGCTTCGCCTTACATGAGAGTGCTAGACTCTATCATTGATGAATGGAGGCTGTGGGCTGCTTGTAGATGTAGAAGTAGAACGTTGCGAGAGTAGTCCCTTTCTTCCCTGTAGGTGCCATGCAAAAATGCATTGGCCGAGTGGTGTCGATGTCTCGCCTGGCATACTGCCATGGCTTGTAGTCTGAATTTTTTTCCCCTCAAGCTTAATATATAAAAACGCGCAGATCTCCTGCGGGTTCTCTAAAAAAAAAAAAAAAAAAGAATCCTCCCGCTTTCACTGTCCTTTGTTCCTTGTTTTCTTTTCCGACTAAAGAAACAATGCGGATATTCAGTTGTTCTTTACAGCAAATGAAAAGCTGCTCTTGGTACAGCAGGGATGAAGGAGCTGCGCCATGTGGCTTTGGGTTCTGTGGCTGATGTCTTGACGATTTGTGAAAATAAAAGGATACGTACCAGGTTCATCCTGTTGTATAAAATTCTAGCGGGTCATATTGCTAAACAGCTAGCTGGAAGTTACTCCCTTCGTTTCAAAATATAAGATGTTTTAGCATTTGTCCACATTCACATATATCTAGATGTATGTAGACATATTTTAGTGTGTATGTGCACTCATATTAGTATGCATGTAGACAACATGTTGGATAGCTAAAACGTCTTATATATTGAAACAGAGGTAGTAGGTTGTAATTACCTGAAGCTGCAGGCAAATCGAACGACCTGTGAAAGGCCGACGTTGACTGTTCCAACATATGAAGCTGACAAAGAATGACCCGCACTTCAATACGCTATATGTGATAATTCACCTGAGAAGATGAACTTAGATTACTTAGTGATGATGAATTTGATAGAGAAAATATCTATGGAGATCCATAGAAATTGCATTGCTGATCTCTACTTAGTGAAATTGACGGATGAATGACAAAACTTTTTGGAACTAAAACCGTTGCTGCTACTTCTGCTTGGAATGAGGATACCTATGAACTTACTTTGGACAGTACTACTATTTGTGAGAATGTTAGCTTTGAGAAAAATATTATTGCTAGTGATAATGATATGCTTTATGATTTTTTTTTTTTTTGAGAACACAGTACAACACAGACGCTCACAAATACGCATGTACACTCACCCCTATGAACGCACGCATGCTTTATGATATTGCTATATAACTTTGGTCTTGATGAAATTGCCCAGATATACAAGATTTGTCGAAAGTGTAAATATTGGTTCCACTAGGAAGGAATTGGCTATAAGCCTATAACTAATGCCCGCAGTGTGCTTGATAACCTTGCCATTAAAAAAATACTACCGGTTATGTTCTACCTACTCTTTGGGATAATGACTGTACTCCTTTTTATGGAAGTCCTGTTATATTCTGTAGTACTCCTAGCCATACCATAAAGGAGAATATTGCTTTTGTTGAGAATTGTGTTTCTAGTAGTCTGAATTTGTTTGTGATGATGAGGTGATAACTATATTGTTAAATTTTCTCCTCTGGCCACCAATAATTGTTATAAGAGAAGGAAACATGGTTATGTAGATAACTAAATACATATGAAGTTCCTCTCGGTGGGTTAAGAACTTAAGTAATCTAGTTGTAAACTTGTTATTACCACTTCAATAACGTCAAATACCCCATGATTTCATGATTATTTATATAAAACATGCCTATGCATTGGAAGGAAGTTCGATTTTGTGGTTATTCTGTTTTTACATCTTGGTGACCTATCTTATGGTTAATAGTTCTATTTAATGTGATTGGTTGTGAGATCCCTGACCCTTTGGGATACCAAAGATGATATGAACACCCCATGCCTAATTATATGAGGACCCTGATGTTAATAGAGTTAGTTTACTTAGAGTTTCTGATAAAGGGCCAAGTGCTAACGTCGTCGTGTGCTCTTTTTTTTTTAAATTTGCTTAATGAGCCATATGCATTCTGAAAAACTCGAACTATCTGAAAATTGAAAAGAAAATGCATATTCACACCTCTAACTTCTAATAAAATTGATAAGTTGCACTCCTTGTGTTAACTTTTGTCCACTTGAATTTGTCGCGTACTGTAAAACAGACACCGGAAGTGTAGCAAAGGGGCACAATACGAACCAGACTCTCGCCAAGGAGATCTTCGACAAACACACACAAAGGCATAAGGATTTTACTCGGTTCCAGGCCTCTCAGAAGCGTAACACCCAACGTCCTGCTTGTATGTTCATATGATGGATATGGTGGTGTTTACAAAGGGCAAACTTGTTACTGAGGAGTAGTGGAGGAGCTAGCTCTACCAGCTATTGGAGCTGCACCTAACTTTGCAAAAATGGGGAAGAGTCGATCCCTTTTAGGTGGTAGTCTTGGTCCTCCTTTTATACTGAGCAAGGGGTTTCCACAATTGCTACCTTACACGTGTGTGTGTGTGTGGGGGGGGGGGGGGGGGGGGGGGGGGGGGGGGAGGCACAGCGCGCCAGGAGGCCTACCCGATAAGGAAAGAAAAGGCGCGCAAGGGGTAATCATGACGCCCACAAGACCCGCCGTTGCTGCCTCGTAAGGCGTGCAAGGTGGCCAGGTCATCATGGCGGTCCGCGGGCCGAGGCCAGCCTATGCCAGCCCGTCCCATGGGACTGCACCGTCCACGGGCTGGTTTGTGCGTTGGTAGCCCTTGGGTGTTACCGCGGAGGTGACACGTCCTTCCTCGAGACGAAGCGATCTCATTGAGATGCAACGGCCTCGAGACCCTGCCATCTTGGCAAGGAGATGGTGTGTCAGTAGTGACGCATTTGCTTCCCGGTGCGCGGGGTGAGCCACGGGCCGGGGCCCTGCTGGTTTGCCCTTCCCGTGTGGGAAGGGGAGCTTGTGGCCCGCTTTAGGAGGTCCCATGGGACCTCTGATTTTCATCGGGACGACAGAATTTATGACAGTATTCCTTGCATACTAAATTAAGTGCAGTTCTATTCTAAGTCAAACTACTTTATATTAACCGAGTATCTATTAAAATATATCAACACCAAAAACACCAATTAAGTTTCAAAACAGTCGTCCTATAAATATATATCTATACAAGTTGATTTTATAGACATTAGCATGTTTCTCTATAAACTCATTTGAACTTTGTAAGACAAACTCGGAGAAGTTTCAGTTAATTTAGAGCTTTAGTCGACGGAACCAAAGAGATTATTTGCTATGCTCATCTGAACCAAACGTCGGCGCTAATTATCAGTTCCCACTAATCCCTCCATCTAAAAAAAAGAGGCTACAACGATCAAGGGAAAACCAGATGATCCAACTCCAAGCCGTGAATTTGTTTGGACGGTTGCAGATCACCGAAACCTAGATCTTACCAAAATCCCCGATTCATTCTTGCGTTCCCCGTTCCCCAATTCGCCTCGCCAGCCATGGAGGTCGCGGTGGCGGCACTGGAGGCGGCCGCCGAGAAGACCGCTGGAGAAGCGTCGGCTGCGAAAGAGGCTGCGGTGGCGGCCTCGGCTGCTGCGACGGAGGCTGCAGGGGTGGCTACGGCTGCGATGGAGGCCGCGATGGCGGCCGTCGCTACTGCAGTGCATGCGGCCATGGCATCTTCGACAGCGAAAGAGGCTGCGATGGCGGCGGAGGCTGCTGCCAAGGAGTCGGCAGCTGCTGCAGCGGCGACCGCGAAGGAGCTGGCGGCGGCGATGCGCTATTCTAAGAAGCGTCGATTCCATCAAATCGACAACGCAGGGAGGGGCGGCGGCGACCTCGGTGATGTGGGAAGCCTCGATCTCATCGACGTCCTCGGCACCATCATCTCCCGCCTTCCCACCAAGGATGGCGCCCGCACGCAGGCCATCTCTCGCCGGTGGCTTCCCCTCTGGCGCTCCGCGCCACTTAATCTCGTGGTTCAATTTGAGCAGGGCATCAAGAACCGCAAGCTCATCGCGTCGGTCTCGAAGATCCTCTCTAAGCACCGTGGCCATGCCCGCCGCTTATCGCTCTACTTGCTCAACCGAACCGACGCCCCGTGCGCGGCTGGGAGCGCAAGATCGACGGCTGGCTTCGGTCCCTCGACAGCCTACAGGAACTCGATTTCACCTACAGGCTGCTTGACGTGCCACTGTCGGTGTTCCGCTTCGCACCCACGCTCTGCTTTGCCAAATTCAGATATTGCATTTTCCCCGAATCTATTTCAACGATGAGTCTGAATTTCCCGTGTCTCAAGGAGCTTACTCTGGACGAGGTCATCATCACGGAGGACAGCCTCCACAGCATGCTCTCTGGCTGCACTGCCTTGGAAAGCCTTGAGCCGAGGAAAAATTGTGGCATAGGTTGCCTCTGCATCAGCTCCCAAACTCTTAGGAGCTTAGCTTTCTCCAGTCCCCGTGAAAACGATGGTGTTATTTTGCAGCTAGTCATCAAGGACGCTCCTTGTCTTGAAAGATTGTTACCACTTTATAATACATACAACAGTGGTCCAGCGACCATCCGGGTAATTCGGGCTCCTAAACTGGAGATATTGGGTGTGCTATCTGAAAACATATCTTTAGTCCAGTTTGGAACAACAATTTTTCAGGTAGCAGCATTCTTCATCCAATGCTCATTGACATTCCTATGCGTAGGCTATTATTCCTGTTTACATTGTTTTTCCTGCAGAAAATGATTGCTGTCAGCTTAACAACCAAAATCCAGACCATGAAGGTTTTGGTTCTTGACTCCGTTGGCCCTAATCTGGATGCAGTTATTGGCTTCCTCAAGTGCTTCCCCTGCTTGGTGAGGCTGTATGTCATCATTGTAAGTATACATATTTGCTTGTTTGAAATGCCAAAATCAGTATTTGATATACTATGATCTAGCCAATCATGAGGCTGCTAGCCTGTTAGTAACTGCTGATATATTGTTTCTTCTCTCTATCTCCAGTCACACCCGACAAAGGATATCAATAATGCGAGGATGTATAACCAGGATCCAATTGATTGCCTTGAGCTTCATCTAAAAAAAGTGGTGTTAATGAATTATGATGGCAGCAAGAGGCATTCTGTTGACTTTGCCAAGTTCTTATTTTGAATACCAAATTGCTAAAAGAAATGAAAATCGAACTTCTCAACAACCGAAACAACGAATGGATGGCTAATCAACACAGGCAGCTGTGTGGAAAATAGTGCTTCTCGACATGCTCGAATTGAACTGAAAATTGATACTATGAAATCCCTCATCGACTTGGATACCCATGACTTGTCAATGGCTGACCCCTTTGAGTCATTTCGTCATTACAACTAGTTGATGCCCATTCCCAAGATTATTTTGTTCTGCTGAAGGCTCAGTTCTTTGTGTGTCTTTGTCTGTAACCTAATGTTGTTCACCCTTCAGTTGCTCTATGATATGTTCTATGGCCAACTCAGGAGTAAACCAAGATTGAGGTGGAAGCTCAGGCTTCAAATCCAAACCTGGAAAGTTTAAGCTGCTAACAGAATGCTAGTTTAGGCTGCTAAGTTTAGTTGGCATTGGTTGCTCCGTTGCTGTCAGGTGTTGTATTGTAAGCTGGTAACATCAGCAGCTACTGTATCTCTGTTTTGAACACTTTTTTAATGCAAAGGATGGCGTTGTGCCTTTTGTCTAAAACTTATTTCTTTGCAGTGCTGGCAACTTTGTCTGCAAGGTATTGAGATTTGAGATTCTAGTTTGAACTGCAAACGCACGAGCAGAACATTTGCAAACTTGGTTCTTCCATGAAAGCCTTTTTAGTTTACAGAAGTCATCTCGTTCATATAATTGGTATTCTTGCGGGTTGTCCTGCTGAAAATCGTTGATGAGAGGGAAGACACCTGATCATGACACTGATATTAGATGAAGCTGATTGTTGTGAGAGGTGCAATGCCATGGCGGCAGGTTCTGTAACTCTTTTTTGGTGCAATCCGGTACTTTCGAGCAAACTTGGAAACTGCTACTCATATCTGGGTATTCAGATTATGGTTTATGACCTCAGCATTGTGCTTGTTTTTACGAGGTTTGAGTGATAATTCCGTACTCAAATGATTGAAACAATTGAAAAGGTATTGGCAGGGATGAAACATGACCCAGGAAAAACACGATAAGTAGTGTCAAACTAAGGCCTGTTATTTACACTGAAATCATTGACGATAAAAGGTAGGCAAAGCTGGTGTATGGATCACATATTGAAAATCAATAAGAATAATGAAAAGAAAAGAATCCTCTCGCTTTCACTGGCCCTTTGTTCCTTGTTATACTTTCCTTTGGAGAAATAGCAAGAGCTACTGACTCGTTTCATTTGGGGGAGAACTTACACATACAGCGTTTAGAAAAAACAAAGCAAAAGTCTTACTTGGACCCGCCATGTTTCATGCTGTCCTGGGGTTAGCGTTATCCAGGTACATCCACATTGTTTACAACAACTATTTTTGGGTTGGGCATGTCCACCCAGCTATAGTACATGTTGTTGAGTCTGATGCTGTAAACTGTTATGATCATATATGAAAATCTTTCTTCCTCGCAAAAAAAAAAAAAAACATTGTTTACACTCGTATTTATCCCCGCATGAATCTTTCGAACGAATGGCTGACTGTACCAAAAACAGTTGACCAACCATAGAAAAACCACGTCGACTTTGGCATTTTGCAGCCCCCTAGCTAGGATCAAGCATCTGGATTTGAGTTCACTGACAGGCTCTGTCTTTACTCGTTAGGATCAAACATCAAAGTGTGATCCGAAAGCAGCTCGATAAGACGTCGAAAAGACAAGGCCCGTAGTTCGCTGACAGATTTGAGTTCACTGACAGAGCGAAAAAAACGAAGCATTTTACACTGCCTTCCGACACTTCCCAGTTTTAATCCCACAACAAGAGAATTTTACAGAGCATAACAGGCATTTCACGCAGCGAGAGTCCAAGGGAACAAAAACGAAGCGGAGTTACACGACGACACCGTCTGACACGCGGTAGTTTTCACGGCCGTCAAACCGATCGTCGCGGTTCCGGTGGCGCTGCCGGCGTCGACGCCATCGTGGCCGCGCGGCCGCCTCCCCCTCGTGCCCACGGCATGAACGCCAGCCAGCGCCGTCGGCCACGTCTGCAATCGGCGCCGTCGCCACCGGCGTCGCGGAAGCTGCCTCCGACGCACAGTCCCCCGTCCAAGCTATCCGCGGCGGGGGTCGGGCAGCACCTGCTGAAGACCTGCTCCCGCACGTGCTCCGGCAGCCGCAGCGTGTACCTCTCGTGGTCGTCGCACACGCACTGATCCTCCGCCAACGCCCCGGAGACTAGCGAGTGCCCCGTCGAGCGCGACCTCCGCAGCCTCGCCGCCCGTCGCTCGCCGCGCAGGTTTTCCAGCTCCACGGCCTCCTCCTTCATTCCATCATCGTCGCCGCGGTCCTCCTCTTCCTGCATCGGCATCGGCATCGCGATCGCCACGGCGGCGTGCGGCGGCGGCGGCTTCTCGAGGTTGGCGCGGCAGAGCGGGCACGTGGTCCGCGCCTCGAGCCAGGGGTCGATGCACTCCGGGTGGAACGCGTGGGAGCAGTGCGGGAGCAGGCGCAGGTCGTCGGCCTCCTCGAACGCCGTCAGGCACACGGCGCACTCCAGCGCGCCGCCGCCGATCCTTTGCTCCCTGATCTCCGCGTACGGCACGATCGGGAACGTCGCCAGCACCGCCGGGTCCAGCCCGCGCCTGGACGCCGCGGCGCTACCAGCATGCGGCGTGCCGTCTGCGGCGAGGCGGAAGCGGAACTGGGTCATGTACAACCAGAGGAAGATCAGGAAGAAGACGACGCCGATTGACACCACGATGGCCATCGACATGGCCTGACCCAGAGGCGGCGGCTTCGGCGGTGGCTCCGGTGATGGCTGCGCCATGCCTGTGGCGACGCAGAGTAGGCACAGAAGGACATGGAGGAACGCGCTCACACCTAGGGTGGGCATATAAACCGAGAACCGAACAACCGAACCGAAATAACCGGGACCGAATCCGAATAGACCAGAACCGAAAAATCTGGTCACCCATTCGGTCAACACTTCTTAAAAACCGAAATTATTTCGGGAAGTTCGGTCTTGTCCATCAGTTACCCGAAGTACTCGATAAAACCGAACAGATGTGTAAATTGCTGAAGTATACGTAATACAGCCCACGGCCCAATAAAATTCGTAAGTCATTTCCATGATTCACTTCTCTAGTACGCAGGTCACAGCCTCACAGGGCCCATGTAGTCCAGCAACTCCACGCATCTGCCTTCACTCCCGATTCCCTACCCTAACGCATGTGCGCCGCCTCTCCTTTTCTCCAACATAGCGGGTGATGGTCGCGGTGGCCTGCAGCTGTATACCTCCTTCTTTTCCGGTGAGCGGCGGTGGCGGTGGCGGTGGCCTGCAGCCGACGGTCCTCTACACTCCGGCGGGCGGCGGTGGCCTGCAGAACATGCTCCTCTACGCCCTGGGCGGACAGCGGTGGCGAGGGCCTGCAGCCTTGCCTTTGACTGCATCGCGATTCTGTTGGGTTCACGTGATGTTCCTCCAAAGAATTTGATTTTTACTTGTAGACCCTTAATTCTTGTGCGTGCATCTTGTTTATTTGCAAATCAATCAGAAGTCTGCTTATTTTTGTTTCTTTTCTCGGTCAGTTCGGCCTTAACCGAGGACCGGACCGAACTATCGGTGCACCGAACTCATCCGTTAGCAGTTTTTTGAATGACCGATCGGTCATCATTTTCTCAGAACCGATTTTATTCAGAACCGAAGAATCGTACCGATCGGTTCGGTCTAACCGAATGCCCACCCCTCACACCCATCGCCACACAACCGCGGGATTGCCGAACGATCCCGTACCTGGCCCTGGTTCGTAGCTTGATTCAGCAATCGAAATTACAGAATCGTTAGTATTAGGACGCCCTCTCTAGGAACGCTTCTGCACTTTTGGCCTCATTTACAAGTCTTGGTGGCGCCATGGCGTTGGTGCCATGCTCCTGCCACGTTTGGCCCTGGCAGCCCTGCCCTTAATACTAGCCAAGTACCTATACATTGCTAGTACATGATAACAAAAATACAAAGTTGCAGTTTATCAAATCATGGAGGGAAGCAATTTGCAAACTTGTTAAATATGCATCACACCGTTTTATAAATAAAGCAATCACAACCATACATGAATTTCAAATGCAAGAAAATGCAGGGCAACAACACAAACATGCCCAATAAAAAGAGGAAAAAAGACGATACAACTCTCAAGCGAGTGCGAATGTCAACAATGAAGCGAGATGGCAATCTGCCACCATTGCGCCCTCTAACCTTGTCCCACCAACACGCTTCATGAACCACGGATCACAGAGTACCAAGACAACACCTACGAGCAGACGCTGCTGTCCGAACCAACAAGCTAGTCTTAGGGTTTCCCCCGACACTCAGAGGGGAGTGGAGAAAGGGGTAGCCTCGACAGTCGACAGGCCCTCTAGGGAATGGTGATGCTAGCGGGCGTACCCGCGCCGATGTCGTACACACTAGCATGGATTTCTCTCGATCCTCTGATACACACCTCAAAAGAACCTTGGGCAAGTCACTAGATGACGAGCACAACGGGTGGGGCCCGTAGATCTGAGCTCTGATTCGAGCATCACTGCTTGTGTGTCTTGGTCGAACTGCTCGTCAGAGTTGGGGACAACCGAGACATGGAGGCCGAAGGCACCTCGCCGCGCATCCTCCACGCAAGATTGGAGCAGGAATTTTCAGGAGGAGGTTGTGGGCTCTCCCGCTGTAGTTTTAGGAGTTATAGGAAGTGAGATTTGGATTTCTATATATGACAATCCACCAATAAAATATAGGAAGCTTCCTATTTACTCCCTCTGTTCCATATTAGATGTCTCAAATGGATATATCTAGACATAATTTACGTCTAGATACATATATTTTAGGGGCAAATCTATGTTTAGAACGGTCGGTACCGATCCTTATTTCCAGAACGTCCCGCACACCGTCCGATCGACTGGGAGAAGAGCAATTCTTGGCACACCGTCCATCTCTTCTTATCCCCTCCCGATCCAAATCGATTCCCCGTTCAAGTCCGTCAAGTGTTGCCCCAGCTACCGCCTCTCGCCGTCGCCGCCTCCGGCCGTACTTTGAGGGCCTGATCCTCGACCTGGTCGTCGACGAGCTAGCGTCTCTCGGCGCTGCAGCCTCCGGCTGCGATGGAGCTCCTGCCCTCGACTGGTCGCCGACGGTGAGCTACGTACGACCCAGAACCGGAGCCCTCTCTCTGTCTCTCACACGAGCTTCTCACCAAGGCGAGCTCATGGGCTGACGATGTGAGAAGAGCTCGGATGGCCGACCAGAACTCGGAAGCCACACGCGGCTGCTGGACCTCGAGGGGGTCCTGGAGCGATGGTGCGTAGAGGCGACACGGTCGTTCCAGCACCACTGAACCCGACAGCGCCGCACGCGGAAGGACGGTTGGCGTGCACCCAGTCTGGGCTTCGCGGCGAATTTTGCTGCAGAAGCTGGTATTACTCTTTCTCAAGCACTGCAAGCCGCAGAGCTCCCCAAGGCGGATGACTACACATGGAAATGGGAATACGGGAAGTCTCTGGTCAGACCTGATCAGATCAAGCTTCTACCAACACATATGTGAAGACTGCATAACTGGTGCTTGAAAGTCACAAAGCAAGAGCGAGAAATGCTCCTTGTGAAAGTTACAGAAGAGCATTACATAGGTAAAGACCAGTTCCAAATTTATCTTGAAGAACTCTATATGTTATACAAGCTTGACGTACTCGACTTGAGTCTCATCGGTACCTATTGTCTGTAAGTGATTCAATTCATTTATTTCTATAATAAAGTCTCTAGCTCAGCTCGTTCATTGCCTATACGCTATTGCTGCCAATGCTCCGGTAGAAACTCAAGAAACCTCCGACGTGGATGTCCAGGTAACTCCTACAAAAAAGAGGATTCTGAGAAGTTCCAGAGATGCAAGGCTAACGTACCCCAAAAACCAAATATGCGATGCACGGAAGAAGAAGAGACGCCTGAAGTACTACAAAGCAGGTGTTCATATAACGTGGCCACGCCAACGCACACGACGGGAGAGCTTTTTGTGGTTTAGCAAAGTAGTAGCAACCAACGCCATGGGCGTGCCTCTATTGTTTTTATACCGAGACCAATTGACACGACGGGAGCGCTTTTTGTAATGAAATGCCAGGCTAGGTGGTGTGGCCACCTGAGCCAACATCCCCTACCGAGGTCCTTAAAAAACGTGGTTATACTGGACCGCCCCTTATCCTATTCTTCTTCCAAGGTATGGACTCAGATTCGATAGATACATGGAGCACGGATAGCTCAGATACTAGCGAAACCACCTCCGAGATCGTCCTTCCTCTCGAAGGTATCGAGATCCGACATTCGATGGGTTGCACATGAACACACAACTCTCGTGCAGCTGCGGACTTGTCCCGCGGAGGAGGGTAGTGTCGTGGAATTCTCACGGCAGATGTCATCGTCGGATGACTTGTGAGATCGTAGAACTTAGGGCGACTTGGATCTTTTCAGAGCGGGATTGCACACAGGAGAGCGATTTATACAGGTTCAGGCCCCGGGAAACATCATCCGGTAATAGCCCTACATGTTGTTTGTGGCTAGTTCTTATTCCGTATGCCCATGAGCGAGTCGCCGATGAGGCGGCCCTCTCTACTTTGTTATATCTAGTCTATTGAGATCTGAGAGGTTATGTTTTAGACCCTTGGAGTCCACCTTATAAAGACGGTGGCTCGCAAGGTTACAAGGAAACTTCTCTAGGAAGGAAAGTATAAGCCGGAGTCCTACTTGAAGACTAATCATCTTCGTGTCCCCCAAGTTATCTCTTCTCCGGTCTTCTAAATCATTCCTCTTAATATACCATGATCTTGGGTCGTCCCATCTTCGTTTAAGCCCACGAGTGGTGCGGTCTTGAACATAGGTTGAGCCGCACCTTGTTTGAGTAAGTCGCGTTGGTCTTGTGAGCTGCGGGTTAACCCATTTATTATTCCCCCGACATTAGCCCCCAAGCTTCCGGGTGATTCGTAGAATCTGGCGGAAGATTTTGTCTTGATGATGATCTTGCGGGCTTGCGTATGTAGTTCTTGCCGACTCGTCGATGTTGCACTTGGCGACTCGCTGATGATGAGTTGCGAGCGTAGTGGCTTATTGAGCTGCTGATGTAGAAGCGCTGAGTCGCATATGTTTGTTGATGTACTATCACAGGCATTCGAGGCCGGCGAAATCTTGTTGAAGCTGCATCCATTGCCTTGAAAAGAGTACGCCAATATGTGCACATGCTGGTAGCCATGTTAGCTAGTCTTGTTCGATCTTTGCCGTGATGTCCATGCACAAGTATTCCTCACTTGCTATTTGAACACTTCTGTTTAGTCGCATTGAAGCTGCAGAATCGCGGTAAGTTCTCCGCGAAAATTATATAAGGTGTCGGCGAAGCCTTTGGTGAAAACCACCTTTTCCTGTTGGATGTAAGACTGAGCTGAAATCATAAGAATAATAACTTATGAGCATCAAGATATATCAGCCAAATGTGTATAAGGTGCCGAGTCATAGACATCGAAGCAGAAAAGACCATAAGCATAAATAAGCTGGTCAATCATTAGAGTATAATAATTTGTCAAGTTATCATGACAAGCCATCTGAGCGCATGTTGAATCATGGCGGCTCAAGGGTATATAGCCACAACCTGTATTTAAAGATTTTCGAGTCGCTGATTTGACTCGCAAATGGATATATATATTCTCATGTGCTGCAAAAAATGAAATCTGCATATAAACATGGTATATCAATTTAGTAGAAACCACCAAATGCCGGTGGGTGGATGTGTAGCCCCCGAGGGCCAGGTTGCATGCTTGATCATGCTGCTCGGGACTCAAAAAATATCTCAATTTAGACAAAAACTTAATTGTCCTAGCCCCCGGGTATTAAGCAGGCATGCTTTTGTCATCCTGCTTGATGTCATATCCTGCAATAACTTGAGAAAAAATGTTGCTTTCAAGATAATAATGATATTTGGAGTAGAACGAAATCGCTTATAAACTCCGAACTGTGAAGTATTAGTTGAGTCGCTAGGAAAAAAGATAATCCCAGTCAAGACTCTAGATATAAGTTAAGGAATCATCCTTAAAAATTCCACTTGATGTGGCTGAAAATAAATAAATAATGGTGGCTTTATCAGCCGATATCAGGAGATAATTATCTCAATCATAAAAAATCTTGTCGCGCCAATTCATATGGCCGAGTTACAGGTTCCTGTTAAATCAAAAGGCAAGGCCCCCAAGGAAGCAATGATGATAACTTGATGATAATATGTTAGCCTTGACGACTGATAATAATTATGATAAAAAGTTAGTACTCTACGTGATAGCAAATTGTAACATGCATGATAGCATATGGTACTCTGCATGATAGCAAATGATATTTTGCATAATAGCAAATTGTATTTTGCATGATAGCAAATGGTTGCATGATTGCAAATTGTACGATGCATGATAGCATATGGTACGACTCAGTATTTCCCAGATCTAATGTGTGTTCAGGGTCGAGAAAGTCCATGATAGGCATTCAGACTCGATTGACGCCACATGCGGGTAATTTAGTCCTTCTGAATTATCTCTGTTACCGTTAAGTAGGACTCGCGCGACTCAGTATTTCCCAGGTCTAATGTGTGTTCAGGGTCGAGAACGGCCATGATAGGCAATCAGACTCGATTGACGCCACATGCCGGTACTTTGGCCGCATAGTGCAAGTTACATCTAACTTAAGGTGAGTATAACCAGATTAGTTTGCCACAAAGAGCGATTTCACGAGAATAAGCCGAGCTCATAAAGCTGCAAAGCCTCCGTGAAATCCAGAGATTAGTGAAAATTGAGGCGAAATGACAAACCCCCGAATACCAGTGGTGCCCGCTTTATTTCACTAATCCTGATGTGCGACCGCGCGTAGGTGGCAGTCGACTTTTGATATAATCAGCTGTAATAGCCGTGACGAGATCTAATTAGCTTTGATGATAGCCAGCTCTGATTAGCTGTAAATGTGATACCATGGGTCACTGATTTGACCCAAGATTTAATACAATGAGTCACCTGTTTAACTCAAATATCGATAAGATGATGATTCGTTAGTGACTCGTAAACTGATATAATGATGAGCTGTATGCGACTCATAAAATGATCTGAAGATAAATCACTAGGTGACTCATAAAATGATATAATGATAAATCCTGAGATGATATAATGAGTCCCCAAATATCAATGCTTGAATATGTAATGGTGACATTGGTACATTAAAGTATCTGTTTGTCAGATATAAATAAAAGCTGATTTCGCAATAAATCATGCAAGCTATAAAAAGAGCTTAACTTTGATAGATATAGTGCAAGCTATAAAGAACTCGAATTTAATAAATCCAATGTGGGTTGTAAGACCCTACTTTAAGAAGTGGAGGTAACTTAAGCATTAAAAAATGATCTGAATTTAAAGTCTGCGGTATGATATATTTTGAATCATAGAGATATTGATAATAAGCCGCATAAACTAGATAAGCACTCCCGAGATTGACTCGAAGGTGAAACTCAATATTAATTTATAAAGCAAAAGGCTGTAAAATTTGAGCGTGAAAACAACTTAGCTTGTTTTTGTTCTCATTGTAGGTGTGAGGTCGAAGTCATCGTGCGGCGGAGCCAAAGCCGGCCGCAGCGAGATATGGAGCCATCCACGGTGGGAGTGTGGTCGATCGCGGCGACTAGTCAATGGCCGTCGTACCTGATGTTCGCATGACCACACATGGCTACTAGTCTGATGGATCTCCTCTTTTTTTTTTTACGTATGAGTTTTTCTCACTTTGATTCTTGAATTAGCCTGTGACGACTTATGACTCCAGGTGCTAGATCAATATTGCGACGCGCGACTCACAGTGCGCGAGCTTGTAACAGCGACTCCTGTCGTGCCAGCACTTCGAGCCGCTGGGTCGGATGTTGTGGCGATGCAACCACTGTTGTTGATGACGGCCTTAAATCTGTTGACCCTGTAGTGCATCTCTGTCCGGGTTATCAAATCGTTGAATCGTCCTGCCCTGTTACGCGGCTCAAGTCGTTGCTGAAAATGTTGTACTGCTGATCGTCCTTGTGCTGTTGAGCCGGACGTATGTTTGCGCCCAGGTTGTCGAACCTTTGAGTCGCCGTAGCATATTGTGCGGCTGAAATCAAATGTAATCATGGAGTCGCGCATTCCGTAAGTTGTCTGCGCTCTTTTTCTTATTTTGTCTTGACGTAATTAACCATCCTTTTGACTCGCATGCTGCTTGCGTACTTGTAAAGTACACTCCTTTTCTTTGCTTGGCCTTCCTCGACCGGTGTGCGAGTCATCTTTTTGTTTTCTTGTCCTCTAGATTTTGGATGAGAGCACGTCTGGCTGGCGAAATATGCATGTGACTCATATCCAGGCCATGAAATCCATGCACTCATACATCGATTTACCTCTTCTCCTACCTTTTCTTTATGCTGATGATAGTAGTGTGAGTAAGGCTTAATTGATCCTATGTGAATATTAGCAGCATCCGCATCCGGTCCGTAGTCCGATTCTGATAGTTTGATCAGGTATTGTCCTTCCGCGTCAAGGTGATTTGTACTGATGTGCTTGTGCTGGAGTTAGTGAACCGGCGCTGGATGGAACTAGCTGGTTGTTGGTCATGATGGCTTCTCGACTCAAGGATCCGATCGTACGAGTCCATTTGTAGAATCATACACAAAATCTTGATCTTTTGAAAATTGATCCGCTGCTTGATTTGATATGGCGAATTTTGCTGACTGTGTCTGAGCTGTAAACTGAGCTAGATATACTGCCCGCACGGGGAACAAACCAGCCAAGAAAATGAACTCGATCGACTGGCGGTGGACTTTTTATCGAATAGTGGATCGCACGCCGGAACATCTTGATCCAGTTTTTTATTTTATCAGCCACCCGCGAAAGAATTGTTGACGGCGAGGCCCCAAGTGTTGATCTGCAGATGATTGCAATGTTTGGCGGAACCTGCTGCGATAGAGGTGAGGTCGATGTCAACTGCGACGGTGGGCCGCGGGGAATCAACATAGTCACGCTGATATTTGGAGTCGC
Source organism: Poa pratensis (assembly GCA_947311845.1). Classification (NCBI taxonomy): domain Eukaryota; kingdom Viridiplantae; phylum Streptophyta; class Magnoliopsida; order Poales; family Poaceae; genus Poa; species Poa pratensis. The sequence continues at coordinate 63,154,556 of CAMZMU010000036.1, read as the reverse complement.
ATTGATAACTTTTTGCAGACCACTCCTTACATCTTTTCCTATTTTCTTTCCACGTAAAGTTGTGTGATGGATTGGCAAGCTAGCAACTCTGGATTTCCCTTCTTTTTGTTTGATGCAACATGGGACGTTTGGTCATATAGTTGAAGCCCAGATCGACTCAAACTTCTTCCTCTGATCCAATTCTGTGTACAGCACATGGCTGTGTCTTGGAACTTGAAACGGTAATGCCTTCTTCTTATTTTTCTATCTTTTCACGTGAGGTTTCCATAGCAAGCAAACAAATCAATTTGCTTTTTCCTTCCTCATTGATTACTCTTCTCAGTCCGTCTGCCAGCCAGAATCGCACTAGTTGAGGCTGGTCTTCACGTCAGAGGCAGCCCCAATAGTTTAATTTCTTTATTCTTTGGTGATTTCCGATCCGTACACGATCTCGATAACACCGCCGACGCCACCACGGATCGGAATTATGCATCGTGCTCCTGGCTTCTCGGCGACGTAGTTCTTCAGTAGATCGTCACGACACAATAGATGAGAACGGTGGAATCTTCGGAAATTTTGATCTAGTCGAATTTGACCAGCAGCACGCGAGGACGGTGTTTGGGCCTCCCGGGTGCGAATCTGCCACGGCGATGAGGTTGCCGCTGTTTGATGAACATTGTTGACGAAGAGATCTCGCCTGACAGTGATTCCAAGCGCTTCCTGTCCCACGGTGGGCGCCAACTGTCGTGGGATTGTCACGGCAGATGTCATCGTCGGATGACTTGTGAGATCGTAGAACTTAGGGCGACTTGGATCTTTTCAGAGCGGGATTGCACACAGGAGAGCGATTTATACAGGTTCAGGCCCCGGGAAACATCATCCGGTAATAGCCCTACATGTTGTTTGTGGCTAGTTCTTATTCCGTATGCCCATGAGCGAGTCGCCGATGAGGCGGCCCACTCTACTTTGTTGTATCTAGTCTATTGAGATCTGAGAGGTTATGTTTTAGGCCCTTGGAGTCCACCTTATAAAGACGGTGGCTCGCAAGGTTATAAGGAAACTTCTCTAGGAAGGAAAGTATAAGCCGGAGTCCTACTTGAAGACTAATCATCTTCGTGTCCCCCAAGTTATCTCTTCTCCGGTCTTCTAGATCATTCCTCTTAATATACCATGATCTTGGGTCGGTCCATCTTCGTGTAAGCCCACGAGTGGTACGGTCTTGAACATAGGTTGAGCCGCACCTTGCTTGAGTAAGTCGCGTTGGTCTTGTGAGCTGCGGGTTAACCTATTTATTATTCCCCCGACAGGTAGCGTGGGACGGCAGATCGACGGCAAGGCGTTTCCTCGATTGCTCCAGATCCGACGTAAGTATGTATGGTATTAAAACGTGATCTGTAAAACAAATATAATACGGAGTAACACTTTTTATGCCATTAAACTTTACAGCAATTCGACCAGTGCGACTGGATCGCCTAGATGGATCCCCCATGGCCTCGTAGGCTAGGAGATGCAATGCACATCATGCACAACAAGTGGGACGAGATGAACAACAGATGCCACAGGCTAACGACACAGATTAATGCTATGAGAAGCGCCAAACCAGGAGGCGTATGAACCAAGCACAGAGATATTAGACAATGTATTGCGTGTGTGGGGAGTATCCTAGTACTACCTCCGATCCATATTAATGGCCTCAACTTTATCTAGATACGGATGTATCTAGTTAAGTGTTTAGACTAGATGCATCCATATCTAGACAATGTTGAGACCATTAATATGGATCGGAGGGAGTATTACTTTTAGTTTCTGTAATTTGCGCCCTAATGATGTAGCCACCATCATATTTAAGCTTAAAGGATTGTCATTTGTATGGTTCAGCGATTCTATGTTCGAATTGGGGTTGCAGACGAACTATTAGTGTGCTGCCACAATGAAATACAAGCTTATATAAACGCCATATGTTCTGGCTGGATTGAGGTCAACGCTGGTTGAACTGGCGTCGTGCAACTCCTGCTCGCCACGGCAGCAGGCGCAGTTAGTTCCAGTCACGTTAAATACACGAACATGACCAAACTCAATTTTGTTCAATCCTCGCCAACGCAAAGATCAAGGAATGTCGGGTGAAACTAGAAATGGGATAATTGAGGAGGACGAGGACACCGACTCCGGTGCTTCGAGCGAAGAGATGGTTTGTCAGGTTAGTCCAGTAAGCATAGGCGGTTATATACATGTTCACAAGATAGATCCGACGTACGAAGGGGTGGAGACGAACACAGATCTTTTGTGTGACTGTGGTAACACCCCGAAGAGAAGGGTGGCCTGGGGAGGAGATCTCGCGGGGAGGAGGTTTCTTGCGTGCTCCGCCGAGGATGTAAGTTTTTCATATGTTTGAAGTATGGTATATAAATATATATATGTCCGTGTGTGTGTTTACATCGTTAATAATTAAGGCTGTTCTCTGGAATCTTTAGTAGTACGTCCAGTGCTCCTGGATTGCGTGGATTGATGCACCTTGGCCAAGGAGGGTGCGCCAAGCACTTGACGAGTTTCAATACGAGTGGGAGCAAATGTCGTGCAAGACACTAGACAGTGAAGAAGGGCTGAAGAATAGCCGTGAAGAATTCAACACGGAAAGGACGCGCATGCGTACAAAGCTCCTTAGGACAGAATACAGCCTGCGTGTGTTTACATGGCTGCTGGTTTGGTGATAGCTTTGTTGTATGTGGTCTTCATGCTAATATCGAATACGGCGTAATCAGCACGTGTAAGAGGCCGTAAATATATGTTCATATTTTGGGATGAAAATTTGTGGATGCACTAGAAACAACATAACCAATGTCCATGATTTATTTCGCATTTTTTTGAAAACTCAAAAATAGGACCTTCGATAAAGGGGTGCCGGCGCAACTAGTTGCGGAATATTCACTCTCCACACTGTACCCTAACGCTTCAGGAAAACAAGTAAGATGTAGACAGAGAAAGAAACCACGCACTGAAGTTTTCAAGATAAGCGAGCAACTCATATATGACTGTTCGAATAAGCCACAAAACGGCAGTGGATAGCGTATGGCAAAAAATAGTTATAGGACAAATAACGAGACATTTCTGGATGGTGCATACAGGTATATATAGTAGTGGTTCGATACATAGTGAAGCGCCGAACATATTAAGCCACTAAACCAGTTGCATACTGAAACCAATCCGGGTATGGCAAAAATAGTTATATGACAAATAACGAGACATTTCTGGATAGTTGCATACAGTTATATAGAAGTGGTTTGATACATAGTCATAGCGCCAAACATAAAAAGCCACTAAACCAGTTGACTACTGAAACCAATCCGGGACAGGATCGTGCACCTCGCACTTCTTTACCACTTCGGCAAAGCTCTTGTTGAATATTGTGACACTGAACAAACCAGTCTTTACGAATTTGAACATCAGAACATAGCCGACCTCGATCTTGTGACTTATGACGAACCAGGGCCAATTATCAGCAAGCTCATTCAGTTCATTCACTTGAAGTCTCCAGGTGCATCCTCCCTGGTGCTCAGCAAGATCTCACCCGGTATTTTTACGACATGGGGAATGACGGGATCAGGGATGGAAAGAGTTTGCATCTCCTCTGCTTGGATGACCTTAACAAAATCGAAGGATGGGGGAGGGAGTGCTTGGATCAAGTGACCAAACTGCCGTGTGGTAGATCCACCGCCGAGGCTAGAGCCGACCGACTGCACCTGCGGTTAAAGGAAAGAACAAAATTGGCATGAATGAACAATTGAGTCTAATTTACGTAGAGACGTTACTGTACCTCGACGACCACAAATTCTAGCAGATCTACAGTCGGTGACCTATTTAGTTTGACATACAGCATTCTAAATTACGAACTAACAAGCTGCTAAACATTATTTAGAAGGACTAAGTATATAGCAGTTCCAGTGCTATGTTTGTCTGAACAATTAGGTCTAATTTACGATTTAACAAGCTGCCAAACATTAATTAGAAGGACTAAATGTCACATCCCAAATTTTGGAACTAAGAAAAACTTAGTTTTACAAGACCCAAAATTCAGAGCCAACAAAAACTTTTCGAAATATTTCACTAATGATTGTGTTTTCCTTTCTATTGCTCTGTTTGACCTTGTGTGACTTGTTGTTTAAATTGTTTGACTAGTAAATATTAACCTAAGAACCTAACCTAAGTCAAAATATATTAAACTTTGGTGATCAGGTCATGACAAGAAAATATTCCATATATCTTTTCCATTCTTATTTCTGGCCAAAGTCCATTTCAATGATACGGGTTTAGCAACCACCAAAATACCCACTCTTGAGAAAGCAAAAGTATTTCCAAAATTATGTGTTCCCAAAACTATGGAGATCTATATACTATCTCCAACCTTGATGTCTCTCTTGTATCTGTAGCTCTTATTTCAAACTGATACTTTCATTCTTTTGGGAAATAATAAGAGTGGGAAATATACTACCCATATATTTTATCAACCCTTTTGAAAAGTATCAAATTATTGAACTAAGCCTGTTTCAATACCATACTTGGCCTGATGATGCTTGATTGCCATCCCACCACCTATCTGAATATTTGAAATTTGGTTGAAAACTTATATTGTTTGTTGTTTGACTTATGTTTGTGTTGATTGTTATTTCCTTGATTTATTAATTGCTTGGGTGAATAATTACATAATTGTACTTGAACCTTGAGTTGAAAACCCACTAATCGCAAATTTGGAATGTGACATAAAACAAAACAAGAAAACCAAAACTTCTCACACACTTAAAATAAAGTCCCAATTAAAAGAGATGATCTTATTTAAATTTCTCTCTCTCCCTATTTCTATGCTTTGTCATAATAATTATCTTACCTTATAAAATTCTAGGAATGAGAGGAAATCATAATCCCCTCACTTCCATATCACTCCCTCCTCAAATAAATATACTTTTCAATTTGAAACTGGTATTTCCACTTTTTGTGTTTCAGGCATCATGGCATCCATGCATTAAGATGTTCCACTTGAACCAATTAAGTTTGACAAACAAAAGTTGGCAAGTTAATATATTTGTCAAGAAAGTTCCAAGAGTTCAAAAATAATATTTCACACTTGCTTTAAAATTACTAAGAGAATATCAATTAGTAATTAACCAAAATTACCATAACCCAACCCTATGAACAAATGTGACTCAAAACATTTTATTTTTAAACACCAATTTTTGTGGAGCTTCTACATGATGTGAGGAGGCTACATGAATAATTCCAGATTTTTCTAAAATGTTTTAGTGCCTCAATAAAATCCCTAAAGTGCTACTGGAAATAAAAGAAACATGAAATGAGGAAAGTACAGGGGGTTTTCTGCAAATTGGTCATCCTCTTCCTCTGTTCACCACCGTGGCAACGGCATGGCGCCAGTGGCAAGCTCGCCACTGTGCCCCGCTCCTCCTGCCGCGGCGGAGCGGATAAGAAGGCCACTGAGGCCTCTCCTCTGCTCCCCCTCATCACTTATCTTCTCACCTGCTCCCTCTCCCTCTCCTTCTTCTCTGCCATGGCCAAGCCCTAGCTCGCGCTCGCCGACAAATCGCCGCCGTTAGCTAGCCCGCAGAGCAGTGATGACGTGAAAGCACACGTTCGTTGGGAGACCCCAAGAGGAAGGTATGAAGCAGTGCGGCCGCAAGTTTTCCCTCAGTAAGATACCAATGTTATCAGTCCAGTAGGAGTAAGAAATCACTTCTGAAGGTTGTCAGTGGCACGCTGACGTGAAACCTGCAGACAACACAATCAAACTACTTTGTCCCAACGAAACAGTGAGGGTGTCAATCTCACCGGCTTGCTGAAAACAAAGGATTAAACGTATGGTGTGGAAAATAGTGTTTAATTGCAGAGAATGAAAAGGAACAATGATTGCAGTTGGTTTTATTATCAGTGTAAAAGAATGGACCGGGGTCTACAGTTCACTAGTGGTGTCTCTCCATAAAAGATAACTAACATGCTGGGTGAACAAATTACAGCGGGGCAATTGATAAAATATTGAGCGCATAACAATGCATATATATGACAAGATGACTACTATGATAATCAATTGGGCATTACAACATGATACATAGACCGTTATCCAACAGCATCTATGACTAATAATCCACCTTCAGGTTGACATCCGTGTTCCCCGTTGGTATTAAGTTGCAAGCAACAGATTATTGCATTAAGTAAAGTGCGTAATGTAAACATTACAATTATCCTTAGACAAAGCATTGCTGTTTTACCCCTAGTGGCAACAGCACATCCACAACCTTAGACGTTGCTGTCACTCTCCCAGATTACTGGAGACTGAACCCACTATCTAGCATAAATACTTCCTCTTGGAGTTAAAAGCATCTACTTTGTCAAAGCATCTACTAATAACGGAGAGCATGCAAGATCATAAATAACATATAAGATAGATTGATAATCAACTTGACATAGTATTCAATATTCATCGGATCCCAGCAAACACAACATGTAGCATTACAATAATATGATCTTGATCATGATAGGCAGTTCACAAGATCTAAACATGATAGCACAAGGAGGAGAGACAACCATCTAGCTACTTCTATGGACCCGTAGTCCAAGGATGAACTACTCACGCATCACTCCGGAGGCAGGCATGGCGATGTAGAGCCCTCCGGTGATGATTCCCCTCTCTGGCAGGGTGCCGGGAAGAGCTTCTGAACCCTCCCGAGCTAGGGTTGACGACGGCGGCGTCTCTGGAACTTTTCGTGGAATATGGCTCGGGTATTTAGGGTTTTCGCGTCGGCGGGATTATATAGGCGAAAGGGTGGCGGCTGGAGGCACCCGAGGGGGCCACACCACCCCACGGCACGGCAGGAGGTGGGCCCGCGCCGCCCCATGGTGTGGCTGCCGCCTAGGTCGTCTCCGTCTCTCCTTTGGACTCCGTGTACGTGTTGGAAAAATAGGAGGTCCTGTCCAAGTTTCGTCCAATTCCGAGAATATTTCCAGAACAACTTTTCTGGAATACAAAAACAGCAGAAAACAGGAACTGGCACTGTGGCATTTTGTTAATAGGTTAGTCCCAGAAAATGCATAAAAATGATATGAAGTGTATATAAAACATGTAACAATTGGTATAATATAAACATGGAACATCAGAAATTATAGATACATTTGAGACGTATCAAGCATCCCGAAGCTTAGTTCTACTCGTCCTCGAGTAGGTAAAACGATAAAAACAAAATAATTTCTGAGGTGACATGCTACCATCATAATCTTGATCAAATAGTATTGTTAAGCACATGTTACCAATTTTTGTGGAGGTTCTACATGATGTGGGGAGGCTACATGAATAATTCCAGATTTTTCTAAAATGTTTTAGTGCCTCAATAAAATCCTTAAAGTGCTAGTGGAAATAAAAGAAACATGAAATGAGGAAAGGACAGGGGGTTTTCTGCAAATTGGTCGTCCTCTTCCTCTGTTCACCACCGTGGCAACGGCATGGCGCCAGTGGCAAGCTCGCCACTGTGACCCGCTCCTCCTGCCGCGGCGGAGCGGATAAGAAGGCCACCGAGGCCTCTCCTCTGCTCCCCCTCATCACTTATCTTCTCACCTGCTCCCTCTCCCTCTCCTTCTTCTCTACCATGGCCGAGCCCTAGCTCGCGCTCGCCAACGAATCGCCGCCGTTAGCGAGCTCGACGTCGTCTTCTTCCTCTCCGGCTGCCACGCGTCGAGCAAGCTCGCCGCCGTCTCCGACCTCCTCCGTCCAAGCCGAGCACACGCACGCGTCGAGGGTGAGCGTGCGATTCTCCTGGACATACTTATCGTCTTCAGTTCGCCGTAGATCCTCGTGACCGTCGCAGCCCGTAGCGCGCCGCCGCACGTCCTCATCGACGGAGCCCTTCCCGGCGACCATTTGGTCCATAGCGCCGCCACTAGGTATCCCGTACTCGTGCATGTCGAATGCGAGCGTCAGTAGGTCCCCGCGCGCCGTAGAACATCGCATCCGTGCACCTCGCCGCCGGTGGCCACCGCGGCCGCGCGCGTCGTCGCCGTGCACTGTCACCACCTTATATTGGTGCACACCCGTATACTAACACAAGCGCGAGCCAGCCCAGTGGCTAGCACACGCGCGCACGCCCGCGAGACGCGAGTTCGAATCCCGCACGACGCATTGCCTTTTCCATTTTAATTCACACGCTGACAGCTGGGGCCCACTCGTCAGTGGCCCAGCGCCCGCCTGCGCCGCGTCAGCGCCAGCATGGCCGAAGGCCCCACTAGCCAGTGGCTGTGTGTAGCCAGACCCCGGTGAAAAACGTTTTGGGCAAGTTTCCAGAAATTTATACAATTTCACAGAATTAAGAATGGATTTGTAAAATCCCTAACTTTTTGAATACTTGTCCAAAAATTACAAACAAGGTACCAAAATGTTTGGAAAAATAAAATCTGTCTATTGGTATAACTCACCTATCCAACTAAATTAGTTTATTCGCTGTTTTATTAAAATAATGAAAAGGGCAGAAAAGAAATGCTTTTGGAAAATTCATAACTTTAAAAATAATGATCCAGAAATTAAGTGTGACCCATCAAAATGTTCAGCAAGTGATATACCTCATGTTTCACCTTGTTTCCAAACATGGATAATTATTTGTAATGTTGTTTAAAATAAATTAACAAAAGGGCAGATTGAAAAAGGATTTTATAAATTCAATAACTTTTTATTGCTATATCAGAAAAATATGGTTGATATATCAAAATGCTCAGAAAAATATGAACTGTCCAGTAACATCAGTTGCATGCACAATTGAACAAGATTGCAGTACTGTACCTTTAGAAGTTGGGAAAATCATTAATTTAAAGGGGGAGTTATAATTTTTTCTTGTTGAAATAATTAATTCTGCACCCCATTTAAATTGTTGGATAGTTTTATAAGTAAGTTCAGTGCATTAAAATGTCATTGCCATCATGTGTTTGTGCATTGCACTTGCTATGCATGTGTGGTTATTGATTGTTACTTTCCGGTGTTTTTATGCATTGATAGATCAAGAAGTCGGGGTTCCACCGCAATACCCCGATGACCCGTATTACCTGTCCCAAGCTTGTTGTTTAAGTAGACTTTCTGTTAATAAAAGTTCCTTGATTAGCTTTGAGTTGTTACAATCTGAGTGTATGTTTGACTAGACGTTAGTTTATTTTGACTGGTAGTAGGACTAGTGCCTCCTTGCTTTGAGTAGCACGTTTAGTTTGGTTGTCTTTAAGTTGAGTACTAGCTTGAGTATCTTGTTAATGTCTCTACATTAGCTTGGTAAAATATTTTGAATTACAGAGATTAATTGGTGGCTTAACTTTTGTATGAAGTATTTCCTGTTTAAATAAAGATGCTTGTTGTTCATCTTTGCCTAAGATAGTTATGGGATCTATGTTCCTAGCATGGGTATAGTGTTGGACTAATGATTAGTATAATGCCTTTGTAAGTGTAGATCTTAGTTTGTTGCTCGAATGATTAGTTTGATGCTTGTGGTTTGTTACTTGTTTGTGTATCACTTGTGGTTTTGTTTGGTTTATTGAGTGTTGTTTCTTTTGCGACGCTAGAAAACAACGCTATCAGAGTGACCCTTGGAGAGGATTTCTGAAGAAGGATGGTATTCATTTTTTATTGACATATAAGGCGAAGTACAGGAACATTATGCTGGAATCAGGCAAGCTACTTCTCTGAGCTTGCATCTATATACATCTATTTTGGTTCACATGTTTTACTTATAAAGAGCATAAGTGATTTATGTGGTGTTTGCCACTAAAGCTATGATTTTGAAAACCTTTTTTTTCCAAAATACAAGTATATTATTTTGACACCTTATATGGAGATATTAGGTGGAAATTCTTTTTCAAACTATAGGATGGGAAAAATATTGTTTACTCAAAACTCTTTTGAAAATACTTTTATGGATGGAATGCCGAGATATCGGTGTGGAAGTGAAGAAATGGAGAATGGTGGTATTTATGAAAAATGCACATTGTGTCTTTGTACTATGACGACCAACCTTACCCTGTGCGACCACATTTACCTCCATATGGGACGGGGCTTAGTCATGTAATTTGCTCATATTAGTATGGGATACCTGATGACTCCCAAGTGCAGGAGATCAATTGTAGTACCTTTCAAATAGAAAAGGTTGTCGAACCCACGAGGAGCTGAAGGTATTGGTTAGTAAGATTGATAAACAAAGCAATGAAAGATGCAAGTGTTTTTGGTATTTTCGGTTGTATAATTCCAATGCAGCAAGTAACAGTAGCAAGTGAAGGCTCTCAAAGAGAGAAAGCCCAATCCTCTTATGTGACAAGAGGACAAGCTCAAGTGATGTGTGACTTATATGTGGCAAACGTTCCCAAGGGCGGCATGGATATTGCTAGGCATAGAGATTTATTAAACAACACGTTGAATATCTTGTCAAGTTTTAATCTTCTTTGGACGGAGCCATAATTAGGTATAGCTAAATAAATAAACTACAACCCCTTATGATGGATCATGTGGCCAAGTAAATGACTGCACAAGAATTATTAAGACATAAAGTCCCACCATAGCATTAAACTCTAAGGTCCCCGATACTAATACCCTCATAATATAACTTCATGACTTGGTCTCAGGTTTACATGTCCTCCCAAGTCTCCCTCAATTCATTATACTACGGTGTTCTCCTATGAACCCATATAGGTGAAGTGTTGTGCAGTCGACGTTCGCACAACACCATCATAGAATCACATAAAAGATAAACTCTTGACAAAATACCAACACATGTCACATATAAATCATTGCCAATTCATCCTATGCCCTCAGGAACATACGGGAACTACTCACAACGTGAATACATGATGTGATTCAGTGGTATAAATGATACAACACAATCTGAAAATATAGTCTCACCACAAAACAATGACAAGTAGCTAATCATACACAGGTAGAATAGCACTTAAACAATAGCTAGGGTTCAACAATCTCAAACTATGAGGGGGATGAAGTGGATCACGAAGATGGTGATGGAGATGGTGCTGGTCTTGACGTTGGTGTTGATGGAGACTCCGGAGGGGGGATGGAGGAGCCTACCGGAGGTGATTCCGGCAGCGTTTCCCCCCTCCGATCTTCTCCGGCGGCAGCCTTCTGTCTTCTGTTTCGTGTGTTTCGTGTTTCTCCGCCGCCTCCTTTCGCGAAACGCTAGGGGACCTTTTTTTATAGACGTTTTTAGGTCAAGACGGAGTCGGTGGACGAAAAATCGACGGCAACGGAGCTCCGAGGGGAAACGAGACAGGCCCACGCGGCCATGTACTTTTGGCCGCGTGGGACCCTCCCATTTGCAGCCTGTTGGGCTTCTGGTCTTCAATTTAAGCCCATTGCGTTCGTCTCGAAAATTCTGAACCGTGCTCTTTGACCTTGCCCTTTTTGGAGTCCCGAAGCTCCCGGAAAGTCTGAAACACTAAAAAAGACGTTTTCTGGAAAAACAGGGTTAATTCCAAATAAATGGGAAAACTATGAAGTATTCCCAAAATCATTATAAAACATTGGTATAACCCTTATATGATGCAAATATGATTGGAATATAAGCAATTAAAGTGCAAAGTTCATGTATGCATTTTACATGCATCAATACCTCATCGACGGAGATGACTCCGTTATGCATGAGGGGATGGTTCGGTGACCTACCCCCTGACCTGGGTCCTCACTCAAAAATAAATGAGAAAAATAAGGAGGAGGATAGAAGACGCCACCTTTGGGTCGCCGGGCAAAACTATGAGTCCTCACACTTAGGTTCCGAAGGGCTGGACTGAGTGTCGATGGAAAGTGTCATATGTGCAGGGTCCTGTACTAGCATGAGCAAATGAGAGGCTATGGTCGGTGACTCAACTTCGCATACACCTTGTATGGCGGGATGTGGCTGACACGATGAGTTGCCGGATGGATGTGGGAAAAGCGTACTACCTCTGCAGAGTGTAAAACTATTCGAATAGCCGAGTCCTCGGTAATGGACAGTTGGAAGGCTGTCCTAAAACTATGTGCAAGTTTTGCAAAGTTTTGAGATTTGAAAAGAAAATGGAGATGTTTTTTATATATGCAACTATGCCAAAGGGTCGGCATGAGGTTGCTGGAAAAGAGGAGGACCATGAAGGGCTATGGTCGAGATGGGCAAAGTTTTGGTGTTAACAAATGGAGTGGAAAATGTTTTATGCAACTATACCGAAGGGCTGGTATGAGGTTGTTGGAAAATGATTTGACCATGAAGGGCTATGGTCGAAAAAGGAGGAGTTTTGGGGAAATAAACCTGGTGATGATTTCCGGGAAAAAAGTTTTAAAAGAGACTTCTTAGCTTTTTAAACAAAGATATATTTTCGGGAAAAAGTTTTAAAAGAGACTTCTTACAAAGACAGATTTACAGGAAAAAGTTCTAAAAGTTTTCTTTCCTTTTTCAACAAAGGTACAGAGAAGTTTTTTTTCTAAAAATACAAAGCTTATGAAAAGTTATAAAATTCTTCTGTCCGTTTTCCCTGGAAGTTATAGAGATTTCAAACAAAGTCTTATTAAACAAAAGTCTACCCTTCTCTTTTTCAATAAGAATATAGAGTTTTCAAAGCAAACAAAGTTTTATTTAAACAATAAAAGAGTAGTGCATGCTCTTTTCGGGGTAGTTTGCGAGTACAATCAAATGTAGTCATATTGGTTTCGTCCCTGGCTATTGTCTTAGCCAGATTTTGAAGAGAAGCAGTTCGAAGGAGAAGTTTCAATGACGTCAATGCGAACTAGGGCGCTTCCCAGTCAGCTGCCTGTAGGGTTATGCCAAATGACCTGGGCTCCACGTTGTTTGATGATTTCCGCTGCAAGTACATGTTGAAGTTTATGGCTTCAATCAAGTAAGTAAATTCATTCGGTATTTATGGATGTTCTTTTGATACCAGTTTGATTGTGCTCAGCGACACACTGATCATGGGATCGCTGATGTTGTAGGCACAAGGTTATTTCGGACAACTAGTCCGGGGTGCCCACAGACTTGGTATCAGAGCAATCCTGACTGTAGGAGACCTTAGTTAGCATGGACGTCAGTTAGGAGAAAACTATTTTTGGAAAGAAATATATTACTACCTAAATTATTTTTATCTATGGAAGCCTAAGTATAACTTCCAGTCTTTCCAACTTCTCGAATTATTCTAAACCTTAACTCTCGTTTAAAGGTTTATCAAAAGTTTCCTTCCGTTATCTTGTCCCCATTCAAATTTATATATTGACGATGTACCAAGAAAGACCCCAGTACTTAGAAACCAGAGGAAAAAGAAACTTCCTTCCCAAGACATCAACATCAAGGTGATTTATATGCGAAGACCGAAGGTCCACTTCAACCTTTAAAAGTTGCAGTGATATCACCGCCAAGGGTTCCATACGAAGAATCTACCAAGTGTGAAGCTCAACCACATCAAGCTACAAGAAGCTACTGGCATGAAGATTTCAACAACCATGTTTAACCGAGACCATAGGATAAAAATGATAGGAACCACTTGGTTGACACAAGGAGGAACATCATGCCCTTTTCAGTTAAGGTCTTTTTTAGAAATGGCAGATCACTTAAAACAGGGACAATATATGTGAACCTAGACGCATATGCCCGCCTGTGAATAACACAAGCATCGAATGCCACTATTTTCTAATGCGGAAAATATTTTCAGGAGTGTTGCACGAGTTTAACCATTAAGTGGAAGTATTTAACGAGACACTGTAACCACGGTGCCTCCCTCACTTAATGTCAACTCGTGTGTAGGTTTAGAAAACCACCTACTTGGTGTTATACATGGTTCCCCACTTGGGACAAATCATGTGCCACACGCAAGTAAAAGTTTTGTCTAGTAGTTGTTATATGTTTGTTAACCGGTATGGTTGAAATAATTATGCCATACCACTGTAAATATTTTGGACCATAAAAAGCAGGATTATTCTCTATGAAGATATTTTCTCAGTGTAGCAAGTTCTCCTATCTGTAGCTAGTATCCCTGCAAATCTATATATGCTGCAAGACCAGATTCATGGCAGCTGAGGATTTTTTTTTCGAAAATGCAAGCCTTGTTCCAGTTCGTCAGAGGAGACAAATTCGATACATCCACTGAGTTCAGTACAGAAGGGAAATTTCCGAATCCAAGGATACAAGTTCTACCCCAACGTAGACCACTACAACTACTTAGTACGGATGCAAAGGCACCCCAGAAATCTCTATTCCCTCTCACTCTCTACGGCGCTAATAGAAAACGAGCCTGACTCACCCGAAGCAGAGTCGCGAGCCGCGCGACGGCGACGGACGACTCGAGCAGCCTGCTTACCTCCAGCTGGAAGAGCAGCCACCTCAACCACCGGTGGCACAGCCTGCCCCTCCATCGCAGCATCAGCACCAGCGCCAGACCACAAATTGCACAAGACCACGATGAGGATGACCACTGCCACGAACAGCTGGGCCTGCACCACCGAAACCAAGACCACGAAGAGCACAAAGATGATGATACCCTCGATGAAGCCCGCGTCCTCCATCATATCGACGTAGGCTCTAAAGAAATCACTAATGAAGCCCATGGTTGCGATGCGATAGGAGAAAAGTTTTGGGGGTTTCTAATTTATAGCCGGAGCTCGGATGCCACTCCACTCCTCGGCACCGCATTGTGTGGGAAAAAGGGAAGGAATCGCGAGCAGTGCTCGCCCAATGGCGCGAAACCATTGAGGCGTTGTTCCCCAAAGCCGTGGTGCCGCTGCATCGATGGACTGCACGCGCAGCAGTACTGCAGAGGAGTGCTCTGCGCACTGAAACCGGACGTGTATGGAACAAGAAAGAGCAAGGAAGAAGAAGATAGAAAGGAAGAAGGGACTGCCAGGTGGACCCCGGTCCCAGATGTCAGTGAGTAAGCAGATAACCTCCATGTCCTTCTATCCTTTATTCACGACCGTATCCCTCGCCTTTCCAGCATCCCATCGTGAAAAACCATTGCAAAAATGATTTTTTGAACAGTCCAATCCCACTGTGCCTGTGAGCCAATTATTGGTGGCACAAATATTTTTCTTTTAAAAGAAACCCTGTTATTTTTCAAAACCTGTGTACGCATGAAAGTAAATAAATAGTTTTTCTAAAATAAAATCGTAAACTTTTGTTTTCCCCAAATTTGAGGTAATTATCTGCCTAAGATAAAGTTTTGATTGTGGGTCGATAGTTTGGTTGTGGACCTTGTTTGACCTTGCCATGTTTGTCTTTGGCTGAGCAAAAACCTTAGATTTAACCCAATAATTATGCTAGTAGATCCGAGCGTATAAGAGATGCTAACCTATGAAGATTCAAGCTCAGAGGACGAAGGAAGTCAACAATGGTGTTTCTCCTTCACTCAACCACCAAGCAAACTCCAACACAACTAGGAGTTTAACATCCCTCTACCGATAAGAACCCATGCCCTCGTACTCCCCTGTTACCCCACCTAGCAAATCTCGAGGACGAGATTTATTTTAAGGGGGAAAGGATCTGTCACATCCCAAATTTTGAAACTAAGAAAAACTTAGTTTTACAAGACCCAAAATTCAGAGCCAACAAAAACTTTTCGAAATATTTCACTAATGATTGTGTTTTCCTTCCTATTGCTCTGTTTGACCTTGTGTGACTTGTTGTTTAAGTTGTTTGACTAGTAAATATTAACCTAAGAACCTAACCTAAGTCAAAATATATTAAACTTTGGTGATCAGGTCATGACAAGAAAATATTCCATATATCTTTTCCATTCTTATTTCTGGCCAAAGTCCATTTCAATGATACTGGTTTAGCAACCACCAAAATACCCACTCTTGAGAAAGCAAAAGTATTTCCAAAATTATGTGTTCCCAAAACTATGGAGATCTATATACTATCGCCAACCTTGATGTCTCTCTTGTATCTGTAGCTCTTATTTCAAACTCATACTTTCATTCTTTTGGGAAATAATAAGAGTGGGAAATATACTACCCATATATTTTATCAACCCTTTTGAAAAGTATCAAATTATTGAACTAAGCCTGTTTCAATACCATACTTGGCATGATGATGCTTGATTGCCATCCCACCACCTATCTGAATATTTGAAATTTGGTTGAAAACTTATATTGTTTGCTGTTTGACTTATGTTTGTGTTGATTGTTATTTCCTTGATTTATTGTTTGCTTGGGTGAATAATTACATAATTGTACTTGAACCTTGAGTTGAAAACCCACTAATCACAAATTTGGAATGTGATTTAAAACAGAACAAGAAAACCAAAACTTCTCACACACTTAAAATAAAGTCCCAATTAAAAAAGATGATCTTATTTAAATTTCTCTCTCTCTCTCCCTATTTCTATGCTTTGTCATAATAATTATCTTACCTTATAAAATTCTAGGAATGAGAGGAAATCATAATCCCCTCACTTCCATATCACTCCCTCCTCAAATAAATATACTTTTCAATTTGAAACTGGTATTTCCACTTTTTGTGTTTCAGGCATCATGGCATCCATGCATTATGATGTTCCACTTGAACCAATTAAGTTTGACAAAAAAAAGTTGGCAAGTTAATATATTTGTCAAGGAAGTTCCAAGAGTTCAAAAATAATATTTCACACTTGCTTTAAAATTACTAAGAGAATATCAATTAGTAATTAACCAAAATTACCATAACCCAACCCTATGGACAAATGTGACTAAAAATATTTTATTTTTAAACACCAATTTTTGTGGAGCTTCTACATGATGTGGGGAGGCAACATGAATAATTCTAGATTTTTATAAAATGTTTTAGTGCCTCAATAAAATCCCTAAAGTGCTACTGGAAATAAAAGAAACATGAAATGAGGAAAGTACAGGGGGTTTTCTGCAAATTGGTCGTCCTCTTCCTCTTTTCACCACCGTGGCAACGACATGGCGCCAGTGGCAAGCTCGCCACTGTGCCCCGCTCCTCCTGCCGCGGCGGAGCGGATAAGAAGGCCACTGAGGCCTCTCCTCTGCTCCCCCTCATCACTTATCTTCTCACCTGCTCCCTCTCCCTCTCCTTCTTCTCTGCCATGGCCGAGCCCTAGCTCGCGCTCGCCGACAAATCGCCGCCATTAGCTAGACCGCAGAGCAGTGATGACGTGAAAGCACACGTTCGTTGGGAGACCCCAAGAGGAAGGTATGAAGCAGTGCGGCAGCAAGTTTTCCCTCAGTAAGATACCAAGGTTATCAGTCCAGTAGGAGTAAGAAATCACTTCTGAAGGTTGTCAGTGGCGCGCTGTCGTGGAACCTGCACACAACACAATCAAACTACTTTTCCCAACGAAACAGTGAGGTTGTCAATCTCACCGGCTTGCTGAAAACAAAGGATTAAACATATGTTGTGGAAAATAGTGTTTAATTGCAGAGAATGAAAATGAACAATGATTGCAGTTGGTCATATTATCAGTGTAAAAGAATGGACCGGGGTCTACAGTTCACTAGTGGTGTCTCTCCATAAAAGATAACTAACATGCTGGGTGAACAAATTACAGCTGGGCAATTGATAAAATATTGAGCGCATAACAATGCATATATATGACAAGATGACTACTATGATATTCAATTAGGCATTACAACATGATACATAGACCGTTATCCAACAACATCTATGACTAATAATCCACCTTCAGGTTGACATCCGTGTTCCCCGTTGGTATTAAGTTGCAAGCAACAGATTATTGCATTAAGTAAAGTGCGTAATGTAAACAATACAATTATCCTTAGACAAAGCATTACTGTTTTACCCCTAGTGGCAACAGCACATCCACAACCTTAGAAGTTGCTGTCACTCTCCCAGATTACTGGAGACTGAACCCACTATCTAGCATAAATACTCCCTCTTGGAGTTAAAAGCATCTACTTGGCTAAAGCATCAGCAAACACATTATGTAGCATTACAATAATATGATCTTGATCATGATAGGCAGCTCACAAGATCTAAACATGATAGCACAAGGAGGAGAGACAACCATCAAGCTACTGCTATGGACCCGTAGTCCAAGGATGAACTACTCACGCATCACTCTGGAGGCAGGCATGGCGATGTAGAGCCCTCCGGTGATGATTCCCCTCTCCAGCAGGGTGTCGGGAAGAGCTTCTGAACCCTCCCGAGCTAGGGTTGACGACGGCGGCGTCTCTGGAACTTTTCGTGGAATATGGCTCGGGTATTTAGGGTTTTCACGTCGGGGGGATTATATAGGCGAAAGGGCGGCGGCTGGAGGCACCCGAGGGGGCCACACCACCCCACGGCGCGACAGGAGGTGGGCCCGCGCCGCCCCATGGTGTGGCTGCCTCCTAGGTCGTCTCCGTCTCTCCTTTGGACTCCGTGTATATAAAACATGTAACAATTGGTATAATATAAACATGGAACATCAGAAATTATAGATACGTTTGAGACGTATCAAGCATCCCCAAGCTTAGTTCTACTCGTCCTCGAGTAGGTAAAACGATAAAAACAAAATAATTTCTGAGGTGACATGCTACCATCATAATCTTGATCAAATAGTATTGTAAGCATATGTTATGAATGAAGTGATCCAGGTCAATGGTCTATAGTTTGCTAACAAATAGATAATGAGCAAATAACTAAATTATATAAGCAAACACTTTTCATGAATACTACTTTCGAGACAAGCATCAAAAAGTTTTGCATAAGAGTTAACTCATAAAGCAATAGATTCTAAGTAAAAGGTATTTAACCAACGCAAAGGAAGATTTAAGCTTCAGCAATTGCTTTCAACATGTATATCTCATGGATATTTGTCAACACAAAGTAATATAATAAGTATAATATACCAGCATATAAAAAATTGTTGCACCAAAGTTGACACTAGTGTTTGCTTCTGAGATAGAAAGAAGTAGGAAGACTGACTCAACATAAAAGTAAAAGAAAGACCCTTCACAGAGGGAAGCGGGGATTAAATCATGTGCTAGAGCTTTTTAAGTTTTTGAAATCATATAGAGAGTAAAAATAAATTTTGTGAGGTGTTTGTTAATTGTCAACGAATCAGAAAATGGAAAATACAATATGACCCCTGCCAACCAGACTTTTAAGAGCGGCCCCCATGAAGGACGTTATTTCTACCAGCAAGGCAGATCATCTCTCATTTTCTCTTTTGTTTACACATGCAGATATTTCACTGGTATCATTGCTTGTCTGATAAATCAGGGCAAAAATGTGAAGGAAATTAAGCGGTTAAAGTTGTAATTAATTGGGACTGGGCACCCCATTTGCCAGCTCTTTTTGCAAAATTAATGGATAAGCGGATGTATATGCCACTAGTCCGGTGGTAAAGTTTGTTTGACAGGTGACATAAAGGCATCCACCCCGTCCTCATGAGCTTGGTAAACATTGACACAAAAAGGAATAATAAAGTTTTGAATAGTTTAAAGGTAGGACATGAAAAATTTACTTGGAGTGGCAAGGAAATACCCCATATAGGTAGTTATGGTGGACACAAATGGCATGGATTTTGGCTCAAGGTTTTGGATGCACGAGAAGCATTCCCTCTCAGTACAGATTTAGACTAACAAGGTTATTTGAAGCAAACACAGGATATCAACCGGTACAACAAGACTCATATGAAAACATATTGCAAGCAATATAAGACTCTATACTGTCTTACTTGTTAACCAAACCCTTTTACTAGAAAATATCTAGACCTTAGAGATACCAATCATACAAACCAAATTTCAACAAGCTTTACGGTATTTCTCCATTAATAGGTTTTAACCACATGATACAAAAGCTTAAACATGAACTACTTGATAACTCAAAACAATTGACAAGTATCAAATTATCCAAGACAGTGATCTACAAGAATATGTAAGCTTTTTTCATTATACCATCTACCACATGCAGCATTTTCTGTTCCAACCAAACACCAATCAACTTATTTCAACACAAACTCTCCAAATAATTATAAATGAAACAAAAGAGTACTTTATCTAAAAGAACTAACAGCTCTGAACAAGAGATGCATGAAAAACAGGAGCTAAAAGCATAGCAGTAGCTAAACAAGAATACTCAACAAGTATAAGTGAAGAATAGGAGTATTCACATGAAAAACCGGAGCGTGTCTCTCTCCCAAACAAGATTGCTAGGATCTAACAAGTTGATCTTAGAAAATAAAATAATAATGCGAAAATAAAAGCACACAGACGCTCCAAGTAAAGCACATATGATGTGAAAGAATTAAAATATAGTTTCACTAGAGATGACCTGATAAGTTGCTGATGAAGAAGGGGATGCCTTGGGCATCCCCAAGCTTAGACGCTTGAGTCTTCTTGAAATATGCTGGGGTGGTCCATGGGAGCATCCCCAAGCTTAAGCTCTTCACTCTTCTTGATCACATTATATCATCCTCCTCTCTTGACCCTTGAAAACTTCCGTCACACCAAACTCAGAATAATTCTCATTAGAGGGTTAGTGCACAATCAAAAACTCACATGTTCTATAAGGACAAAAACATGACAATTACTTTTAAACATTAGCTACTGCCACTGATGTTATGTGAAGCTCTTCCACCCAAAAAATAATTCCACTCAACACTAGTAAAAGAGAGAATGCAAAATAAAAGGCAGAATCTGTCTAAAACAAAACAGTCCGTAAAGACGAATTTTTTCGAGACACTTACATTGCTCAAATCGAAAAACTCAAAATTAATGAAAGATGCGTACATATCTGAGGATCACGCACAAAATTTTTCGGATTTAAATAATTTTTCTGTGATTTTACAGAAGCAATACGGTGAACAGAAGAAATCTGTCCTGCTCAGAAATCCAAATCTAGCATCATCTTCCTATTAGAGGCCTTACTTGGCACAACAATGCAAGAAAATAAAGATACAAAGGCATTGCTACAGATGTAAAAAACACCTTGACTTAAAAAAAAGGAAAATTGCAGAAATAAAACAATGGGTTGTCTCCCATAAGCGCTTTTCTTTAACGCCTTTCAGCTAGGCGCAGAAAGCAAGAATCAAGTGTTTCCAAGTGAAGAAGCATCAAAAGTCTTACGCTTACCTCTCTTACCTTTACTCTTATCTTTAGGAAATACATGGTCACAACAAGGTGAAGAGACGAATTTCATAGTGCCTTGGCCCACGTCTATTATTGCTCCAAAGCGTTTCAACAGAGATCTTCCAAGCGTAATTTGTCCTACTCCTGCACATTTAATGACAAGATAATCAATAGATATTGTTATCCCCAGGAGTTTTGTAAATACTCCTTCGGCTACTCCTCTTGGTAATTTAATAGTATTATCACCGAAAATTATACAATCTTCGCATTTGGAAAGCTCCCAAAGATTTAAGGAATCATAAATATCCTTGGGCATTAAACAGAATTCAGACATAATATCACAGCGAGCATGGAAAGTTTCACCATTGATAACAACTTTTACTGAGGGAACCCATCCCAATGGTTCAAAATTTACTGGCACATTATCATAGTGTTCACGAATCTGATTATACCCTTCTTTTAGACCAGATATGTTTGTTTCAAGAGTATTAAGTCTATCACTTATGCTTGTCAAAGCATAATCAATTTTACTGATTGGAGGGCTAGAAATTGTAATCATTTTTTTATAGCATTAAAGGCTTGATCCCCATCATAACGAAGGAAATCTCCTCCTACCACAGCATCTAAAGCATATCTGTAGCAAAGAACAAGACCAAAATAAAAGCTACTAAGGAGCAGGCTTAAAGTCATTTTAGGTTCAGTTTTAGCATAGGACTCAAAAATTTAGACCAAGCATCTTTAAAACTCTCCTCACTCCCTTGCTTGAAAGTGAAGATCTCTTCCTCAGGCGACATGATGACAGGACCAGGGCTAGACATGGTAACAAGACTGAAAATAAACTAGATGCAAGTAACTAATTTTTTGTGTTTTTGATAAATGAAGCAAACAAGACAAGATAAAAATAAACTAAGCAAGACAATAACAAAGTAAAGAGATTGGAAGCGAGAGACTCCCCTTGCAGAAATCCTCTTACTCCCCGGCAACGGCGCCAGAAAATATTGCTTGATGACGTGAAAGCACACGTTCGTTGGGAGACCCCAAGAGGAAGGTATGAAGCAGTGCAGCAGCAAGTTTTCCCTCAGTAAGATACCAATGTTATCAGTCCAGTAGGAGTAAGAAATCACTTCTGAAGGTTGTCAGTGGCGCGCTGACGTGGAACCTGCACACAACACAATCAAACTACTTTGCCCCAACGAAACAGTGAGGTTGTCAATCTCACCGGCTTGCTGAAAACAAAAGATTAAACGTATGGTGTGGAAAATAGTGTTTAATTGCAGAGAATGAAAAGGAACAATGATTGCAGTTGGTTGTATTATCTATGTAAAAGAATGGACCGGGGTCTACAGTTCACTAGTGGTGTCTCTCCATAAAAGATAACTAACATGCTGGGTGAATAAATTACAGCTGGGCAATTGATAAAATATTGAGCGCATAACAATGCATATATATGACAAGATGACTACTATGATATTCAGTTGGGCATTACAACATGATACATAGACCGTTATCGAACATCATCTATGACAAATAATCCACCTTCAGGTTGACATCCGTGTTCCCCGTTGGTATTAAGTTGCAAGCAACAGATTATTGCATTAAGTAAAGTGCGTAATGTAAACATTACAATTATCCTTAGGCAAAGCATTGCTGTTTTACCCCTAGTGGCAACAGCACATCCACAACCTTAGAAGTTGCTGTCACTCTCCCAGATTACTGAAAACTGAACCCACTATCTAGCATAAATACTCCCTCTTGAAGTTAAAAGCATCTACTTGGCCAAAGCATCTACTAGTAACGGAGAGTATGCAAGATCATAAATAACATATAAGATAGATTGATAATCAACTTGACATAGTATTCAATATTCATCGGATCCCAGCAAACACAACATGTAGCATTACAATAATATGATCTTGATCATGATAGGCAGCTCACAAGATCTAAACATGATAGCACAAGGAGGAGAGACAACCATCTAGCTACTGCTATGGACCCGTAGTCCAAGGATGAACTACTCACGCATCACTCCGGAGGCAGGCATGGCGATGTAGAGCCCTCCGGTGATGATTCCCCTCTCCAGCGAAGGGGCGGCGGCTGGAGCCACCTGAGGGGGCCACACCACCCCACGGCGCGGCAGGAGGTGGGCCCGCGCCGCCCCATGGTGTGGCTGCCTCCTAGGTCGTCTCCGTCTCTCCTTTGGACTCCGTGTACATGTTGGAAAAATAGGAGGTCATGTCCAAGTTTCGTCCAATTCCGAGAATATTTCCAGAACAGCTTTTCTGGAATACAAAAACAGTAGAAAACAGGAACTGGCACTGTGGCATCTTGTTAATAGGTTAGTCACAGAAAATGCATAAAAATGCTATGAAGTGTATATAAAACATGTAACAATTGGTATAATATAAACATGGAACATCAGAAATTATAGATACGTTTGAGACGTATCAAGCAGATCGAAGACCACCAGTCTCTTCGCCTCATCTTCCTCTACATCCTCGCCGAAGGAATCGAGCCGGGGCGCCTCCGTTCGCGCGCTCGGCGTCGTCTTCTTCCTCTCTGGCTGTCGCGCGTGGAGCAAGCTCGCCGCCGTCTCCGACCTCCTCCGTCCAAGCCGAGCACACGCACGCGTCGAGGGTGAGCGTGCGATTCTCCTGGACATACTTATCGTCTTCAGTTCGCCGTAGATCCTCGTGACCGTCGCAGCCCGTAGCGCGCCGCCGCACGTCCTCATCGCCGGAGCCCTTCCCGGTGACCATTTGGTCCATAGCGCCGCCACTAGGTATCCCGTACTCGTGCGTGTCGAATGCGAGCGTCAGTAGGTCCGCGCGCGCCGTAGAACGTCGCATCCGTGCACCTCGCCGCCGGTGGCCACCGCGGCCGCGTGCGTCGTCGCCGTGCACTGTCACCACCTTATATTGGTGCGCACCCGTATACTAACACAAGCGCGAGCCAGCCCAGTGGCTAGCACACGTGCGCACACCCGCGAGACGTGAGTTCGAATCCCGCACGGCGCATTGCCTTTTCCATTTTAATTCACACGCTGACAGCCGGGGCCCACTCGTCTGTGGCCCAGCGCCAGCGCGGCCGAAGGCCCACTGGCCAGTGGCTGTGTGTAGCCAGACCCCGGTGAAAAACGTTTTGGGCAAGTTTCCAGAAATTAATACAATTTCACAGAATTAAGAATGGATTTGTAAAATCCCTAACTTTTTGAATACTTGTCCAAAAATTACAAACAAGGTACCAAAATGTTTAGAAAAATAAAATTTGTCTGTTGGTATAACTCACCTATCCAACTAAATTAGTTTATTTGCTGTTTTATTAAAATAATGAAAAGGGCAGAAAAGAAATGCTTTTGGAAAATTCATAACTTTAAAAATAATGATCCAGAAATTAAGTGTGACCCATCAAAATGTTCAGCAAGTGATATACCTCATGTTTCACCTTGTTTCCAAACATGGATAATTATTTGTAATGTTGTTTAAAATAAATTAACAAAAGGGCAGATTGAAAAAGGATTTTATAAATTCAATAACTTTTTATTGCTATATCAGAAAAATATGGTTGATATATCAAAATGCTCAGAAAATATGAACTGTCCAGTAACATCAGTTGCATGCACAATTGAACAAGATTGCAGTACTGTACCTTTAGAAGTTGGGAAAATCATTAATTTAAAGGGGGAGTTATAATTTTTTCTTGTTGAAATAATTAATTCTGCACCCCATTTAAATTGTTGGATAGTTTTATAAGTAAGTTCAGTGCATTAAAATGTCATTGCCATCATGTGTTTGTGCATTGCACTTGCTATGCATGTGTGGTTATTGATTGTTACTTTCCGGTGTTTTTATGCATTGATAGATCAAGAAGTCGGGGTAGCTAGCTGATACGTCTCAAACGTATCTATAATTTCTGATGTTCCATGTTTATATTATACCAATTGTTACATGTTTTATATACACTTCATAGCATTTTTATGCATTTTCTGGGACTAACCTATTAACAAGATGCCACAGTGCCAGTTCCTGTTTTCTGCTGTTTTTGTATTCCAGAAAAGCTGTCTGGAAATATTCTCGGAATTGGACGAAACTTGGACAGGACCTCCTATTTTTCCAACACGTACACGGAGTCCAAAGGAGAGACGGAGACGACCAGGAGGCAGCCACACCATGGGGCGGCGGGCCCACCTCATGCCGCGCCGTGGGGTGGTGTGGCCCCTCGGGTGCCTCCAGCCGCCGCCCTTTCGCCTATATAATCCCCCGACGCGAAAACCCTAAAGACCCGAGCCATTATCCACGAAAAGTTCCAGAGACGCCGCCGTCGTCAACCCTAGCTCGGGAGGGTTCAGAAGCTCTTCCCGGCACCCTGCCGGAGAGGGGAATCATCACCGGAGGGCTCTACATCACCATGCCTGCCTCCGGAGTGATGCGTGAGTAGTTCATCCTTGGACTACGGGTCCATAGCAGTAGCTAGATGGTTGTCTCTCACTTTGCTATCATGTTTAGATCTTGTGAGCTGCCTATCATGATCAAGATCATCTTATTGTAATGCTACATGTTGTGTTTGCTGGGATCCGATGAATATTGAATACTATGTCAAGTTGATTATCAATCTATCTTATATGTTATTTATGATCTTGCATGCTTTCCGTTACTAGTAGATGCTTTGGCCAAGTAGATGCTTGTAACTCCAAGAGTGAGTATTTATGCTAGATAGTGGGTTCATGTCTCCGGTAATCTGGGAGAGTGACAGCAACTTCTAAGATTGTGGATGTGCTGTTGCCACTAGGGATAAAACAGCAATGCTTTGTCTAAGGATATTGTTTGTTTACATTACGCACATTACTTAATGCAATTATCTGTTGCTTGCAACTTAATACCAACGGGGAACTCGGATGACAACCTGGGTGGATTATTAGTCATAGACGCTGTTGGATAACGGTCTATGTATTGTTGTAATGCCCACATGAATATCATAGTAGTCATCATGTCATATATATGCATTGTCATGCGCTCAATATTTTGTCAATTGCCCAGCTGTAATTTGTTCACCCAGCATGTTAGTTATCTTTTATGGAGAGACACCACTAGTGAACTGTGGACCCCGGTCCATTCTTTTACACTGATAATACAACCAACTGCAAACATTGTTCCTTTTCATTCTCTGCAATTTACACTGTTTTCCACACCATACGTTTAATCCTTTGTTTTCAGCAAGCCGGTGAGATTGACAACCTCACTGTTTCGTTGGGGCAAAGTAGTTTGATTGTGTTGTGTGCAGGTTCCACGTCAGCGCGCCACTGACAACCTTCAGAAGTGATTTCTTGCTCCTACTGGTTCGATAACCTTGGTTTCATACTGAGGGAAACTGCTGCTACACTGCTTCATACCTTCCTCTTGGGGTCTCCCAACGAACGTGTGATCCACGTCATCAAGCATATTTTCTGGCGCCGTTGCCGGGGAGCAAGAGGATTTCTGCAAGGGGAGTTTCACGCTTCCAATCTCTTTACTTTGTTATTGTCTTGCTTAGTTTATTTTTATTTGTCTTGTTTGCTTTATTTATCAAAAACACAAAAAAATTAGTTACTTATTTTCAATTGTTATTTTGTTTTGTTTTAATTTTGCTAAAATGAGTACCCTGAGAACACTAAGTTGTGTGATTTCACTAGCACGAACAACAATGATTTCATTAGTACACCTATTGCTCCACCTGCTTCTAAAGCAGAATTCTATGAAATTAAACCTGCACTTTTAAATCTTGTTATGAAAGAGCAATTCTCTGGTGTTAGTACTGATGATGCTGCTGCTCACCTTAATAATTTTGTTGAACTTTGTGAGATGCAAAAGTATAAGGAGTAGATGGTGATATTATTAAACTGAAACTTTTTCCTTTCTCTTTGAGAGGACGTGCTAAAGAATGGTTGCTATCTTTGACTAGAAATAGTATTGATTCATGGACTAAATGCAAAGATGCTTTCATAGGAAAATATTATCCTCCTGCTAAGATTATATCTTTGAGAAGTAGCATTATGAATTTCAAACAATTTGATAATGAGCATGTTGCTCAAGCTTGGGAGAGAATGAAATCATTGGTAAAGAATTGTCCCACCCATGGACTGACTGCTTGGATGATCATCCAAACCTTTTATGCAGGACTAAATTTTTCTTCAAGAAACCTATTGGATTCGGCCTCTGGAGGTACCTTTATGTCCATCACTTTGGGTGCTGCAACAAAGCTTCTTGATGATATGATGATAAATTATTCTGAATGGCACACCGAAAGAGCTCCACAAGGTAAGAAGGTAAATTCTGTTGAAGAAACCTCTTCCTTGAGTGATAAGATTGATACTATTATGTCTATGCTTACAAATGGAAAAATGCATGTTGATCCAAATAATGTTCCTTTAGCTTCTTTGGTTGCTCAAGAAGAGCATGTTGATGTGAACTTCATTAAAAATAATAACTTCAACAACAATGCTTATAGGAATAATTTTGGTAATAACAATTATAAGCCCTATCCTTCTAATAGTGGCAATGGTTATGCTAATTCTTATGGTAGATCTGGAATGCCTAGTGAGGAAAGGATGTTAGAAGTTGAAAAGGCTACTAAGAACTTTATGCAAACGCAATATGAGCAAAACCAATTGTTTACTAAAACTATGAATGAACAATCTGCTATGTTGAAGAATATAGGACATCAACTTGAGAACTTAAATAGGGAAATTTCTGGTTTGCAATTAAGATTTCTAATGCTGAAACTTGCATTTCATCCATGTCTGAAGCACAAGCTTCTTTGATTAATAGAATGGCAGCTAAACCTGAAACTATTGATAACAATACCTTTGCTGCCAATGCTATACAAGTTAAAATTGATAATAATGTGAGGATGTTAGCTGATTTACATGCTAGGTGGGCAAGAGAGGATGAAATTGCTAAAAAGAATAGTATTGCTAGAGTTTATACTATTACTACTACTGAAAATGCTTAAACTCAAGTGTTAACAAACCTCCTACTATCAATGGTAAAGTAATTGGTGTTGGCAATGTCTCTACTTCTGTTGCAAAACGTTTAAAATTGCCTGAAAACACTGAAACTGTTCCTGATAAAAGTGCTGAAATTTTTCGAGATGGGAGACAATGGTCCCATTACTTTGATAATAATGATTTTGATTTTGATGGTTGCAATATTTCTGAAGTAATTAAGTTCTTGCAAAAGCTAGCTAGAAGTCCTAATGCTAGTGCTATAAACATGGCTTTTACTAAACATATTACTAATGCTCTCATGCAAGTTAGGGAAGAGAAATTAAAACATGAAGCTTCTATCCCTAGGAAGTTAGAAGATGGTTGGGAGCCCATCATTAAAATGAAGGTGAATGATTTTGATTGCAATGCTTTATGTGATCTTGGTGCTAGTATTTCTGTTATGCCTAAGAAACTCTATGATATGCTTGATTTAGCACCTTTGGAACACTGTTATTTGGATGTTCACCTTGCTGATAATACTATAAAGAAACCTTTGGGGAGAGTTGATGATGTTTTTATAATGGTTAACAATAACCTTGTCCCCGTTGATTTTGTTGTTTTGGATATTGAATGCAATGCTTCTTGTCCTATTGTTTTGGGAAGACCTTTTCTTAGAACTGTTGGTGCTATTATTGATATGAGAGAGGGGAATATTAAATATCAATTCCCACTCAAGAAAGGTATGGAACACTTCCCTAGAAAGAAGATGAAGTTACCTTTTGATTCTATTGTTAGAGCAAATTATTCTGTTGATGCTTCATCACTTGGAAACACTTGATTCTTACTTTCTGCGCCTAGCTGAAAGGCGTTAAAGAAAAGCGCTTATGGGAGACAACCCATTATTTTATTTCTGCAATTTTTCTTTTTTTGAGTCAAGGAGTTGTTTACTTCTGTAACAATTCCTTTGTATCTTTATTTTATCGCATTGTTGTGCCAAGTATTGCCTCTAATAGGAAGATGATGCTAGATTTGGATTTCTGCGCAGGAACAGATTTCTGCTGTTCACCGTTTTTTCTGTAAAATCACAGAAAAATTATTTAAATCTGAAATTTTTGTGCGTGATCCTCAGATATGTACGCATCTTTCGTTAGTTTAAAGTTTTTCGATCTGAGCAACGTAAGTGCCTCGAAAAAATTCGTCTTTACGGACTGTTCTGTTTAGACAGATTCTGTCTTTTATTTTTCGCATTCTCTCTTTTACTAGTGTTGAGTGGAATTCTTTTTTTGGTGAAGAGCTTCACATAACATCAGTGGCAGTAGCTAATGTTAAAAGTAACGGTCATGTTTGTGTCCTTATAGAACATGTGAGTTTTTGATTGTGCACTAACCCTCTAATGAGAATTATTTGAGTTTGGTGTGGCGGAAGTTTTCAAGGGTCAAGAGAGAAGGATGATATAATGTGATCAAGAAGAGTGAAGAGCTTAAGCTTGGGGATGCTCCCATGGATCACCCCAGCATATTTCAAGAAGACTCAAGCGTCTAAGCTTGGGGATGCCCAAGGCATCCCCTTCTTCATCAGCAACTTATCAGGTCATCTCTAGTGAAACTATATTTTAATTCTTTCACATCATATGTGCTTTACTTGGAGCGTCTGTGTGCTTTTATTTTCATTTTATTTTATTTTCTGGTCAACTTGATTGGACCCTAGCATTCTTGATTGGGAGAGAGACACGCTCCGCTTTTTCATATGAATACTCCTATTCTTCACTTATACTTGTTGAGTATTCTTGTTTAGCTATTGCTATGCTTTTAGCTCCTGTTTTTCATGCATCTCTTATTCAGAGCTGTTAGTTCTTTTAAAGAAAGTACTCTCTTGCTTCACTTATAATTGTTTGGAGAGTTTATGTTGAAATAAATTGATTGGTGTTTGGTTGGAACAGAAAATGTTGCATGTGGTAGATGGTATAATGGAAAAAGCTTACATATTCTTGTAGATCACTGTATTGGATAATTTGATACTTGTCAATTGTTTTGAGTTATCAAGTAGTTCATGTTTAAGCTTTTGTATCATGTAGTTAAAACCTATTAATGAGAACTACCGTAAAGCTCGTTGAAATTTGGTTTGCATGATTGGTATCTCTAAGGTCTAGATATTTTCTAGTAAAAGGGTTTGGTTAACAAGGAAGACAGTGTAGAGTCTTATAATGCTTGCAATATGTTTTCATATAAGTCTTGTTGTCGGTTGATATCCTGTGTTTGCTTCAAATAACCTTGCTAGCCTAAACTCTGTACTGAGAGGGAATGCTTCTCGTGCATCCAAAACCTTGAGCCAAAATCCATGCCATTGTGTCCACCATAACTACCTATATGTGGTATTTCCTTGCCATTCCAAGTAAATTTTTCATGTGCTACCTTTAAACTATTCAAAACTTTATTACTCCTTTTTGTGTCAATGTTTACCAAGCTCATGAGGACGGGGTGGATGTCTTTATGTCAACTGTCAAACAGACTTTACCACCGGACTAGCGGCATATACATCCGCTTATCCATTAATTTTGCAAAAAGAGCTGGCAAATGGGGTGCCCAGTCCCAATTAATTACAACTTTAACCGCTTAATTCTCTTCACATTTTTGCCCTGATTTATCAACAAGCAATGATACAGTGAAATATCTGCATGTGTAAACAAAAGAGAAAGAGGGATGATCTGCCTTGCTGTAGAAATAACGTCCTTCATGGGAGCCGCTCTTAAAAGTCTGGTTGGCAGGGGTCATATTGTACTTTCCATTTTCTGATTCGTTGACAATTAACAAACACCTCCAAAACTTATTTTTACTCTCTATATGATTTCAAAAACTTAAAAAGCTCTAGCACATGATTTAATCCCTGCTTCCCTCTGCGAAGGGCCTTTCTTTTACTTTTATGTTGAGTCAGTTTTCCTACTTCTTTCTATCTCAGAAGCAAACACTAGTGTCAACTTTGGTGCAACAATTTTTATATGCTGTATATTGCACTTATTATATTGCTTTGTGTTGACAAATATCCATGAGATATACATGTTGAAAGTTGAAAGCAATTGCTAAAGCTTAAATCTTCCTTTGTGTTGGTTAAATACCTTTTACTTAGAATCTATTGCTTTATGAGTTAACTCTTATGCAAAACTTTTGATGCTTGTCTCGAAAGTACTATTCATGAAAAGTTTTTGCTTATATGATTCAGTTGTTTGCTCATTATCTATTTGCTAGCAAACTATAAACCATTGACCTGGATCACTTCATTCATAACATGTGCTTTACAATACTATTTGGTCAAGATTATGAGGGTACCATGTGATACCCACAAGTATAGGGGATCGTTGAAATCTTCAATATGTAAGTATTAGTATCTATCCCACGAGGAGTAGAAGGTATAAGTATTTATCCTCTCAAATAAGAGTGTCACTTCTCTTATTATCTATGCACTAGACAAACTAAAATGATTAAATGATGCAAGTGTTTTTGGGTTTTTGGTGTAGAGTTTGCAATAAAGTAAAAAGCTGAAAATAAAATATGATGAGTGAAAGCTCTCAAAGAGAGAAAGCCCAATCCTCTATGCTGCAAGAGGACAAGCTCAAGTATGTGTTTCTTATAAGTGGAAAACGTTCCCAAGGGCTACCTAGACTTCATGGCATAAATATTTCTAGAACAACAAGGTAAACATTTTGTCAAGTTTTAATCTTCTTTGGACGGAGCCATTGTTAGGTAAAGCTAAATAAATAAACTAAACCCCTTATGATGGTTCTTATGGCCAAGTAAATGACTGCACAAGAGTTATTAAGACATAGAGTCCCACCATAGCCTTAAACTCTAAGGTCCCCGATATAAATCCCCTCCTAATGGTACTTCATGTATTAGACCACAGGTTTACGTGTCCTCCCAGGTCCTACCCATTCCATCACATTAGTGTGATCACCTTCATGCATTACTCAACATATGTGTGCACACATACGTTGTACAATAAGATAACCATAAAAGATAAAAACTTGACCAAATACTCAATACAAGTTAAGTGGAAATCATTGCCAATCCATCCTATGCCCCCAGGAACATGAGAGAACTACTCACAACGCGAAGACATGATATGATTCAATGGTATAAGTGATACAACACAATCTGAAAATATAATCGCCCCACAAAACAATGACAAGTAGCAATTCACAAACATGTAGAATAGTACTTAGACAATAGCTAGGGTTCGAACAATCTCAAACTAAGAGGGGGGTGAAGTGGATCACGAAGATGGTGATGGAGATGGTGCTGGTCTTGATGGTGGTGTTGATGGAGACTCCAGAGGGGGGACGGAGGAGCCTTCCGGAGGTGATCCGGCGGCGTTTCCCCCCTCCAATCTTCTCCGGCGACAGCCTTCTGACTCTCTGTTTCGTGGTTTTGTGTTTCTCCGCCGCCTCTTCGCGAAATCCTCGAGGGACTATTTTTATAGTCGGTTTTAGGTCAAGACGAAACCACGGAGACGAAAACGGACGGCATCGGAGCCACGAGGCCCAGGATGGGGGGTCCCACGCGGCCAAGGAATCTGGCCGCGTGGTGATGCATGTAAAATGCATACATGAACTTTACATTTTATTACATGTTATTCCATGTTATTTGCATCATATAAGGGTTATATTCATGATTTATATTGAGTTTTGGGGATAATTAACAACTTCCCCATTTTTCTGGAATTAACCCTGCGCTGTCAGAAAACCCCTTTTTCTATTTTTGATGTTTCAGGGACCCAAACGACGTCCAAATGACCTGAAACTTTATGGGGATCACTTTTTTGGAAGGAACGAAACGTAGGCGCAAAGGAATCGAAGAAACGGAGACCAGAAGGCCAAAAGGGGTGGGCCCACGCGGCCAGATTCCCTGACCGCGTGGGGTCCCCCATCCTGGCCCTCGGGCCTCCGCTGCCGTCGATCTTTCTTCCCGAAGCTTCGTCTTGACCTAAAACGACTATATATAGACCCCCCAGGGCTTTCGCGAAAGGGAGCGCCGCCGAAACACAGAAACCACGAAACAGAGATCTGGAGCTGAAGATTGGAGGGGGAAAACTCCGGCGGGGCGCTGCCGGTGTGGTCTCCTTCCCCTCCAACAACATCTCCACCGACACCATGATGAAGAGGGAGTAGTCCACCCCTGGACTATGGGTTTGTGGAAGTAACTTATGTATCTCTCCTCTCTATGAGCTTCACTAATTAGTACCGTATGAGCTGCTGAACATGATTACGGTCATCTATGTAATTCCTTTGTGGTGGATCTTTATTACGAGTTAATACATGTTTGAGATTGCAATGGTTTTGTTTCAGTTATGAAAGTAGATGCATATTATGTACCCCGTTCTTATTTACTTGTCATGATCAAGCATGTTTATGAGAGCATGTGAGGGGGAACGTGTGCATTAGTTGGAGTAACGGGGGGTGGCTAGTGCAGTGAACGTGAGAGAAAGTTCTGCGATCCACTTGGGTTTTCTACCTTACTTTGTTGCCTCACTAGGGATAAACAAAAATACCATGCTACCGGAGAGTGGATGTGACCTTGACCACTACCTCCATGACTAGATCTAGCATGTTCTTATTTTAACTTCATGTCATTGAACTTATTGCTATGCTCTGATTTATCTTAATTACTAAGGTGTTATGATTTAGTTCGCATCTTGGTGGAGCATAAGAGAGAGAACAACTTATACTTGAGATCTCTATGTTAGGACGTGATGCCCATATTATTAATAACTTGTCAAACCATGTCTTGCCATCTTTCATGTTAATTTTAGTGTTCCATTGTCTACCACGTTATCAAGAGAGAGTGCATTTGTGAAACCATGAACCCCGGTCCATTTTTAATCATAAGAAACACCTTTCCAACACTTTTATCACCACTTTTGTTTGCTGCCATTATTAAATCCGAAAATACAAAAACACTTTTACATCTTGCATTCATCATAAAAAACCCAAAAATATCATTTATCATTACTACCATCATCCTTGCATATTTATTTACCATCATTGCATATTTACTTATTGTTTGCATTGCATATTATTTTATTATCATTCTCACACCTTGTGCTTGACAACCACTTGGTGAGGTTGAGGGCACAAAACAATTTATTTTGTTGCAGGTTCTCAAGAGAAGGATAAGGAGATAACACCTGAAATACTGGTTCCCCGAAAGTTCGATATTAAACCCTCGAGTCACCCCTCGTGGGGAAAACTGTCTTCCACTACTACATACACTCTGCACTTGGAGTCTCAACCTAACCCATTTACTTTTCACGCAGGTAATCACACGAAGGGGCTAGCAACTGTTTTCTGGCGCCATTGTGGGGCAACTACGTGAAGGGCCATCACGTGGGCCCACCTATCTTGGTCATCGGGTCTCCGTTTGTTCGCTTCCTTCGTTCCTACGCTTTGTTCCTTCCAAAAACTGATGCCCGTAAAATATTAGGTCATTTGGACGTCGTTTGGGTCCCCGAAACATCAAAGTATAGAAAATAGGGTTTTCTGCCAGTGCAGGGTTAATTCCAAATAAATGGGGAAACTGTGAATTATCCCCAAAAATCATTATAAAACATAAATATAACCCATATATGATGCAAATAAGTTGGAATATCAAGTAATAAAATGTAAAGTTCATGTATGCATTTTACATGCATCAACATCCCAAGCTTAACCAATGCTCGTCCTCGAGTATGAAGGTGATAAAACTAACATGGACTTTGCATTTTAATACTATCAATGGATATCAAAGATGATTACTATTGCTACATAAAGTCAAATGATTCATTCTCAAAGGAGTAGCAATATACAAGATAGATTATAAAGTGATATCAAATATTCAATGAAAGGATGTTCAATGATAATTCACAAAGTGTAACATAGAAGAAAGTACTATGGACAAATGTATGCATAATGAAAAGTAAAAACATCCTATAATGGTCATAGAGTATCTTGAAAATCTGAATATAAAAGGTGGACACTTTGGAAAGATAGATAAATAAGTAGAGGTAAAACATGAAAAGTTTCATCTAGCTTCCAAATGCTTCTACTTAAGTTAATGTTTGCAATGTGGTATTCATTGGTGTCAAGCTCTCATTACCCCTATCATAGCATCTTGAATGGTTAAAGTTTAAAGTGAAAGCAAATATGAGTAGTGTGCTTGACAAAGTATGGGTTGAATGCCTCATGCCCCGTGAATACAAGCCTACCCACGGTACTCAACTCGGGTCACAAAGCAAGTTCAAGTTAAGTCATTGCAAGTAATAAAAGTGTCATCAAGAGCGTCAACTGGGGTACCTCTTGTCAGGACATGGAACAAGCCCATGTCAAAATGACAAGACAAACAAACAAAATGAACAATCTCACATCTTTTATTTACTATTGGTATAGCTTTTTATTGTGAGTGCATCACTGAAGGTTCACATAGCATGTAAGTAAATTTCCACCATGAATGATGCATGGCTTAGTTAGCGGCCCAGGCGTCTCTCTAGCCATTTATAACTCTTAAACTTACTAAGTTTCCACTTTATTTCACACATGATAGCATCCATAAACAAAAGTACATGATATCAACTAAATATAATTAAGAGCACGTTGAAAGCTTGCCATGTGACAGCACATATGAGCTAACTCCCAACCAAGACTCTTGTCAAGCTCACAACTTCATAATTTTAATCACAATGGTTCATGTTTATTAAGTGCAATAAAAGTAAAGTGTGCATCAAGTTCGTGAGAGCTTTTTAACCAACTTTTCCCATAACAATCAATAACATAAGCATTTTAATTCAGAAGTATAGATAATACAAATAACATGATAAACATACTCGGAATAGCATAAAGCTAATAGGTAGATATGGTGGACTCACTGGAAAAACTTTGGTTGAAGGTGTTGGAAAACAAGTTTTTACTTGTTGGAATTTTTGGGCTAGCAAGAGGAGAAAGTTGACCGTCTAAATGCATGCATAAGTGTCCATAGAACTAACCAATCCATGTTAAACAAAGTAAAGTAACATTCAGCATCAAAACATGAATAAAAGATAGCTCTTGATAAAACACTTGCAAATTAATACTCATTAAAAAGCACATGAATCATGCAACTATATGTATCTTTTTGAATCAACTCAAACATCCCTTTCCCAATCTTTTTAATAGCATCCAACTTAATTCAACCCAAATTTCCAGTAGCTCTCTCATAATAAATGATAGTGGTGGTCTCAAGACAAACAAACCGAAATAAAAAGAAATAAAAGACGCTCCAAGTTTATGCGATAAAGTGCATTGATCGAAAAACAGAAGTTAGACGTGTGCAAACCGAGAGTGTGTTGGTCCAGTGGGGTTGTCTTCACATCCCCAAGCTTATGGTCTTCACCATCCTTGGATAGCTCTTGGTGCATCTCCTCTAATCCCTGTGAAAAAACTTCAAAACACCGTTTCTCCCATTTCTTTTCTGTGGGGTGACATTAGTAGTGATAGACAAATGAATTGCTTGCTGCATAAAATCCTTAAACAAAAATTCATATGAATGTCCAGAAAGTGTATAATGTTGTATGCCTACTTATAAACTCAATTGGATCAAAAAGATTCAAGTTAAAAGTTCAAAGAATGCATCAAACAAAATGGGACAGAATCTGTCCAGAAAAACAGCAGCAGCAAAACGTATTTTTCTACCCTACTTAAATATGTCAAAAAATCTGAAAAATTCATGCTTACAGAGGATGAAAAGTTGCAACTACAGTTCAAATTCAGCTCATTCGGAGTTACAGAATAGGAATTAAAAATCATACCGTGCACAGATTCGTGCTGGAATAAAATCTCCGAATACAATAGCAACTTTTTCAACCAAAATAGGTAAAACTTGGCACTTTATTAAAATTCCAGAAACTAAACTAAAAACTAAGTCTCTTGTTACAGCAAGAGGACACAAAGAAAATCAAAAGTAAAAACAACCGGGTTGCCTCCCGTAAAGCGCTTTCTTTATAGCCATATAGCTAGGCTTACTTACTTGGTATCAAGATGGTTGGAGTGAGGTGGCTTGGCATCCCCAAGCTTGAATTCTTGTACTTATTTGATATATGTAGGTGAGCCTAGGGGTAACATCCCCAAGCTTGAGTGTTTGTCCCTCTTGATCATTGTTCATCACCCTCAACTCTTCCACTTGAAAATTCTCTTTACACAAAACTCATCATAAAACTTGATTAGAGGGGTTAGTGTCTCCATAAATTAAATCCACATAGGTACAGCAAAGACATATCATGAGTTGATTCTAAACATTAGCTACTGTTACTATGGTTGTGTATTGCTCTTTGATCAATAGAACCACACAAAACACAAGTAATGAGAGTAATGCAAAATAAAGACAGAATCTGTCAAAAACTGGACAGCCCGTAAAGAGTGAATTTTCAGAGGCACTTACGTTGCTCAAATCAGAAAACTTTGAACTAATGAAATGTGTAATAATAACTGAATATTGCTGTCGTAAAATATCAGGTCAAAATTCCTCTTCTGTGATTTCTAACATTTTTCGCAGTGAAGCTTAGGAATCTGTTTTCTGGACAGCAAATCACTATTGTTTGATCCTACCTCTCAAAAGAGGTTATTCTTGCCATAAAGATGAAAAATAAGATACAAAGGTGTTGTTACAGTAGTAAACAAGCACCTTGACTCAAAAACCAAAACTTAAACTGAAGATAAAAGAAATAAAAAGAAACAAAAAGAACTAAGAAAGAATCAAGAGAAACAAATAAAGAAGAAAGAAAATATTTTTGTTGTTTTTGATTTAGCAAAAGGGCAAAAGAAGAAGCAAATATATACAACATAAACACTCTTTTTATTTGGTTTTAGCTTTGGGAAAAGTTTTAATGATAGAGACTTTGCAATGGTTCCATTGGCATGAACAACACATGTTCAAGGTCGACCCCAACTTCTCCATTACTCATCCTTCTCATTTACTTTCCCAAATTTTATATAAAGTGAAAATCTTAAACTAGCAATTAGAAAACAGTAGGTAAAGTTATTTTGCATGTTCTCAAGATATAAAGGTGTGCTCAAACCGAATAGGAAATAAAAGCATAAAGAGCACAACACAAAACATTAAACCATTAACTTTTAAGTCTAACTCCTTTTCTATGCATTGGCATTTTATATATGAATAAATAGCAGCAATTTTGTGGTAACCAATGCATGTAATGATCAGTAGGTTGCATTTTAAATAACATAGAAACATAAATATAAGTCTTTCTTCCTCTCTCATAATAGTTACAAGTAGTGGAACCAAATTTGATAAAACAACTATTAGATTGGTGCAACTTTGCAAACTTAGGAACATATAAAGGATTATTAAAACTATCATGTAAGATATTAGCATGTTTTCCTCTCTCAAAATAATTGCAAGAAACATCATAAACATGATGGTTGTGGGTGGAATGGTTATTAGTGCAAGATAATTTCAGCCCACATAAGTACTTTTCAACATATAAAAGCTTCTCCTCCATGGTGTGAATAGGAGAATTCAAAAATAAAGTAGGACTCTCATAAGTGAGAGTGTTGTCACAAGCAGCAAGTATATCATTTTTATCCTCACATAAAGTAATAACAGCTAAACATGGAGGATTATCAATAAGCATAGGTCCATCATCTAGAGTACTATCATAAAACATGTCTAAACCATACTCCTCATCATCATCAAAATTATTATCAATAATGTTATCATTAGGCATAGGTTGATATTCCTCCTCATTATCAGAATCATAAGAACAAAGTTTATCATCAACAAAAAATTTAGTGTTACCCTCATCCATAGGTGGTGAAGGTGGAAGTTCCCTCTCTTCATTCTCTAGTTGTTCATCATTTTCATCATCTTCTTGGGGTTGCACGGGCATCCCCAAGCTTAGGCTTTTGTCATCTTCTTCCTGCAAAATATTAGAGCTTTCTTGGGCAGCTCTCTTCCTTGTGTCAACAACATAGATATTTTCATTAAATTCAACTATGCAGAGATCAAGGATAGTGGCAATCAAAACTTTAAATTGAGAAGCTATAGGGCAGGTTTCATGTTCATCAATGAAGGTGTATAATTCATAGGCTGCCATAAAAATAACAAATTGCTCTACTTCTTCCATCCCTAAGTGAGCATAATTCCATGTATGATAAGTTGCAATAACATGTTCTTTATTGGAAGGGCATTGGAATTCAAAGTGTCTAAAGTATTAGAGCAACAAATTTCTTCCTCATGATAATTAAGCAGCCCACTAGCAATTTTATTTAGAAGCTCTATGTAGCCTCCTAATCTTTTCCCTTCATTTGATTTTCTAAATTCAGCAGCTATCATGGCGTTTTCATAATAGTTTTCCATTTTCTAATTTTTTTTGTTTTGATATATATAACTGAAAGTAAAACTAAACTAAATGCAAAACTGAAAGTAAACTAGAGTATATGCAAAACTGAAAATAAATATCTAGTGCAAACAAGAATAAAAACTTAAGCGCTACACTCCCCGGCAACGGCGCCAGAAAATGTCTTGATACCCACAAGTATAGGGGATCGTTGAAATCTTCAATGTGTAAGTATTAGTATCGATCCCACGAGGAGTAGAAGGTATAAGTATTTATCCTCTCAAATAAGAGTGTCACTTCTCTTATTATCTATGCACTAGACAAACTAAAATGATTAAATGATGCAAGTGTTTTTGGGTTTTTGGTGTAGAGTTTGCAATAAAGTAAAAAGCTGAAAATAAAATATGATGAGTGAAAGCTCTCAAAGAGAGAAAGCCCAATCCTCTATGCAGCAAGAGGACAAGCTTAAGTGTGTGTTTCTTATGCGTGGAAAACGTTCCCAAGGGCTACATGGATTTCATGGCATAGATATTTCTAGAACAACAAGGTAAACATTTTGTCAAGTTTTAATCTTCTTTGGACGGAGCCATAATTAGGTGTAGCTAAATAAATAAACTAAACCCCTTATGATGGTTCTTATGGCCAAGTAAATGACTGCACAAGAGTTATTAAGACATAGAGTCCCACCATAGCCTTAAACTCTAAGGTCCCCGATATAAATCCCCTCCTAATGGTACTTCATGTATTAGACCACAGGTTTACGTGTCCTCCCAGGTCCTACCCATTCCATCACATTAGTGTGATCACCTTCATGCATTACTCAACATATGTGTGCACCCATACGTTGTACAATAAGATAACCATAAAAGATAAAAACTTGACCAAATACTCAATACATGTTAAGTGGAAATCATTGCCAATCCATCCTATGCCCCCAGGAACATGAGAGAACTACTCACAACGCGAAGACATGATATGATTCAATGGTATAAGTGATACAACACAATCTGAAAATATAATCTCCCCACAAAACAATGACAAGTAGCAATTCACAAACATGTAGAATAGTACTTAGACAATAGCTAGGGTTCGAACAATCTCAAACTATGAGGGGGGTGAAGTGGATCACGAAGATGGTGATGGAGATGGTGCTGGTCTTGACGGTGGTGTTGATGGAGACTCCGGAGGGGGGATGGAGGAGCCTTCCGGAGGTGATCCGGCGGCGTTTCCCCCCTCCAATCTTCTCCGGCGACAGCCTTCTGACTCTCTGTTTCGTGGTTTTGTGTTTCTCCGCTGCCTCTTCACGAAACTCCTCGGGGGACTATTTTTATAGTCGGTTTTAGGTCAAGACGAAGCCACGGAGACGAAAACGGACGGCATCGGAGCCACGAGGCCCAGGATGGGGGTCCCACGCGGCCAAGGAATCTGGCCACGTGGGCCCACCTATCTTGGCCCTCGGGTCTCCGTTTGTTCGTTTCCTTCATTCCTACGCTTTGTTCCTTCCAAAAACTAATGCCCGTAAAATATTAGGTCATTTGGACGTCGTTTGGGTCCCTGAAACATCAAAGTATAGAAAATAGGGTTTTCTGCCAGTGCAGGGTTAATTCCAAATAAATGGGGAAACTGTGAATTATCCCCAAAAATCATTATATAACATAAATATAACCCATATATGATGCAAATAAGTTGGAATATCAAGTAATAAAATGTAAAGTTCATGTATGCATTTTACATGCATCAGCATGTCACCTCAGAAATTATTTTGTTTTTATCGTTTTACCTACTCGAGGACGAGTAGAACTAAGCTTGGGGATGCTTGATACGTCTCAAACGTATCTATAATTTCTGATGTTCCATGTTTATATTATACCAATTGTTACATGTTTTATATACACTTCATAGCATTTTTATGCATTTTCTGGGACAAACCTATTAACAAGATGCCACAGTGCCAGTTCCTGTTTTCTGCTGTTTTTGTATTCTAGAAAAGCTGTTCTGAAAATATTCTCGGAATTGGACGAAACATGGACAGGACCTCCTATTTTTCCAACACGTACACGAAGTCCAAAGGAGAGACGGAGACGACCTAGGAGGCAGCCACACCATGGGGCGGCGCAGGCCCACCTCCTGTCGCGCCGTGAGGTGGTGTGGCCCCCTCGGGTGCCTCCAGCCGCCGCCCTTTCGCCTATATAATCCCCCCGACGCGAAAACCCTAAAGACCTGAGCCATTATCAATGAAAAGTTCCAGAGACGCCGCCGTCGTCAACCCTAGCTCGGGAGGGTTCAGAAGCTCTTCCCGGCACCCTGCCGGAGAGGGGAATCATCACCGGAGGGCTCTACATCGCCATGCCTGCCTCCGGAGTGATGCGTGAGTAGTTCATCCTTGGACTATGGGTCCATAGCATTAGCTAGATGGTTATCTCTCCTCCTTGTGCTATCATGTTTAGATCTTGTGAGCTGCCTATCATGATCAAGATCATATTATTGTAATGCTACATGTTGTGTTTGCTGGCCAACTTGTGGCGCCCCGACCCGACTGCTATACAGTGATGCTGAGTGTCACCGGTTAAGCGATACAACTGGAGGTTACGGGTTTACCAATCCCCGGCCAAAACCTTTGGCTGGCGTTGCTCGGAATTGATCACCGGCAACGCAACACCCTGATTGATGCCTTAACACAGGCTCAACTATCAATGCATAATAGAGAGATCAAGACTTGTGGAACAACTGGCACATCACAGACTCTACGACACAAAGCATTATAGTTCAACTCTTATAGTAGAGAAAGATAGCAAATTACAACCAGAGGTCACAGACCCAACATTACAACAAGCGGAAGCAAATTAGGTTGTTCTAAACAACAAGAACCAAATTATGGCCCAAGAGGTCTGCAGATAAACATCCAGCGCCAGCTGTTCCGGGATGTCCCAAGCTGCCACCTGGGACCCCAGACTACTCGTCGACGTCCACAAAGAACCCACCTTCGAGGTCGGTGAAGTCCTCCTCTGAAACAAAACAAACGACGCTGAGTTCGACGAACTCGCAAGATTATATATAGAGCTTTAGCTCGATGAGGCTTTCAAAGTTTTATGGCTATTTTGCAGAAAGCTGATTTTATTTATAAAAACATAACTCCATGGCATCGACTAATCAGAATATTTTAAAAAGGGGTAAGGAGTAACTCTTTCCTTGATCACTTTTCCCATCATCAACCACTGTACCTGTTCATCAAAGGCACCTCCCCGAATCACCCTCGAGGAAGTCAACCTTGCATTCTTGAGTGGTACCTCTAGTACCCAGTTTTTAATCATTCTGTTAAAGTTATTCTATGATCTTATCGTCCTTTCCCAAGTCGTCCATAACCGCGGACACGGCTTTTCGAAAAGATTTACCCTGC
The DNA here is from genome assembly GCA_947311845.1 of Poa pratensis. Lineage (NCBI taxonomy): Eukaryota > Viridiplantae > Streptophyta > Magnoliopsida > Poales > Poaceae > Poa > Poa pratensis. The sequence goes on along the minus strand of CAMZMU010000036.1, from coordinate 63,111,812 downwards.
AGGGGTGTACAATGTTTGCCACACGTACCGTCCGGCCCATTACCTGTACAATTAGCTCTCTTCCTTGGAAAGCCGGCTGGGTGGGAGCGGTGTCGACTTCTCCCTCGTTAAGGACTTTCCAGGATCATCAGCGGCGGTAGGGCAACCATGCCTGCAACACCCTGCCCCACGGCCACTTATTTTCCTAACACCACAATCCTCATCCCAGTTCATACCACCATCATCACGCACGCGCCAAAGGAAGCCCGAACTAGAGGACCCTGGCTAGCCCCGCCCGAGTTATTTAGTCTATGAGGGTTCCTGCAATTGCATAGGCCTCACGCATGGTTGCACGCTCAGTCTTGGTTCGGGAGGTAAAGAACTCGCACCTAGGCAGCGAGAGTGAGACAAAACACCACAACCACAGTGGCCTCTCATCCCCACCTTTAAGCATTTTATTACCTGTCACCACAAATTCTCCACCATCATGCATTCAACTCATCACCTGTTTCCAACATGAACCATCCATCGTACGGCTAAGTATTTACTAAGCATGGCTAAGCATCAACATAGCATAGTTAAGTATCTCAGGCCAACAATACAACCCTATGGATAATAGGAGGGAAACAGGTAAAGGCATCGGAAACTTAATGCAACTATAGGATACTCTAATCCAATAAATTGACATTTGGAACCGCATGCAATATTATAGTGGAGAAAATATTTGCGGAAACATAGGATAAGACATGCTCAGAGGGGGGATTACGCTTGCCTTGTTGATACGGCTGGTAGTACGGATCGTCGGGGTATTGCGGTGTAACCCCGGCTGCTTGATCTAGCGAAGCATAACAATGGAGAACAATCAATCACCACACAAGCTTTAACACATGCAATGCGCAAACACATGATGACATGACAATTTAAATGCACCATAAAAGCTTTGAACTTGACCAACAAGTTAAATGGGGTCCCCATTATATTTATTGCATTATTTGGAATAAACCCCTTATTTAAACTTAATGATTCTAAATACTATTAGAAGTACATTAATGTAATTGGGATCAATGATGCATGATGATGATGATTCTGGATGATTCATGTTTTTCTGAACATTTTGGTATATTATACACAATTTTCTGATGTCCCGGTAAAAAGTTATTATATTTTTAATTTCCTCTTTTAAATTTATTCTTTTAATTAAATTATTTTCAACAACAATTAAACTTAATTACTCGAACTCGAGAGAGAGGGATGGAACATGTGATTCCTCGGGGTTCGATGTCCCTAATGTCGCGGGGAGTAGCGGGAGATATGCGCGAGAGGGAAAAAGAAAAGAATCGCGAGGAAAAAGAAAAACTGTTTAACCGGCCTCCAGCCCGGTTGGGCCGGCTTGGAGGCCGGCCTGCTAACAGAGGCATCCGGCACACAGCCCGGTCTGGGCCGGCTCTGGGGCCGGCTATGGGCCCGAGGGGACCGGTCTGTAGCCCAGCTAGGCCGTCTTCGTGGCCGGGCAGGCGAGCTCGTCGATCTATGGCGACGGGGAGCGACGGCTACGGTGCTACGGCGAGCTAGAGCGAGAGAGGGAGAGTGGAGGGCATGGGGAGGTCCAACGGGACGGCGAGCTCACCCCCAAAGCGACGGAGAGGTCGGAGACGGCAGAGGGAGGTCGTCGGTGATGAAATCGTGCGCGGTGGAGCTTCGGTCGGCCGCGGGGAAGAAGAGGATCGCGGCATCGATCCTCGGCGTCTCCGGTCGATTCCTCTGGCTAGGTGGGGGAGTACGTCGTGGCGGAGCTGCCGGTGGTGCTCGATTGGCTGCGGGTGCTCTCCAACGGCGGCGATGCGGCGGCGGGCTCGAGCTACGCTTCCGCCATGGAGAGGAACGTGGATGGAGAGGAAACGGGGGAAAAACAGGGAGGAGAGCAGCGTGGACTCGGGGTCGCGGTGCTCCTCTTCTGGCAGGGGAAGGCAGAGCAGGGGGCCCGGCGATGGCGTTGCGCGGCACGGCGAGCTGGTCTGGCGCGTGCGGTGCGAGCTCTGCTCGGTCGCTACAGGAAAGAGATGGTTGATTTACAGATAACCCCCTGGCAGAAAATCTTCCATCACAGATTGGTCCCTGGCTGTTTCTTTTAAAATTCCAGCAGCCTTTCATTGATTTTATTAGGGTACTTAAACAATTTAGAAAAATATGACATAATTCATGTAGCCTCCCACTAACAAGTAGAAGCACCACAAAAATTGGGGTTTCCAAATAAATTGTTTTGAACAACATTTGTTCATAGAGGTTTAAGATAGAGCATTTTGCTAAATTCAAGATGTTATTACTTTAGGATTTTAAAAGCAAGTGAAAAATATTAATTTTGAGCTCTTGAAACTTCCTTGACAAATATAAGATGCCAAGTAATTTGGTTTTGCAAGTTTGTGTGCTTTCATTAATTTGAATTTGTTATTGAAGCAATTCATATTTGAGGTTTCTCAATGTATATTTTCTTGAGCAATTTTATTAAGGATGCCATGAGGCAGAAGAAATGAAAAGCGAAAATTTTAATCACACTTTTAGGTTCACAAATTTTGGGCTGTTACATATATAATCCCCCCGACGCGAAAACCCTAAAGACCCGAGCCATTATCAACGAAAAGTTCCAGAGACGCCGCCGTCGTCAACCCTAGCTCGGGAGGGTTCAGAAGCTCTTCCCGGCACCCTGCCGGAGAGGGGAATCATCACCGGAGGGCTCTACATCGCCATGCCTGCCTCCGGAGTGATGCGTGAGTAGTTCATCCTTGGACTATGGGTCCATAGCAGTAGCTAGATGGTTATCTCTCCTCCTTGTGCTATCATGTTTAGATCTTGTGAGCTGCCTATCATGATCAAGATCATATTATTGTAATGCTACATGTTGTGTTTGCTGGGATCCGATGAATATTGAATACTATGTCAAGTTGATTATCAATCTATCTTATATGTTATTTATGATCTTGCATGCTCTCCATTACTAGCAGATGCTTTGGCCAAGTAGATGCTTTTAACTCCAAGAGGGAGTATTTATGCTAGATAGTGGGTTCAGTCTCCAGTAATCTGGGAGAGTGACAGCAACTTCTAAGGTTGTGGATGTGCTGTTGCCACTAGGGGTAAAACAGCAATGCTTTGTCTAAAGATAATTGTATTGTTTACATTACGCACTTTACTTAATGCAATAATCTGTTGCTTGCAACTTAATACCAACGGGGAACACAGATGTCAACCTGAAGGTGGATTATTAGTCATAGATGCTGTTGGATAACAGTCTATGTATCATGTTGTAATGCCCAATTGAATATCATAGTAGTCATCTTGTCATATATATGTATTGTTATGCGCTCAATATTTTATCAATTGCCTAGCTGTAATTTGTTCACCCAGCATGTTATTTATCTTTTATGGAGAGACACCACTAGTGAACTGTAGACCCCGGTCCATTCTTTTACACTGATAATACAACCAACTGCAATCATTGTTCCTTTTCATTCTCTGCAATTAAACACTATTTTCCACACCATACGTTTAATCCTTTGTTTTCAGCAAGCCGGTGAGATTGACAATCTCACTGTTTCGTTGGGGCAAAGTAGTTTGATTGTGTTGTGTGCAGGTTCCACGTCAGCGCGCCACTGACAACCTTCAGAAGTGATTTCTTACTCCTACTGGATTGATAACCTTGGTATCTTACTGAGGGAAAACTTGCTGCTGCACTGCTCCATACCTTCCTCTTGGGGTCTCCCAACGAATGTGTGCTTTCACGTCATCAATAGCTTCCACGCGCCCACTGATAACTAGAAGAAGGTCGACATCACATTCCACCAGGTAAAACATGTTGTTATAGCTCATCAGAGGGAAAGTTGGGCCTTCGATGGTCTTGGCCATTGTGACTGCTGCAGCGGTGCGACCAACACCCATTGAGGAGGCCTCGCCCGGAGAGACGGTGGATATGATGGACCCATGGTTGTCAGTTATGTAAACTTCACCATCGTATGGTGTCATGCTACTAACTTGACCAAACCATTCTACGGGCGAGAACTATCCTTCCCCAAATCCTGAAACGGAATGTCCTTCATCGGTGTTTGTCAGCCCATCTTACGGAACTGTTCTGAAGGTTCGAAACAAAAACGATGACAGGGCAATCAACCACGGCAACAAAAGACAACTTCTTTGCTGGTATCTGCGCTGCAAAGCGCATCATCGAACCAGTAAAGGGGTTAAACAAGCGCATCTTATAAGGGCTAACCCTCTTTCCTAGAACGACGAGGCCGCCTGTTGTAGCGCCCACGAAGTAATATTTCCTGCAAGAAAAAATAATAGAGGGATAATTGAAACAGGGACATCTAGGAAAGGAAACAGGACGGCGGTTACAGGGTAAAGAAAATTACGAACCAGAGAAGATGGCTCGGGATGGATTTCTCACAGAAACGACCAGTGAGGAGGTTCAGGAAAGAAACTTTTTGGTCGGTCGATTTGTTGACCATTATCCATTTGGTAAGGAAGAATTTGGGAGGATCCCGGGCGACTCTCCAGTTCACGCAGATGGCACGGAGAGATGAGTAGTAGTCGAGATCATTCGAGAGAAGAAAGGATTCGCCTATTTTGTTGATGAGATCGTACGGGAGATCGGGCCAACCACCGCCATTGGAATGGACGAAGGATGGATCTCTAATTCGTGTGTTAACTAGAGTCTCGCGGCCGAAGATATATGGTCTAATGTGAAAGAGACTCTTGCTTTCTCTCGGCAGACAATGCGAATGCATCGGTTAAGCAACCGTCCTATGGAAACGAAAGAACGGCGGGAACTTCTTGAAGATGGAACCGACGCGTTAGGCATCATGATTATGGCTCAGAGAGCCCAGCTTTTATAAAACCGCGTAAGGGGGACAAAACCACCCTAGTGTTAACAGAAACAACCACCACACCACCATACGTAATCCAAAGGATAGATCATTACAAAACAACCAGCACAGCTCACGCAGGAGCAGAAGACGTCTAGACTACAAAGCAATTAAAGATTTTCTGACACCAAGCTTTGTGTGTGTTTCTGAATTTTTAGATCATCAGTTTTGTTTTTGTTCTCTGTAGTTTTCTTGGTTGCGCTTGTTCTGAATTTGAAAGGGTTTTTGTTCACTAACCCCTTGGTAAAGTTATTGTATGTGCTTGTGTGTAGTCATTATGTGAAGACTCAACTCTAGCACCGTTTGATCCAGAAATTGAAAGGACATTCCTTGCTCGAAGAAGCTAAGCAGCTAGTGAAGTTCGTGATATTGTAATCAAGATGGGTGACAAGAAATTGAGAGAGCTCTGGATCCCCAAGGACAAGGTTACATATGATGTTGTTATGCCTGCCATCCAGGCTTACTACTGGGAAATCAAGCCAGCTCTTGTCAATATGGTTCTGCTTGGACACATCAGAAATTTCCTCGAGTACTGCAATTCTCTCAAACACAATGGAGTAAAAATAACGTTTTAAGTGATCATTTGGCGCCGCTGCACGTTAGTGTGGTGCCTACAGAAACTACAGGGTATATTTTCCAAATTCGGGTGCAGTATGTTCGGACGGCACGTACGAGTTCATACAGTACCAACTGGTGCACCAAAAGCTGGTGGAGAGACATCATAAATAAAATAATAGTGCAAACAAAGTTTTACAGAATATGATTAGAAACAAGCGGCGATGGGATACAATATTCAAGCACACATAACGAATTGGTTCACAACAAGCGGCGACAGGATACAATATTGAAGCGTAGACCAACGAGCCGGAAATAATGCGTACACAACAAGCGGCATGAGTAGTGGATCAGAATTTCGGTGGCCATCCTGAAAATGTTTGATTTTTGGGATTGGAGGACTCACGTATAGCTTCAAGGGAAAACCGGGACGCCTGGTGTAGTAACCGTCTGGCCTTTCGCAGGAGCCGACGCTGAGGAAGAGGACGAACCCACCACTACATCCAATGACATAATCTTCCGAAAAATTGTCATGGTCTATGCAAGCAGTGACGGCAGCCACAGTATCGGCCACGGCGACCTCACCGTTACTAATCAGGCTAAACTGGACATCACCGCATATCCGGACGAATTCAACGAGGAAACCGATGGATGTTGGACGGTTCCTTTCGCTGTATGCTTTGGAGAAATCATCGCCTCTAGCCGCTGCCAAGAATGTCTTGTTTACTACAGTGCTTCGGTGAACGGATCTACTACAACCTAGCCTCTGGATGATCTCAGACACTAATTCGACGATGCCAAGAACTGGGTGACCCGCCATTGCAAAGCACCTAGAAACACTTGCAGCTTGCAGGATATGCTTAAGATGGGGGGAATTGATGGCGCTCGATTTTGGACATGAAACGCCAGAGTATTTAGCTTCATTCCACGAACATGTTAAGCCATTTGAAGTGCCTGCTGGCTATTACATACAAACGTCCCTTACAACGACGTGTCACCAGATGCCTAAGCGAACGACGGATGCATCTCCACAAGACAAACGAGGAGGCATTGCTATCCACGGTCAACCGAGGAGGCGTTTCGATGCCACTGTTTCTGGGTATATCCCAGAACCTCTGACTGTTTATTCCTTCCAGGATCCATTTCGCAACTGAAAATACACAGAGGGGTCCATAGATATCGCCGCGTTTTACTTTGTCACAAGTAAGACGCCGCATGGTAAGACATATCTTTACATTTCCCAGGTTTGGGAGAAAACGGCTAAGTGTTGAAGAACATCGCCCAAAGAAGTGGCGTTTCAAACCGGCGCTGACAATGGTGAGACGTCGTCTGACCAGGCGTGTCGGAGGGTCCGGGACGCCACGACGGGCGACGTAAGAGGCCGAGGGCCATATCTGAGCGAAAGTTTTTCGAAGGGCCATAATTAGGCTAATGTCCGATTAAGGGTCATTTAGTAAAAAAGATACGGGAGTAGCACTAAAACAGTCAGCGAGATATTAATTTGCCTTCACCAAGTTTCGATCCCAAAACCTACGGCAGAAAGGAAATCAAATCGGGCTAACTAACTATCCAAGGTTCTCCTTGTGTCGAATTGGCAGATTAGTTTTTTATTATTTTGTGCTTATAATTAAAATTCTACTCCGATTTTTATTTTAGAAAATAGGGCCCATTTTAGAATTTGGGACAGGGCCTCTGATTTCGTCGGCCCGGCGTTACTGCGCACCTGACGCCCAACCAACTCCACCTTCCGCTTCTCAGCTTGCTTCGTTGCAGATGTTTCTGAATATGCTGGATTCGCACGGGTCTTCCCCTTTCTCGAAGGAGGACAGAGGATCCTAATTCGTCGTCTCCTCCGTGGCCGCGGACTGTGCCGAGATCCTCGGCCGAAGAGGCTCGCCTCCCATGGCATCTCAACCTGTGCATCCGTCCTCCCGCTGTGATCTGATCTGCGCTTAAACATCTTCGTTGATAGAACGGTTCGATGTGATTTGGTACAACATAATTTTGGTTAGCGTAGATGTGATCCGAGAAGTTAGCCTGTTGAGCTGCTGCATGTATTGCATAATCTCGACTGAAAAATTATTGTTCTGTGCAGGATTTCGCTTCGTACAGTGAACGTGAAATGTCAGAAACAACATTTTAGCTCTGAGGATCCACTTCTGCGCTAATGGTCGGCCTAGCAAGAAAAATTGATGAAGCAACAATCACTGATGGCAAGATCCGGAGACAGTTGTAGTTCAGAAGACCCAGCTCGGCAAGATAGCTACCCAAGAACTCCAGTAAAGACTGGAGCGCTGGAACAAGCATGCAAGAATAACTTCAGGCGTCGATGCACATAGGAGGCAGCAGAGGAAACATTAAGTCAAAGAATTAACTGGTGTGGGTGGCAGTGAGAAGAAAAAGAAAAAGAAGAAGAACAAGGAAGGTAGTGATGTTGTTGATCCAGAGAGTGCTGAAGTCGAGAAATGCGAGAAGAAAAAGAAGAAGAAAGATGCAGAGGAGGCACAATAGGTAGGGCGTTAGTTTACATTTCCCGGTCGTTATTTGGTTGCAGTTATGGGAGTTTGAACTTACCTGTCTTGCTATGTACCCCCTGCAATCCTTTATGGTTTGAAAGGCGTAATGTACTATCTTTAGGTTACTGCCATTATACTGCACTGCTATGGTTATTAGAGAGATTTCCCATTAAGTTTCTTGAACAATGAGACCTGTTTTGCTGTATCTGTTATCACTTAATGCAGTGAATTTTGCTCTCCTTTCACCTTTAGTAGTCAACTGTGCTGAAGCTTCTGGTTTGCCAATTTCATCAATCTGCTGTTTGCTGATATCGAAGCTCAAGCAGAGTTTTCTAATCACAATATTTCCACCTCGCTGACGTGTGAACTTAGTTCCTTATGTTCATGACAAGATTATAATCACCCAGGAGTCTCAGGTCTATACTCATGCATGTGTTATCCGTTTGTGCAATGAATTTTGCTCCCACCTCATGTGAGTAGTCCAGCATTCTGATATTATTTGTTTGCCAATGTGATCTAGATTTTACAAACGATTTTCTGAATAACTGCAGTTTCCTAGTATGGGAGTTATAGATGCTTACAGTCACTCATGAGTCCCAGTATTGATTTTACATGTTATCGCTGACATTATTTTTCTGTTAGAGGACATGGTGCAGATTCAAGATCAAAATTATTGAAGTGCAGGATTGGATTATGTTCGAAGAAATAGGCTTTCGCCCCCGCTATATTAATATAGCAACCACCCGATACAAGTTTTGAAACCACCGCTGGGGCAAAACAACACACTCATGCCCAAGAGAAAAGAAAGAGAACAAGAAAAGAAAACAAAGCCGACATTGGCGGATCAACGAAAACAAAAGCGACTCGCAACCGCTGCGCTCTCTCCGGCAAAGTCCCACCACTATCCTAGCACTCTGAATCGCCGTGTACCAAACAACACCTCCAAGAAGGAAAACAACGATGACGCTGCTGCTGTCCGGACTGGTCCTAGGGTTTCCCCCGGTACACTACAGATAGTGGGGAAGAGGTACACCCGACGTCCTTCAGGAAGGAACAGCGACACTCACAAGCATCACCGCGTCGGTGTCAAGATGACAAGGATTTCTCCCGACCTCGAAAAAACCACATCCCTGGACAATCCGACGTGCTCCACCCATCTTGCCACCCACCAACAAGCGCCACCACGGAATTGAGATCACCATCGTCGTATCACCATGACAAGCACTGCACGGCCGGTCGAACTGAGAAGAACCCGACATAGACAGAGCGGCAGTACCACATCCACGCGGGAGGGACCAACCTCCACCGCCATAGACGGTAACCGACCGGACGCAGCACGCAAGAACACACCAGGCCATTGGAGCCGGAGGGCGGCCACAGCACAGCCATCTGGAGGACTACCTCCAACGCCATCGGCGGGTGCTGACCGGACGCGGTAGCAGAGACACACCAGACCGGGCAGGCCCGGCCGGTCCCTGAAAGGGTCCGTGAAGTCTCCGCTGATGTCTACGCACGCTTCAATTCTTGTAGACAGTGTTGGTCCTCCAAGTGCAGAGGTTTGTAGAACAGCAGCAAGTTTCCTTTAAGTGAATCACCCAAGGTTTATCGAACTCAGGGAGGTAGAGGTCAAAGATATCCCTCTCAAGCAACCCTGCAATTAAGATACAAGAAGTCTCTTGTGTCCCCAACACACCTAATACACTTGTCAGATGTATAGGTGCACTAGTTCGGCAAAGAGATAGTGAAATACAAGTAATATAGATGATTATAAGTAGTAATTGCAATCTGAAATAAAAATGGCAGCAAGCAAACATGTAGCAGAACTTGTTGTAAACGGCGTTTCAATGCTTAGAAACAAGGCCTAGGGATCATACTTTCACTAGTGGTATCTCTCAACATTTTAGCACAACTGAACGCAAGTAAGTGCTACTCGGGATTATTCTCCTTCTTGGTGAAACAAGAGTACTATGCGTAGGGCTACAAAAGCACACATCAAAGTCTGAGTAAACAAACACCACAATTCCACAAAGAATAAGCCATGATAATATCTAAACTATTTATAGAGTCACACACAAGTACCCACACTGTCACCTTGATACCGTGTTGTCACAATGACTCCGGAAACTAGATAAAATCACTTGAGTAGCATAAACATTACATATGAATTCAGCGATACTAGCAATGCTCATGATCACATAAATATCACACCATGGGAGAGAGAGGTAAACCACATAGCTACCGGTAGAGACCTCAGCCTCGGGGGAGAACTACTCCCTCCTCATCATGGGAGGCAGCAACGGCGATGAAGATGGCGGTGGAGTCGATGGAGATGGCTCCGGGGGCAATTCCCCGTCCCGGCAGGGTGCCGAAACAGAGACTTTTGTCCCCCCGAATTAGGGTTTTTGGTGGCGGCGGAGCTACGGAACTCTTCTGGAGAAATCGTCGATTCTTTTAGGGTTTTCGAGGCAGGAGGATTATATAGGCGAAAGGGCGGCGCGAGGGGGTGGCCGAGTCGGCCTCACCACGTGGTGGCGCCACCCCCCTCCAGGCCACGCGGGGACATGGTGAGGAGGCCGTGGGCCTCCCCCGGGCTTGCCCTTCTGGCTCCGTGTACGTGTCGGGAAAATAGGAATTTGGCTTTTTGTTTCGTCCAATTCCGAGAATATTTCCAGAACAGCTTTTCTGGAATACAAAAACAATAGAAAACAGGAACTGGCACTGTGGCATCTTGTTAATAGGTTAGTCCCAGAAAATGCATAAAAACGCTATGAAGTGTGAATAAAACATGTAGCAATTGGCATAATATAAGCATGGAACATAAGAAATTATAGATACGTTGGAGACGTATCAAGCATCCCCAAGCTTAGTTCTACTCGTCCTCGAGTAGGTAAAACGATAACAACAAATAATTTCTTAGGTGACATGCTACCACATAATCTTGATCAAATAATATTGTAAAGCATATGTTATGAATGAAGTGTCTCATGGCAATGGTCTATAGTTTGCTAACAAATAGGTAATGAGTAAACAACTGAATCATATAAGCAAAAACTTTTCACAAATAGTACTTTCAAGACAAGCATCAAAAAGTTTTGCATAAGAGTTAACTCATAAAACAATAGATTCTAAGTAAAAGACATTGAAGCAACACATAGGAAGATTTAAGTTTCAGCAATTGCTTTCAACTTTCAACTTGTATATCTCATGGATAATTGTCAACACAAAACAATATAATAAGTGCAATAAGTAAGCATATAAAAATTGTTGCACACTGATGCATGTAAAATGCATACATGAACTTTGCACTTTAATTGCTTATATTCCAATCATATTTGCATCATATATGGGTTATATTCATGTTTTATAATGATTTTGGGGATAATTCACAGTTTCCCCATTTATTTGGAATTAACTCTGTTTTCCAGAAAACGTCTTTTTTAGTGTTTCAGACTTTCCGGGAGCTTCGGGACTCCAAAAAGGGCAAGGTCAGAGAGCACGGTTCAGAATTTTCGAGGCGAACGCGATGGGCTTAAACTGAAGACCAGAAGCCCAACAGGCTGGGAATTAGAGGGTCCCACGCGGCCTCTGTACCTGGCCGCGTGGGCCTATCTCATTTCCCTCTCGTGGCTCCGATGTCGTCCGTTTTCGTCTCCGTGGCTTCGTCTTGACCTAAAACCGACTATAAAAATAGCCCCCCGAGGAGTTTCGCGAAGAGGCGGCGGAGAAACAGAAAACCACGAAACAGAGAGTCAGAAGGCTGCCGCCGGAGAAGATCATCTCCATCTCCCCACTATAAACTCTTGGCAAACATGATGTATGATGCAATATACTATTCCCTTGATCTATTGTGTCTCCCATCTATGTTTGAGAAGTGATTTGTTCATGGCACTTGTGAAATAGTTCGTTGATTGGTTGCATACAAGTGTTGTTATCTTTTATGATTGTCTTTATGTACAATATATGAGTGCACGCATATGTTGGGGAATGCATGTAAGGTGATCACCGTAGCGTAATGGATTGAGTAGGACATGTCGGAGTAGAGAGAAACCGGTGTCTGAGACTTGAAGTTACTTTATGGGGGATATATATGGGGGACCCTAGAACTTAAGGCTATGGTGGGACAATTATGTCTTAATAATTCTTGTGCTGCACATTTATTTGGCCATGAGATCCATCATAAGAGTTGTGTTATTGCTCATTTACTTGGCTACACCTATTTATGGCTCCCACCTAAAAGAAAAACTAAGACTGAAACATGTGCTTCACTAATTGTGACAACCACGCGAATGAAATAACAATTGCTAGAACATTTGCTCCCTTGAGATATTTGCTACTTGAGATATTTGATACTTGCTACTGAGAGAAACTTGCTCTAAGAAACTGTGTCTGAAACTTGATTGAGAAACTTGCTACTAGATAAACCCATTCCACGTCACTTGCTTCCATTAGTTAGATCCTTTCATATTTATTGCTTTGCATAAAAGGCCATATAAGAGGGTTATAGGGCTTTAGAGAATAGATAGTTTACCTTCAGCTCCTCGTGGGTTCGACACTCAATACTTATCGAATTGTGCTACAGTGATTCCTTGCTCTTGGGGATTATCAAGTACTTTTCTGGCGCCGTTGCCGGGGAGCGTTGTGCTAAACTTTTATTCTTGTTTGCATTGCATACTAACATATAAATCTAAAACACAAAAAAATTAGAAAATGGAAAAGAACCAAAAAAATTAGAGTTGTATAATATCTATCTTGAGTTAGGACATGAAGTGTTTGAGGAGAAAATTAAATTTTATTTGCATAACACTCATGTTTGTGGTACTAACTCTTTGAACACCTTTATTGCTAATGCTCTGGAAAAGTTTAAGCTTGGGGAAGCCGTTGAGGATGAAAGTGATTTAATTGAGTTTGATGATCCATTATGCTCATTAGATGATAAGTCTTTATGTGGTGATTCTATTCAAAACTATGTGGGTATGTTTAACTTTAATGCTTGCAACTATTATGAGAGAGGAAGAGATAAGAATCCTCTTTATGTTTCTATGTTATTTAAAATGCAAGCTACTGATCACTACATGCATTGGTTATCACAAAATTGCTGCTATTTATTCATATATAAAATGCCAATGCATAGGAAAAGAGTTAGACTTAAAAGTTGATGGTTTGATATTCTGTGGTGTGTTCTTATGCTTTAACTTCCTATTCGGTTTGAGCACACCTTTATATCCTTACAACATGTAAAATATCTTTACCTACTGATTTGTGACAATTAGTTTAGGATTTTTTTTTTATAAAATTTGGGAAAGTTAATGAGAAGGATGAGTAATGGAGAAGTTGGGGTCGACCTTGAACATGTGTTGTTCATGCCAATGGAACCATTGCAAAGTCTCTATCATTTAAACTTTTCCCAAAGCTAAAACCAAATAAAAAGAGTGATAATAGTAATTCGCTGTCCAGTTTTTGACATATCCTGTCTTTATTCTGCATTACTCTCATTACTTGTGTTTTGTGCGGTTCTTTTGATCAAGGAGCATTACATAACCATAGTAACAGTAGCTAATGTTTAAAATCAATTCATGATATGTCTTTGCTGTGCCTATGTGGATTTAATTTATGAAGGCACTAACCCCTCTAATCAAGTTTGTGACGAGTGTTGTGTAAAGAGAATTTTAAGGTGGAAGAATTGAGGGTGATGAACAAGATCAAGAGGGACAAAAACTCAAGCTTGGGGATGTACCCCTAGGCTCACCCTACATATATCAAATAAGTACAAGAATTTAAGCTTGGGGATGCCAAGCCACCTCACTTCAACCATCTTGATACCAAGTAAGTAAGCCTAGCTATATGGCTATAAAGAAAGCGCTTTGCGGGAGGCAACCCGGTTATTTTTGTGTGTGATTTTTCTTTGTGTCCTCTTGCTGTAACAAGAGATTTTGTGTCTAGTTTAGTTTCTGGAGTTTTTAATAAAGTGCCAAGTTTTACCCATGTTGGTCTTGAAAAGTTGCTATTTGAGTTCGGAGATTTTATTCCTGCACGAATCTGTGCACGGTATGATTTTTAATTCTTATTCTGTAACTCCGAATGAGCTCATATTTGAACTGTAGTTGCAACTTTTCATCCTCTGTATGCATGAATTTTTTCGGAATTTTTCGAGAAAGTTTGGTAGGGTAGAAAAATACGTTTTGCTGCTGCTGTTTTTCTGGACAGATTCTGTCCCATTTTGTTTGATGCATGCTTTGAGCTTTTAAGTTGAATCTTTTTGATCCAATTGAGTTTATGAGTAGGCATACAACATTATACACTTTCTGGACATTCATATGAATTTTTGTTCAAGGATTATATGCAGCAAGAAACCTATTTGTTTATCACTATTAATGCACCCCACAGAAAAGAGATGGGAGAAACGGTGTTTTGAAGTTTTTTCACAGGGATTGGAGGAGATGCACCAAGAGCTATCCAAGGATGGTGAAGACCATAAGCTTGGGGATGTGAAGACAACCCCGCTGGACCTACACACTCTCGGTTTGCACACGTCCAACTTCTGTTTTTCGATCAAAACACTTTATCGCATAAACTTGGAGCGTCGTTTTTGTTTTTTTTGTCTTGAGAGACCACCACACTATCAATTATATATGAGAGAGCTACTGGAAATATGGGTTGAAATATGTTGGATGCTTTATAAGATGGGAAAAGGGATGTTTGAGTTGATTTTTAATGATACATATAGTTGCATGATTCATGAGCTTGTTTATGAGTAATAGTTTGCAAATCTTTTTGAAGAGCTATCACTTATTCATGTTTTGTGCTGATTGTTATTTACTTGTTTAACATGGATTAGTTAGTTCTATGGACACTCATGCATGCATCTAGATGGTCAACTTTCTCCCTTTTGCTAGCCCAAAAACTCCAACAAGCAAAAACTTGTTTCCAACACCTTCAACCAAAGTTATTCCAGTGAGTCCACCATATCTACCTACTAGCTATATGCTATTCCGAGTATGTTCATCATGATATTTGTGTTATCTATACCTCTGAATGAAAATGATTATGTTATTGATTGCCATGGGAAAAGTTGGTTATATAGCTCTCACGAACTTGATGCACATTTTACTATCATTGCAATAAATAAAACATGACCCATTGTGATTAAGATTATGATGCTAGTGGCTTGATAAATGTTCGAGGTTGGGAGTTAGCCCATATGTGCTGTCACATGCAAAGCTTTCAACATGCTCCTTCATCTCATTTAGTTGATATCATGTACTTTTGTTTATGGATGCCTATCATGGTGAAATGAGGTGGAAATGAAGAAGTTTAAATGAGTTTGTATAAATGGTTAGAGAGACGCCTGGGCCGCTAATCTAAGCCATGCATTATTCATGGTGGAAATTTACTTACATGCTATGGTGAATTATCTATGACACCTTACAATAAAAAGCTATTCCAATGGTAAATAAAAAGGGTGTTGAGGTTTTTCATCTTGTTTGTCTTGTCATTTTGATATGGGCTTGTTCCATATCCTGGGACAAGAGGTACCCCAGTTGACGCTCTTGATGATACTATTATTACTTACAATGATATATAACTTGAACTTGCTTTGTTTCCTAAGTTGAGTAATCATGGTGTAGGTACTTGTATTCAAGGGGCATGAGACATCCAACCTTTACTTTGTCAAGCACACTACTCATATTTGCTTTCACTTTAAACTTAATCATTCAAGATGCTATGATAGGGGCAATGAGAGCTTGACACCAATATTACCATTGCAATCATTAACTTAAGTAGAGAGTTTGGAAGTTGGATGAAACTTATGCATGCTTTACCTCTACTCACATATACATCTTTCCAAAGTGTACACCTATCATATTCAGATTTTCATCTACACTCTATGATGTTCTACTTATCATTATGCATACATGTGTTCCATATTACTTGCTACTATGTTACACTTTGTGAACTATCAATGAACATCCTTGTCTTGAATACTTGATATCACTTCATAAACTATTTGCATATTGCTACTCCTTTGAAGAATGAATCATTTGACTATATGTAGCAATAGTAATCATCTTTGATATTCATTGTTAAGTATTAAATTGCAAAGTCCATGTTAGTTTTATCATCTTCATACTCGAGGACGAGCATGGATTAAGCTTGGGGATGTTGATGCATGTAAAATGCATACATGAACTTTGCACTTTAATTGCTTATATTCCAATCATATTTGCATCATATAAGGGTTATATCAATGTTTTATAATGATTTTGGGAATACTTCATAGTTTTCCCATTTATTTGGAATTAACCCTGTTTTTCCAGAAAACGTCTTTTTTAGTGTTTCAGACTTTCCGGGAGCTTCGGGACTCCAAAAAGGGCAAGGTCAAAGAGCACGGTTCAGAATTTTCGAGACGAACGCAATGGGCTTAAATTGAAGACCAGAAGCCCAACAGGCTGGGAATGGGAGGGTCCCACGCGGCCTAAAGTACATGGCCGCGTGGGCCTATCTCGTTTCCCCCTCGGAGCTCCGTGCCGTCGATTTTCGTCTCCGACTTCGTCTTGACCTAAAAACGCCTATAAAAAAGCCCCTGGCGTTTCGCGAAGAGGCGGCGGAGAAACAGAAAACCACGAAACAGAGAGTCAGAAGGCTGCCGCCGGAGAAGATCGGAGGGGGAAACGCCGCCGGAATCACCTCCGGAGGGCTCCACCCCCCTCCGGCGTGTTCATCATCAACATCTACAGCAAGATCATCTCCCCACTGTAAACTCTTGGCAAACATGATGTGTGATGCAATATACTATTCCCTTGATCTATTGTGTCTCCCATCTGTGTTTGAGAAGTGATTTGTTCATGGCACTTGTGAAATAGTTCGTTGATTGGTTGCATACAAGTGTTGTTATCTTTTATGATTGTCTTTATGTACAATATATGAGTGCACGCATATGTTGGGGAATGCATGTAAGGTGATCACCGTAGCGTAATGGATTGAGTAGGACATGTCGGAGTAGAGAGAAACCGGTGTCTGAGACTTGAAGTTACTTTATGGGGGATATATATGGGGGACCCTAGAACTTAAGGCTATGGTGGGACAATTATGTCTTAATAATTCTTGTGCTGCACATTTATTTGGCCATGAGATCCATCATAAGAGTTGTGTTATTGCTCATTTACTTGGCTACACCTATTTATGGCTCCCACCTAAAAGAAAAAACTAAGACTGAAACATGTGCTTCACTAATTGTGACAACCACGCGAATGAAATAACAATTGCTAGAACATTTGCTCCCTTGAGATATTTGCTACTTGAGATATTTGATACTTGCTACTGAGAGAAACTTGCTCTAAGAAACTGTGTCTGAAACTTGATTGAGAAACTTGCTACTAGATAAACCCATTCCACGTCACTTGCTTCCATTAGTTAGATCCTTTCATATTTATTGCTTTGCATAAACGGTCGTATAAGAGGGTTATAGGGCTTTAGAGAATAGATAGTTTACCTTCAGCTCCTCGTGGGTTCGACACTCAATACTTATCGAATTGTGCTACAGTGATTCCTTGCTCTTGGGGATTATCACACACAAAGTTGACACAAGTGTTTGCTTCTGAGATAGAAAGGAGTAGGTAAACTGACTCAACATAAAGTAAAAGAAAGGCCCTTCGCAGAGGGAAGCAGGGATTAAATCATGTGCTAGAGCTTTTTAAGTTTTGAAAACATATAGAGAGTATAAAAATAAAGTTTTGAGAGGTGTTTGTTGTTGTCAACGAATGGTAGTGGGCACTCTAACCCCCTTGTCAACCAGACTTTCAAGAGCGGCTCCCATGAAGGACGTTATTTCTACCCAAAGGCAGGTCATCCCTCTTCTTTTTTGTTTAAACATGTACTTTAATTTGGGTGACACTCCTCCCAACCTTTGCTTACACAAGCCATGGCTAACTGAATCCTCGGGTGCCTTCCAACAATCACATACCATGGAGGAGTGTCTATTTGAATGATTAACTTTTTAAATTGCTTACTGATAAATCAGGGCAAAACATGTGAAGAGAATTAAAGGTGAAAGTTGTAATTAATTGGGACTGGGCACCCCATTTGCCAGCTCTTTTTGCAAAATTATTGGATAAGCGGATGTATATGCCACTAGTCCATTGGTGAAAGTCTGTCAGGAGTAAATGACAAGGTTGAAAGATAAAACACCACATACTTCCTCATGAGCTATAAAACATTGACACAAATAAGGGATAATAGCTTTTGAATAGTTTAAAGGTAGCACATGAAGTATTTACTTGGAATGGCAGAAAATACCACATAATAGGTAGTTATGGTGGACACAAATGGCATGGGTTTTGGCTCAAGGGTTTTGGATGCACGAGAAGCATTCCCTCTCAGTACAGAGTTTAGTCTAGCAAGGTTGTTTGAAGCAAACACAGGATATCAACCGGTACAGCAAGACTTACATGAAAACATATTGCAAGCATTATAAGGCTCTACACTGTCTTCCTTGTTGCTCAAACACTTTTACCAAAAATATCTAGATCTTAGAGATAACAAACATGCAAACCAAATTTCAACAAGCTCTACGGTAGTTCTTTACTAATAGGCTTTTAACTACATGATGCAAGAGCTTAAACATGAAATACTTGAGAGCTCAAAACAATTGCCAAGTGTCAAATTATCCAAGACAATGATCTATATGTATGTCTTTTTGATATACCATCTACCACATGTTGCATTTTCTGTTTCCAACCAAACACCAATCAACTTATTTAAACAAAAACTCTCCAAATAAATTATAAATGAAACAAGAGAGTACTACTCTACAAGAACTAACAGATCTGAACAAGAGATGCATGAAAAACAGGAGCTAAAAGCATAGCAGTAGCTAGATAAGAATACCAACCAATATAAGTGAAGAATACGAGTATTCACATGAAAAAGCGGAGCGTGTCTCTCTCCCACACAAGAATGCTAGGATCCAATTTATTCAGAAAATAAAAATAACAATGCGAAAATAAAAGCACACAGACGCTCCAAGTAAAGCACATAAGATGTGGAAGAATTAAAATATAGTTTCACTAGAGATGACCTGATAAGTTGTTGATGAAGAAGGGGATGCCTTGGGCATCCCCAAGCTTAGACGCTTGAGTCTTCTTGAAATATGCTTGGGTGACCCACGGGGGCATCCCCAAGCTTAGGTTTTTCACTCTTCTTGATCACATCATATCATCCTTCTCGCTTGATCCTTGAAAACTTCCGCCACACCAAACTCAAAGTAATTCTCATTAGAGGGTTAGTGCATAATCAAAAATTCACATATTCTACACTGACACAATCATCACCAATACTTTTGGACATTAGCTACAGCCACTGATGTTTTATGGAGCAAGGAAATCCAATCAAACATAGTAAAAGAAGCAATGCAAAATAAATGGCAGAATCTGTCAAAACAGAACAGTCCGTAAAGACGAATTTTTTCGAGTCACTTAAGTTGCTCAGATCGAGAAACTCAAAACTAATGAAAGTTGCGTACATATCTGAGGATCACGCACGAATTTTTTCAGAATTTTTCAATTTTTCTGGAGTGAATAAAGCTCAAAAATGTGGACATAAAAAATCTGTCCCTGTGCAGAAATCCAAATCTAGCATCAACTTTCTACTAGAGACTTTACTTGGCACAACAATGCAATAAAATAAAGATACAAAGGAGACGCTACAGAAGTAAGCAAGATCCTTGACTCAAAAATAAAATAAAAATTGCAGGAAATAAAATGATGGGTTGTCTCCCATAAGCGCTTTTCTTTAACGCCTTTCAGCTAGGCATGAAATTTTTGATAATGCTCTCATATGTATAAGAGTTGAATATAAGAGAGCGTCAATAAGCAAATATTAAACACATTTAAGTCTAACCACCTTCCTATGCAAAGGAATCTTGTAAGAAAACAAATTATTGAAGCATGAAGCATCTAGCATAGAAAGACAAAACAAGTGCAACTTCAAAACTTCCAACATAAAGAGAGGGAATTTAATAACATGAAGATTTCTATAACCATATTTTCCTCTCTCAAAATAATTTTCAGTAGCATCATGAATAAACTCAACAATATAGCTATCACATAAAGCATTCTTATCATGATCCACATGCATAAAAGTAGCATTACTCTCCACATAAGCATAAACAGTATCATTAGTAATAGTGAGAGTAAAAGTATCACATCCATCATTGTAATCATCATAAATTGGAGGCATAGAATAATCATAATGAATTGTATCCTCAATAGTAGATGGACTGAAAATATCATATTCATCATTGCAAACATCATATATAGGAGGCATATCATAATCAACATAAACTATATCCTCAATAGTAGGTGGACTGAAAATATCACAATCATTATAATCATCATAAATTGGAGGCAAATTATTATCAAAGCAAATTTCCTCCTTAAATCTTGGGGGACTAAAAATATCATATTCATCACAACCAGCTTCCCCAAGCTTAGACTTTTCCATAACATTAGCAATAATGGTGTTCAAAGAATTCATGCTAATAACATTGCTACCACTATTATGCAAACAAACTTTCCTAGGTTTTTTAATTTTCTCTTCAAAAGCATCATGTCCTAATTCAATATAAAGTTCATAAAGATCTCTAATTTTTTTTGTTGTTTTCCATTAAGCCTAACTAGTGAAAATAAAAACAAGAAACAAAAAGAAATAATTGCAGAATCTAAAGGAGATACCTTCCAACACTTACCTCCCCGGCAACGGCGCCAGAAAATAGCTTGATGTCTACGCACGCTTCTATTCTTGTAGACAGTGTTGGGCCTCAAAGTGCAGAGGTTTGTAGAACAGCAGCAAGTTTTTCTTAAGTGAATCACCCAAGGTTTATCGAACTCAGGGAGGTAGAGGTCAAAGATATCCCTCTCAAGCAACCCTGCAATTAAGATACAAGAAGTCTCTTGTGTCCCCAACACACCTAATACACTTGTCAGATGTATAGGTGCACTAGTTCGGCGAAGAGATAGTGAAATACAAGTAATATGGATGATTATAAGTAGTAATTGCAATCTGAAATAAAAATGGCAGCAAGCAAACATGTAGCAGAACTTGTTGTAAACGGTGTTTCAATGCTTAGAAACAAGGCCTAGGGATCATACTTTCACTAGTGGTATCTCTCAACATTTTAGCACAACTGAACGCAAGTAAGTGCTACTCGGGATTATTCTCCTTCTTGGTGAAACAAGAGTACTATGCGTAGGGCTACAAAAGCACACATCAAAGTCTGAGTAAACAAACACCACAATTCCACAAAGAATAAGCCATGATAATATCTAAACTATTTATAGAGTCACACACAAGTACCCACACTGTCACCTTGATACCATGTTGTCACAATGACTCCGGAAACTAGATAAAATCACTTGAGTAGCATAAACATTACATATGAATTCAGCGATACTAGCAATGCTCATGATCACATAAAGATCACACCATGGGAGAGAGAGGTAAACCACATAGCTACCGGTAGAGCCCTCAGCCTCGGGGGAGAACTACTCCCTCCTCATCATGGGAGGCAGCAACGGCGATGAAGATGGCGGTGGAGTCGATGGAGATGGCTCCGGGGGCAATTCCCTGTCCCGGCAGGGTGCCGAAACAGAGAATTCTGTCCCCCGAATTAGGGTTTTTGGTGGCGGCAGAGCTACGGAACTCTTCTGGAGAAATCGTCGATTCTTTTAGGGTTTTCGAGGCAGGAGGATTATATAGGCGAAAGGGCGGCACGAGGGGGTGGCCGAGTCGGCCTCACCACGTGGTGGCGCCACCCCCCTCCAGGCCGCGCGGGGACATGGTGAGGAGGCCGTGGGCCTCCCCCGGGCTTGCCCTTCTGGCTCCGTGTACGTGTCGGGAAAATAGGAACTTGGCTTTTTGTTTCGTCCAATTTCGAGAATATTTCCAGAACAGCTTTTCTGGAATACAAAAACAGCAGAAAACAGGAACTGGCACTGTGGCATCTTGTTAATAGGTTAGTCCCAGAAAATGCATAAAAACGCTATGAAGTGTGAATAAAACATGTAGCAATTGGCATAATATAAGCATGGAACATAAGAAATTATAGATACGTTGGAGACGTATCGTCCGCCACCACGCTGTTGCACGTAGGCCGTCGCTACGGCTACCCTCGAGTTCGGCTTCAAAGGCCGGGCCGGACCCAGACGGGTCCGTGAAGCTCCCGCCGCCACGCTGCAGAAGGCGCGGCGTAGTCGCCACCACTCCGTCACAGGCATCGTACCTCAGTCAAACCGGGTAGTCGGGTCGGGCTTGGACCCGTACAGACCAGATCGGGCCCGAAAGGGCCCAGATCTGGGCCTACAGGGCCCTGGCCGAAACCCTAGCTACCCGCACCACCAACGGCGGCGCTGCCCCTGCGTGCTCACCACCGGCAGTAGAGACGAGCTCCACCGTGAACCCGAGCCGCCGCCGCCTGAGAGCACCGCTCGGCGGCCCGCCGCCCTGCGCGAGGAGGCCACCAGAGGGGAAGAAGCATGGCGCCGCCGACGCCGCCCAGGCCAAGCCCGGCGATGCACGCCGACGACGGCCGCGGAGAAAGCAGGGGAAGGCCGCGCTCGGGAGGCGGCGGCGGCGCGGCCGGGCGCCCGCGTGGGGGGCGACCCGGTCGCGAGAGGAGGAGAGCGGAGAGGGGGGCCGTGGCGCGGCCGGACGACGGCGCTGGCGCGGCGGCACGGGCGCGGCGGCGGCTAGGGTTACAGGGAGGAAGAGGATGTCGCGAGAGCGAGAGCGAGAGCGAGGAGATGACAGGATAATGCAGGCTCAGGATTGGATTATGTTGGAGGACTTGGTTCAGACTTAATTTTTGAGAGCGAGAGGACTTGGTCAGTGGCGGAGGACCTATTATAGCAAGCTATGGCCTTTGCCATACCTTAATCAGTCCACACTTCTTATAACTCAACAGAGTGTACTGCTCATAACTCAAAATTTTGCATCTCTTTAGTCCACGGTGCATAAGTTTGCCATACCAAAGTTTCAATCCGTCCTCCGCCACTGGACTTGGTGCAGACTTGGTGATAATCAATTGTTCCAGTTTCTTATGGATCCACCTTAGATAGCCAGATGCAACAAGTGTTTCACAGTGATTAGTTTTGTTGCTACCACATCTCACCTTTCTACAGATTGTTGCAGCCTCCAATCTTCAGTTTAACTCAGTACTCCACTTTGTACAGAGGGCACCTTACAGATTGATAATGCATGGCAGCTGGAAGGTTCTGACGCGACAGTGTTTTTTTTTCACTAATAACCTTATGCATATGTTTTCAGGCATTGTAACACTAAAACGACAAGAATATTCACGTTGCTCGGCTCTGTGGTACAGTATTGTTGGAAGATATCTGTCAACGCTCAGAATTTATATGTTCAGCTATGTAGTGATGACAATGGTGCCGTCTCCCCCAATACTGAAGCACATCTCCTCTATAAATCTATGGTCTAATATTTTCTGTATTTTGTAAAAGTTTTTTGGGTAACATAATCGAAGTCAGTTCAACTTTAAAATTAGTCCGGCTGTGCTGTTCACAGGCATTGTTTTCATGCTGGCGTAGAACTCTGTATTTTGTGCCCAAATGAAGAATTCCAAAGTTATTGCATGATCTGCCCTTGTTTACAGGACGGGAGCCGTGAAATGCACATCGTGCTTAAATGCATGCACTATTATGGCTGATTGTTGGTGCGCCTCTACAACTTTATACTAGCTAAATGGCTCATTTGATTATTCTGCCTTGAAATTTTGTATATTATTTGTCAATCCAAACAAACTACACTTTTCCTGATGCATAACTCTTTGAGAGATTTCATGTTGTTGAGAAGAATTTATATCAAAGAAAGCATCGTATATGATGCCATATTAGAATTTAAGTAATAAAACTCTCCTGGGTCTAAAATAACTTGCTTTTCGCGACTCGGCTTTTTTTCTCCTCCCAGTGCAGCGCACGGGCATTTTTACTACAGTATGATAAACGTTCAAATCTTCTTCTTATAACTAATGGAAGCACCATAGGAGCCACGACATTGATCCACATCATTACAATTAATTAAGCTGTCAGATCGTAATTATGCGGCTAGGATGAACCGTGCGGAAAAAAGTCGTGTAGGATGTAACATAAAAACTGGCACGATAATCTGACACTGAATATTTAGTTTAAATGCTATAATTGATCCGTACAACGTTTGGTCTAGAAGATCTAAACCATATGATCGTGAGGCATGGTCGTGCAGTCCTTCCGTAATTCGTGGAAATAATCTTTCCGTCGTTCTGTTATTCCGACGTGTGCATCTGCACGATCCTTTCCTGCCTTGGCATCCTCCATGTCGATTCTCCAGCAAGCATCGTCTCCCGCATTGGCTTTGACGCATGGAGTTCCAGCCCTAGGCCCCTCCACATATGAGTGCATCACCCAAGCTACCATCACCCAAGCCACAGCTAGCCGCGGCATTGGCCGCAACACTTGACTCGTCAGTTGTCGAGGGAAAGAAGCTAAGCCAAAGGACCGCAAACTACACCACCAAAGAGGACAAGTTGCTATGCCATGCTTGGATGGAGATTTCACAAGATCCACTATTCGGTGCCGAGATGAAGGGCTATGCCCCTTGGAGAAAAGGTGGGCAAGTTCTTCCATGAGCATAGGAAGTTCCTGCCAAACTCCTTCTTCAGCGATCGAAATGATGTCTTCCCCTTGCCAAGAGATGGGGTACCATCCATGCCGAGTGTAGCAAGTTCCAAGGCTCAGAGAATGTGAAGAAAAGGGCAATAAGCGAGCTATCGGCAGTTTACATGGTAAAACCTCTTCCTCTCTGCTAGTTGACATACCATGGATATGCGTTGATCCATTGGTGTCTTCCATATGTATAGGTTGTTACATCTTTGGCGCACTTCAAGGCGTGCAATGACAATAAGGCATTCACACTGAGCCATTGTTGGATTTTGATCAAGGACACAAAAAAAGGGAAGTTAGCCTTTCCCTTTGACAAGAACTTGAGGCAAAGAAGAAGGCAAGGGCAGTGCGTCAACGGACGGTGTCATTAACCTTGATGGCCATGGCGAATTCCTTGGCAACCCTACAGACGACGGACCAACCATTGCCGGCTGTGCACGCCAGCCATCAGGCCACAAGGCTACCAAGCCGACATCGCTTGTCAAACTGGTGCCTTGGCGTTCCAAGACACCTTGAGAGAGTTGATGGTGAAGAAGGAAGAGGCCATTGCCGAGAGGGAAGAGAGGCAGCGCAAAGAGAAAGCGGCCACCACAAGGAGCTTTCTTGATCTCCAAGTGAGAGCTATTGAGGTGGACGAGGCCAATGCTAGGCTCATGGAGGCCGAGGCCAAGACAAAGGCCATGGAGGCCGAGGCCACCACCAATCTCTTGGAGGCCGAGACCAAGACAAAGACCATGGAGGCCGAGGCCAATAAAAAGTTCTTGGAGGACGAAACCAAAGTCATGGTCGAGGAGAACCGGATCATGCTCACCGACTTGGACAGCATCACTGATCTCGATCAAAGGGCTTGGATCGAGAAGAAGCAAAAGATCAATCGGGGTCGTGATGTTTGAAGGGCAACCGCATAGATGAATGCCTTTTGGGAGAAACTTGCCATTTTTGGACATATTGTATGATATTGCCTCATTTTTCACATTTGGGATGAACTAGCCACTTGTTTTTTTTTTGAATTATATATATATTAACTAAGAGATAATAGAGTTATTACAATCATTCAGAATCAAACCAGCAACGCAGGCTGGAACAGAAGCTAGCATTATAGTACCCCCCAACTCACTACGCCCCAGCTGGGCAAGTTTGTGTGCAACACCGTTAACCTTTCTGCTTGCATACTTAATCTTCACAGATCTTCCGTCAGGTTTCAAAGTAAAAAATTCCTTTGCAATAAGGCTGACCATGGATCTATCCACCGAACCTGGATCAAAAAATTTCAGAAGAGATTTGCAATCAGTTTCAAACAGCAAGTTCCCCGAGGTGAAGTTGATAGCCAGTTTTAGGCTTTCTAAAACTGCAATGGCTTCACCCATCTCCGCAGTCGTGCAATGCGGTATTGAATCCCAGGCTGAGAACACAACGGACCCCTCATGGTCTCGCGCAACTGCACCCCAAGCACCATTAGCTTGTTCTTGTAGGAAAGCAGCATCAACATTAATCTTTGTCCATCCCTCTTCAGGTTTGCACCAGGCTTCTTCAACAGTTTGTCCCCGGTTGTTAGGATTCACCACCAGGGGTGTTTGAATCTGTGCTTTTCCTTTTCTGTCAGCAACAGTGACGGCATGTGCCACTTCCTGCATAGAATTCCAGTAATTGTCAATAAAACGAACAGAGTGTGAGATGCTTGCATCACCTTTTTCGAAGATGATATTGTTTCTATGGTGCCACGCTCTCCACCAGACAAACATTATCTTGGCTCTTGTTTCATGATCCAATTTGTTGAGCAGTATAATTGCCCAGTCCCTACCAGTACAAGCCAGGTCCTTTTCAGGCGGTAATTTCCAGATCTTCCTCATTTCATGCCAGAGGGCCCTTGCAGCAGTGCAGTTCATAACCGCATGGTAGCCATCCTCCTCTTCCATACCACAAATCGTGCAGGTAGGCAGCACGTTTGGCAGCCTTCTACTTCTATTAACCTGAACAGCAAGAGAATTAGAGGCCAGTTTCCAAACAAAAACTCTTACCTTTGGTGGCACTTTAGCCTTCCAAATAGTCTCCCAAAGGCTTCGATCACCACATGAGGTCCGGCTGGAATTTGTGTTAATAGCAAGCTTTTCATCAAGAGCTAGTCTATACGCGGATCTCACCGAGAAGATGCCATTCTTCTCTCTCGGCCAAGAAATGAAGTCGTCAATATCAAAATTCGGTAGACGAATCTTTAGGACCTCTTCAGCATCGTGTTGCATAAAAATCTTTCTAACAATTTCTGCTTTCCAGGTATGATCATCATGATTGATCAGATCAGACACACGTCTAAACCTTGAATTTGTATGATTTCTAGTAATTTTAAGGTCTCCCCTCGGGATCCAATTATCCCTCCATATGCGGATTTTCTTACCATTTCCAACCCGCCATACAGCTCCTTTTTGAAGAGCTCAAGGCCGTGCATGATACCTTGCCAACCTGGTGAGGGGTTTGTTATGAAGCTTGTGTCAGTGAGCTCACCTGCCGGGTAATATTTAGCTTTGAGGATCCTAGCACAAAGGCTATTAGGGTAAGTAATCAGTCGCCAGACCTGCCTTGCAAGCAAGGCTTGGTTAAACAATCTAAGGTCCTTGAACCCCATGCCTCCCTGGCTTTTCCTTTTAGTTAGATTTTCCCAACTCGTCCAGTGAATGTGTCTTCTTTCTGTGTCATCATTCCACCAGAAGCTTCTAATCATTTGCATTAGCTCCTCACACAGTCCATTGGAGAACTTGAAAACACTCATGGGGTACAAAGGAATAGCCTGCATGACTGCCTTGATGAGAGTTTCTTTGGCAGCACCGGCTAGGTATTTTTCAGACCAGTCGGACATCTTTTTCTTATATCTCTCTTTAACATGCTGAAACCGTCCATTTTTCATGCGTCCGTCAGGGACAGGAAGCCCCAGATATTTCTCTTCAAAGCTGGTAGTCTGGACCTGGAAAATCGCCGAGATTTGTTGACCCATATCCTCTGTGCACTTGTTACCTAGAAGCAAAGAGCATTTCCCCGGGCTCAGAAGTTGCCCAGTAGCTTTCTCATAATTGTTCAGTATATCTTTTACTCTCTCAGCCTGCCCCATGTCAGCCTTAAAGAAGAGCAAGCTATCGTCAGCGAAAAGAAGGTGGGAGACTCCTGGGCTCTGTCTACAGATTTTGAGCTCTTGAACTTGGTTCTGACTAATTGCCTTGAGGAATAGTCTCGACATCCCTTCACCCACAAACAGAAACAGGTAGGGTGACAAGGGGTCACCCTGCCTAAGTCCTCTGGAAGGAACAAATTTTTGTAGGTATTTCCCATTCAACCGAATCGTATAGGTCACAGATCTCACGCAAGCCATAATCCATTTAATCCACGTTTCTGAAAATCCAAGCTTCTACATCATTCCCTCTAAATATCCCCAGTCAACTCGATCATATGCCTTAGCCATGTCGAGTTTGTAGGCGCAGAATTTACCTTTATTGTCAGTGCTTTTCTGGATCGTATGAATACACTCGAAGGCAATCAGAGCATTGTCCGTGATCAGCCTCCCTGGTATAAAAGCACTTTGGGTTGGGGAAATAATGTCATCTAGTAGAGGCCTCATTCTGTTGACCAAACACTTTGAGACCACCTTATAGATAACATTGCAGAGACTTATGGGTCTGAACTCTCTTAGTGTGTCAGGGTTCTTTGTTTTTGGGATCAACACAATTACCGTGTCATTTACCCCATCCGGCATCACACCAGTAGAGAAAAATTCTCTAACCGCTCTAATGACATCAGTTTTTAGAGTGCCCCAATTTCTCTGAAAAAATCTTGCCGGGAATCCATCAATGCCAGGAGCTTTTAGGGGACCAATCTGAAACAAAGCATTGCTAATTTCTTCCTCGCTAAATTCTGCAGTCAAGTCATCATTCATCTGCTGGTCAAATTGGGCTTCAATGATGTTGTGGATGATGTCAGGCTGGACCTCATCGTCAGCCTTGTACAGCTCCTTAAAGAAATCTGAGGCGATTTCTCCCATCTCTTCTTGATCATCTGCGATAGTTCCATCTTGCCTTTTTAGTCGATTTATATTGTTCTTCTTCTTCCTCCAGGTGGATTTTCTGTGAAAGAAATTAGTGTTTCTATCTCCCTCACGGAGCCACTCAATTCTAGATCTTTGTTTCCAGTAGATCTCCTCTTTCTCTAACAGCTCGTCAAGTTCCTTTTCAATCTGTCTCTTTCTCCTGAAACTGTGATCATCCCGTCTGGAGTTCATCTTTCTCAGCTCATTCCTCAGCCTTTCGATCTTCCTAGGTACAGAACCCACAGTTTTCGAACTCCAGGCCTGCAGGGAGCCCATCACGCCTGAGAGGTTGGCAGTGATGTCCCCCAGGTTCTTCGGTTTACTATGCATTGCCCAAGCAGTCTCAATTTCCTCCGATAGCCCTTGTTCTCTTTCCCAGCAAGCTTCATACCTGCGGATACGATGGGCAGGGCTCACAGCAGGGCGCCTGAACAGGTTTAACATAATTGGACAATGATCAGACCGGGATGAGGTAAGGTGACTTACATAGTGATCAGGGAACATATTTGTCCATCTCGGGCAGGCCACAGCCCTGTCAAGTCGCACTTTGACATTTTTCCTCCCCAATTGCTTGTTATCAAATGTCCAAGGGTCACCAGCAAACCCCAAGTCATGCAGATCGCAGTATGAGAGCACTTCCCTAAAGTCCAGCATCTGTCTCTCATTCCTTCTTCTTTCCGAGAAATGTTCATTTTGCCACATAGCTTCATTAAAGTCACCAGCCATGAGCCATGGAAGGTTCATCAGAGGTTTCAGTCTTTTTAACAAGTCCCACATATGGTGTCTTAGGTGTGTGCGCGGTTCCCCATAAACAAAGGTGCATCTCCATTTTATTCTAGTAGGCAGATCATGAACTATTACATCAATAACCCTATCATTTATTTTGAATAACTGTAAATCTATGCTCTCGTCCCAAAAGAGAGCGAGGCCACCTCCTTTTCCCTCATTACTAAAGGAAACAACAAACTTGAGGCCAAGCCTCCATCTCAGATTTTCAACATAGCTCTTATTTTTGCGGGTTTCAGACAAGAACAAGATGTGAGGGCGATGCAGCTTCACGAGCCGAATCAGGTCTTGAACTGTCCGGGGACGCCCCAGGCCCCGGCAGTTCCACCATAGGATCCTCATTGCTCCTGACGGACACGATCATCCGTGTCCGTCAGTTGACTGGCGGCCCCAAGGCCGGTTGCCTCCTTTTCACAGCTTCCTTCCGCCTCCTCTTTCCCTGTGTCAGCTTGCCCAGCTCCTCCAAGCTTCTCAGTTTTGTCACTGTTCTGTCCAAACTCCCCTGCTATTTCCTTTACACTCACTTCTTCAGCAAGGATAATGAGCCTGTTATCATTTGTTCTCTCTTGTTCATCAGCTTCACCCTGCAGTTCTTCCCTTCTTAGCTGGCATAGAAACTCCTGTCCCAGGCATTCCTCTAGTGGGGGAACGTGGTACAGGATTTTCTTTCCTGGTGGCTGCAGGTTCTGGTCCATCTCTTGCAGGTTGGGTCTTTTACGTGGAGCCCCCAGGGCGCCTCCCTGGGTTGTCCACGCTTCAGTTTGGCCTTCCCCTTCAGTCCTGATCAGCCTCTTCCACTTGCTGCTCTTCAGTGTTGGTGGGACAGCAGTGATCTCACCGTCGTTCTTCGCAGCTGCAGGTGCCTCAGTAGTGTCTAACTGTTTTGACGTGCTTGAGGCCGCCGGTGAAGGCGGTTTGTCGTGGCAGTTCTTGTCGTCGGCGATCCCGGCCTTGGCTGGCCTCTCCTGGACCGAGAGTTTGCCAACTCCATTGGTCACCTGCGCAACAGAAGTTGGTTGCTGTTGTCGTCCTTGGGTGCTTCGCCACGGGAGAGCAGGCGTTTGTTGATGTCGAGCCTGCCCCGTGACCTCAGCAATCACCCAGCGTCGTGGGTCGTCAGGGTGTATCGGAGCCGTGCGGAGCTCCGATCCATACCTCCTCCTTCTTTGCGCCAGGGGAAGCTCGCAGTCTGGTTCATTGTGGCCGATGATGCCGCAGAACGGGCAGAAGGCAGGGAGGCGTTCGTAGGCGATGGAGGCGACCACCTCCCTGTTCTTCATCCCATCAATAAGAGGAATTCAGCGCCGGAGAGCTTGGTTGATTGGGAAGAGGATCCTTGCTCTGAGAAACTTGTCATTAAAATCACCACGAGCATAGTTATCAATAAACAATAGATCACCAACCCTACTTCCCAGGTTTCTAGCTAATTCTTTGGAAAGGAGATAAAAGGGTATATCTCTAAACTGAATCCATATGGGGATATATTTGAACTGCACCGTGTTAGGGTTGTCCCCCTCTTCCAGAGCATCCACAAGGACAGGGTCGTCCTTGAATCTCCATGGTCCTCCACGGGTGACATGAAGGAAGTCACCCTCTTCAGAGAATTCGAGCACAAACCTTTTGTCCGCGAGCTGGTTCATGTCGAGGGTGCCGCGAATTCTCCAGATTCTTCTCATGCCGTCGATGAGTTGCTTGGAGCTGATGGCGAGGATCGACAGGAACACACCCACAGCAAGGAACCTGGTAGTCGCTGCAGGGTGCACCTTGTCCATGTTCACCACCAAAGCTTTCTTCTCTTCCTCCGTGCCAAATTCCTGGAGGAGCTCCTTCCCAGTCTTGCGCTTGAGGGTGCTGGCCGGTGCTTCACTCGTGGTCGCCACGCTTGCCTGAATGGCGAGCTTGGTCATGGTCTTGTCGCTGGGCTTGGTCGACGCCGCTTCCCTCTCTACGGGCTGCATGTCCAGGCACAAACACAAACAGCTTGTGTGCACTCTGCTCAGGTGGGTGTTGAGATGTGTGTGTTGTTCTTCTGTTCCCCTGCTCTGATATATATCTCCTCCTCCTGGGTCTTGAATCAGGCGCGTCACTGCTGATTCCTCGCCCGCATCAATCTTGGTCATAAACACCACCATAATCCTCGCCTTTGAATTTGCCTTCTTATTTCTCTCATCAACTGCAATTGCTCTTTCCATGGCGAGGACCGTTGGGTCAACATCCATGATAATGGCCTCATATCCAGCAATTGATCCGTCCTCACTGTCACAAACTGAGGGCTCCTTAGGAATCAATACGGAGGTTACCTGATTCTTCGCGGTATCCTCTTCAAGCGTATCCTGGGGAGGGGCGGGATCCGTGGCGTCGTTGCCGGTCACGACCGGCGGGGGGGCAGCACCGGGTTGGAGCGTAGAGTGGCAGAGGTTGGAATCAAATCTCTCACGGAGATGTGAGAGGATTTTGTGTGGATTTCTCGCGCGGCGGAGAATAGCAGCCGCCCTTCTCCTGATTTCATCGGACACCGGAGGTGAAGAGTGGGTGTCCTTGCGTATAGATTGGGGGATTTGTGGGGTAGTGGGCTTCGGATCATAGTCACAAATCTTGTCTTGGCTCTCACAACTCTGAAAACTTCTCTGTGGGGATGAATCTCTCGTGGTTTGGTTCGTGTTCTCGGGATCGCCCTCTGGATCGCCAGAGAGGTGAACAGTCGCGGCCATGGGAAACGCTCCTAGAGAGAGAAGACCTTTCCCAATCCTTCATTCCTAGTGCAGTACCTGCAAGACGTTCGAACTAGCCACTTGTTGGCGACGCTTGGAGGGCAAAGTCACATGTTTGCTACTTTATTTGCTTGCCAATTTGGTACTTTGTCTATGTCTATTTGCTGAAATGTGGTTTGAATTGGCCAACTAACCAGCGCTGGCTAAAATGGCCACCGTGGAAAGGATGGGTCGCGCCGCTGGGCGCACTGACGAGGCAGGCCGGACCGCGACCCAGTTTTTGTCTATGGACCGACTCACTCCGGACAGATTCGGACCAGTTGGGTCGCCGGTTTGCTACGGCTCGCCTGGTTTTCTGGATGTAACCTGTAAAATATGCTTTGGTTATAAAAAATGAAAATGACCGGTAAAATATGCTTTCGTTATAAGATATGCTTTGCGTAAAAAAAAGACCGTGGGCGGGCGAAGGAGAAATAAAAAGAGGGAACCGGTATTTTCAAATTGGTGGTGGCAGTAAACCGTCATTATGTTCAGAAACAGGGGTAAAACGGTCTAAAAACAGACGACGTCATGACGATGACGACGACTTAATAATCCAGTAGACTCGTGTTCCCCTCCTTTCTCTCGTCCGTCGGCCTTCTGCCTTCTCTTTCACCTTCCCGGTGACGTGTTTGTTTGTGGGGTTGTAAATCTACGGGAAATTCCAGATCTGGTGGCCATCAAGCAACTACGCCGTCTCATCTCTGGAGAAAAGGGATCTCTGTTTGGTTAGTATCTTTTGCACCTGCTCCTCTGGTTGGTTTATGTTTTATTTCCGGTGCAGAACGGGGGATATTGTGCGAGCAGGGTCTGGACGGAGTATCCTTTGACCTAATTCGTTTTCCAAGGCTAGTGTTCCAGATCTAGAAGGAGTTTTCTGTGGCCAGAACTTGCGCGCACACAGGGGTGTAGCTTCATCTTGTGTTTGCGGTTGTTTACTGCTTAGAGATCTGTTCTATTTCACAAGTTTATTCGATTTCCTCTGCTTAATTTTCTTTTCATTTTACAGTATGATTTTCGTCATGTCAATTGATTGTTTGTCTATATGTTCTTAAGTTATGCTTGTCATGGTTTGTAGACACGTGTCATCATCTATTTCTTGACTATATTTTTGTATGAGTCTTTGTCTACTTGTTTTGTCTTGAGGATTTGTGTGCACCATTTTTTTTGTCTACATCATACATTGTAGCTAGAGTATAACCAGAGCATATGGACTATACGTAGTGTTTTTGATTTGGTGGGTGAGTAAATCCATGATTTAATAGTTGTTCACATTCTAGTCAGAGGAAGCATATAATTTTGAATTAGGTAGGATTTTTATTGATCTGCAAATTTAGATCATGTAAAGTTATATATATTTTCACAACCTAATACCTTAGGTAAAGAATAATCCTTTATTTCTCATGCCAGATAATTGTGTGTCGTCACAATATTTTTTCCTATAATCATCACACTCCAATCACATTAATTAGTAATTTGATTCTTTCCTTTTGTGTAGGACTTACCAAATGCATAATACCGTAATAACTCCCATTTGCACATTTGCCTTGCAGACCATGGCATCCTTCCGACTTGGTCTCGCCACCATCTTCCTCCTCCTTGCCGTTCTGGCCCGAGCCAAAGAAGATCCTGCAGCTTACCGCATATACATCGTATTGCTCTTACGACCGGCGGATGCCGACACCATGAGCCGGAGCATGCATCGCAAGTGGCATGAGACCTATCTGCCAAGCACCCTGACGGAGTCCGGAGAGATGCGCCTGGTGTGCTCATACACTGCGATCTTCTACGGGTTCGCCGCCTGGCTCACCGAAGCCGAGCTGGCAGAGGTGGCGAAGCTGCCGGGCTTCATGCGCGCGCTGCCGGATGGCGTGCTGGAGCTGCAGGTTTAGAAAATTCATTTTCGTCAGATAGGGTTACACTGTCAGTTTCTACAGTTAGTGTCTTTCTTCAGTTAGAAATAACTTGAGCTGCATCTCATCTTATAGGACCAACGTGAAGAGATCATGGCGCTGGTGTAGGGAGGCGTGCAGGTGACGTTGGGATGGCGGGCTTTGTGTACCTGCTAGTGTCCCGTTTTTTCGTTTTCGAATAAATAGAACGAAGAAGGAGAAAAGCTGTGCAGCCCCAAAACACTCGTGTCAATCCTCTCTGTGATATCTTGATTTTTTTCCATTATCGTGTGAGTTGAGCAGGTTAGGACCGACAAGTGGTATCGAGCCTCAGGGCTTTGGTTCCGGTGATGGCAAGACGACCACGACGAGGATCGGAGATCCATAGGCAAGCGGACAGTCGGAGTGGAGGCTACCGCAACGCTGGCCGTGCCCTGGAGCTGATCTATCGATAGGTACCGGTGAAATTGCTCCCCGTGCTGAGGAAACACAAAACCTCTCGGGGCGTGTGGTGGGCGATCTGGAAGTTGCGCGCAGGATTGGAGAATGTGCGCGACGCCAACGCGTAGTCGCTGCGATCGGAGCTGGTGAGTTTGTTGATGATCTGGCTCACGGCGCGGCTCAGTGAGCTCGGTGATCCTGAATCCAACAAGAAGATCATGCGGAAGTGGTTGCGCATTGCCCCCAAGCTATACACTCAGCTCGGACACTCCATTGACAACCTTGTTGATGTGAACACGGCCTCGATCGTGGGCCGTTTTAAGGCGGCGGATGTGCGATATGAGTAGGATGTCGAGGAGAAGGGCGACACCAAGCTGCTCCTCACAGATGAGGAGTGGCGAGCGCGTGCTGGGCGCAGTTCACCAGCGGTGGCAAGAGCCAGGCGCAAAGGGGCATTTGAAAAACCCCAACGCCATTCATCTTGTGTCAAATCTGGTCTTTCATGCAAGAGTTTCATTTTTTGCCGCGGTCGTCGAAAACTTCTTGATGGCACCATCATTTCATTACCTTATTTTTCCCTTAGACTTCGGCTCTGACCAATGCCCCACCTAGCTAAATAGGCGTAACAAAGCTACCTGAAAAAGGCAAGGCTACCGTGGCATGGATGCCGCACGCACCGGCAACGGCAAGGGCACAGCACGCCGTGAGAGCATCTCTAGCAGACCCCTTAAAACGCCCGAACAAGAAAAATAACCGCCAGTTCTGGTTTCGGCCAAAAAAAGTGGCCCGATCAGAAACCACAAACCACCCTGACCCATAAAAAAAATCATGGGGCCGAGAAAAACACCCCCGACTGTCGATACCCAGGTTTTGCCTCCGAACCGACGACGACCCGTAGCCGACCCTTATCCACCTTTTCGTTGGCGGGAGGGACATTTCCGCCGCGCCATTCCTTCCGCCGCCGCCGTCGATCTCCCCCCCCCCCCCCCCCCCCCCGCGCCGTCCTCGAGCCCCTGGACCGCCGCCATGGACGCCCAGCTGCCGTGCTGATCCCTAGCGAGGTCGCGTCGGCGCAGGCGGCCCCTCCGCCGCCGCCGCCAGATCTGGCAGCTGCGGCCGGCTCCGCCCCCCCCCCCCCCCCCCCTCCCCTCCCCCGCTCCTGCGCCGGCGAAAGGCTGCGCTGCGTCGATGCGGAAACGGCAGGGTTCCGTCCTCATCCAGGCAGGTGACGGGCCCGCTCCCGACACTACCACCAATTCGCACACCACTACCCCCAAGCCATGGATGCCGCAGTGGCGGCACTGGAGGCGGCCGCCGAGAAGACCGCTGGAGAAGCGTCGGCTGCGAAAGAGGCTGCAGTGGCGGCCTTGGCTGCTGCGACGGAGGCTGTAGGGGTGGCCACGGCTGCGATGGAGGCCGCGATGGCGGCCTTCGCTACTGCAGTGCAGGCGGCGGTGGCATCTTCGACAGCGAAAGAAGCTGCCATGGCGGCGGATGCTGCTGCGAAGGAGTCGGCAGCAGCTGCGGCGGCGACCGCGAAGTAGCTGGCGACGGCGATGCGCTGTTCCAAGAAGCGTAGATTCCATCAAATCGACGACGGGGGGAGGGACAGTGGCGACCTCGGTGATGGGGGAAACCTCGATCTCATCAGCGCCCTCCCCGACGACATCCTCGGCACCATCATCTCCCGCCTTCCCACCAAGGACGGCGCCCGCACGCAGGCTATCTCTCGCCGGTGGCTTCCCCTCTGGCGCTTGGCGCCACTTAATCTACAGGTTGAATTTAAACTCGGCACCAAGAACACCAAGCTCATCGCCTCGGTCTCGAAGATCCTCTCTGAGCACCGTGGCCATGCCCGCCGCCTATTGCTCCAGTGCAGCCCATACAACGTCCCCGTGCGCGGCTGGGAGCGCACGATCGACGGCTGGCTTCGGTCTCAAGCCCTCGACGGCCTACAGGAGCTCATTTTCACCTACTACCTGCTCGACATGCCGCTTCCTGTATTCCGCTTTGCACCCACGCTCCGCTTTGCCAGATTCAACAGTTGCGATTTTCCCGAATCGGTTTCAACGCTATCTCTGAATTTCCCGTGCCTCAAGCAGCTCACCCTGTACAGGGTCACCATCACGAAGGACGCTCTACACGTCATGCTCTCTGGGTGCACTGCCTTGGAAAGCCTTGAGCTGAGCCAATTTTATTGCATAGGTGGCCTCTGCATCAGCTCCCAGACTCTTAGGAGCTTAGCTTTCTCCGCTCCCCGTGAAAAGGATGGTGTTATTTTGCAACTAGTCATCAAGGACGCCCCTTGTCTTGAAAGATTGCTACCACTTCATACATACAATGGTCCATGGTCTATCCGGGTAATTCGGGCTCCTAAACTGGAGACATTGGGTGTGCTATCTGAAAGCATATCTGTATTCCAGTTTGGAACAACAATTTTTCAGGTAGCAGCAGCCTTCATCCAATGCTCGTTGGCATTCCTATACGCTGTCTAATATTTGTGTTTACACCTTTTTTTTCTGCAGAAAATGATTGCTGTCAGCTTAACAACCAAAATCCACACCATGAAGGTTTTGGTTCTTCACTCTGTTGGCCCTAATCTGGATGCAGTTGTTGACATCCTCAAGTGCTTCCCCTGCTTGGTGAGGCTGTATGTCATTGTGAGTATACATATTTGCTTGTTTGAAATGCCAGAATCAGTATTTGATGTCCTTATGATCTAGCCAATTATGAGGCTGCTAACCTGTTTGCAACTGCCGTTATATTGTTTCTTTTCTCTATCTCCAGTCACGCCCAACAGAGGATATGAATAATGCGAGGATGTATAACCAGTTGGATCCAATTGAGTGCCTTGAGCTGCATCTAAAAAAAGTGGTGTTAATGAATTATGATGGCACCAAGAAGCCTTCTGTTGACTTTGCCAAGTTCTTTATCTTGAATACCAAATTGCTAAATGAAATGGAAGTCAAAGTTTTTAACAACCGAAACGACGAATGGATGGCTAATCAACACAGGCAGCTATGTGTGGAATCTAGAGCTTCTCGAGATGCTCGAATTGAACTGAAAAGGTGTAACGGGATATCCTCCATTGACGTGGATACCCATGATTTGTCAATGGCTGATCCGTTTGACAACAGGTCCTTTCGGTACTAAGAAGTGTAGTTGATACCCATTCTCAAGATTGTGTTGTTTTGTCAAAGCTTCGGTTTTTTGTATGTCTGTCTTCGTCTGTAATCTAATTTTGTCCCCACTTCAGTTGCTCTATGATATGTTCTATGGCCAACTCATGGTTTAACCAAAATTGAGGTGGTGGTGTAAGTGTAACTAGTGTGTAAGTTCAGGCTTCAAATCCAAACCAGGAAGTTTAAGCTGCTAACAGAATGCTAGTTTAAGCTGCTAAGTTTAGCTGGTATTGGTTGCTCCTTTCATGTTTGGTGTTGTACTGTGAGCTGGTAACATCAGCAGCTACTATATCTCTGTTTTGAACACTTTTAATGAAAAATGATGGCATTTGTGCCTTTTGTGTAAAACGTATGTAGCCTGAAGCTTATCCTTTGTAATTCATGGCAACTTTATCTGTGAGGTATTGAGATTTCATATTCTATTTTTAACTGCAAGCATACGAGCAGAACATTTGCAAACTTGGTACTGCCAACAATGTTTTTTAGTTTACAAGAAGTCCTGTCCTTCACTTTCTTTGTATTTGTTGCCTTACATTTATCGTAAAACTGACCAGAGGAAGAGCGTTGTCAACTTGTCATGCTGAAATTTTTTAGTGAGAGGGAAGACACCTTATCATGATACTGATATTAGATGAAGCTGATCTTTCGGAGATGTGGCAATGCCATGGCGCGGTTCTGTCACTTTTTTGTGTGCAATCTGCTACCTTTTGAGCATATAGCTACTCAAATCTGGTTATTCAAATTATGGTTTATGACCTCAACATTGTGCTTGTTCAACGAGGTTTGAGTGATTTTGGTACTCAATGATTGAAACAAGTATGGAAACAACTGAAAAGGTACTGGCATGGATGAAACTTGACCAAGAAAAAAAATACATACAGCGGTGGCAGGCGTTCATGGATGATTTCACTGTCCTTTGTTCCTTGTTTTCTTTTCCTTTGAAGAAATAGCATGAGGTGCGGACTAAAGAAACAATGCGGGTATTCAGTTGTTCTGTAAAGCAAATGAAAAGCTGTTCTTGGTACAGCAGGGATGAAGGAGCTGGGCCATGTGGCTTTGGGCTATGTTGCTGATGTCTTGACGTTTTGTGATTAAAAAATGGATACCAGGTTCATCCTGTTGTATAAATTCTAGCGGATCATATTACTAAACAGCTAACTTGAAGTTAGGTTGTAATTACCTGAAGGTGCAGGCAAATCGAACGACCTGTGAAAGGCCGACGTTGATTATTCCAACATATGAAGCTGACAAGGAATGAACCACACTTGATCAATAGCTATATGTGATAATTCACCTTCCTACTGCTCTAAAGAAGATGAATTTAGACTACTTAGTGATGATGAATTTGATAGACAAAATTTCTAAGGAGAATCCTATGATAGATGAATGACAAAAAAAAAAATTGGAACTAAAACTGTTGCTTCTACTACTGCTTGGAATGAGGATTCCTATGAACTTACTTTGGACAGCACTACTATTTGTGAGAATGTTAGCTTCGAGGAAACATTGCTGTTTCGCAAAAAAATAATTGCTAGTGATAATGATATTCTTTACGATATTGCTATATAACTATGGTCTTGATGAAATTGCCCAGGTATAAAAGATTTGTCTAAATGTGTAAATATTGGTTTCACTAGGAACGAATTGGCTATGACTATTCCCCGCCGTGTGCTTGACAATCTTGCTATTAAAAACATGCTACTGATTATGTTCTATCTACTCCTTGGGATAATGATCGTACTCCTTTTTATGGAAGTCTTATTATATTCTTGAGTACTCCTAGCCATACCATAAAGGAAAGTATTGCTTTCGTTGAGGATTGTGTTTCTACTACTACTGAATTTGTTTGCGATGATGATGTTCTTGGTGATAACTATATTGTTAAATTTTCTCCTCTGGGCCAATATAACTGTTATAAGAGAAGGAAACTTGGTTATGTAAATATATATGAAGTTCCTCTCGGTGGGTAAAAAACTTAATTAATCTAGCTGTAAACTTGCAATACCACTTCAATTACGTCAAATACCCCACGCATTGCAAGGAAGTTCGATTTTGTGGTTTTTTTTTGGTACTCTATCTTATGGTTAACAATTCTATTTATTGTGTTTTTTTTTTGCATGGTAATACGATTCTCATTGATAAACAAAACACGAGATACAAAGTACGTATACACCGATCTTACAGATCTGGAAAGATAGGATAAACCTATGTGATAAACCAACACATATCCATTTTCTTCGGCACCACCGTAGCAGTCACCAAGGAGAAAATAGACAGATCACCTCTTCACCTGAGCTCGACGCGGCTCCATCGCTGATCATCAGCGTTTTCGGACCTTCAAAGTAGTTTGCCATAGGACAAACCATTGCCG
This sequence comes from Poa pratensis, assembly GCA_947311845.1. Taxonomy (NCBI): domain Eukaryota; kingdom Viridiplantae; phylum Streptophyta; class Magnoliopsida; order Poales; family Poaceae; genus Poa; species Poa pratensis. The sequence continues at coordinate 63,071,649 of CAMZMU010000036.1, read as the reverse complement.
TTGAAAGAATCAGACTGGGTCAGCACGACCCCGGACACGCCATCGAACTTCAGCACTAGCACCCCCGCACAACGACGTCGGAGTAGGGAACCAGAACCGTCAGCCTCCATCCACGAACCCACCACAAGGTGCACCATCTTCCAGCTGTCACCAGTGCATACCACCGTCTGCACGTACTCCTGGACGAATCCTCTCTGCTCCACCATGGCGCCGGAGACAACGCCGCAGCAACGGGGACAAAGCAGGAGGAAAAACCAATCTGATGGAGTCGCCGCTGCCGCCTCGCCGACACAATCCATGAACCCGACCGCCACCGATCTGAAAGATCGGCAAGCACACAGCGCCACCAACTCCGAGACGCCGCCATGAAGGACAACGCCCGTGTGGGAGAAGAGTTGAGACAGATTTATTTGTCCGGGCGCCGCTCCCACTACCCCAACGACGCACCATGCAAAGAAACTCCTAACCCTAATTACCATGCAAAAACGGGGTCCCCCTCCCTCTTGCCGCCGGAGCGGCAAGCGGAAGGAGAGGGGCCCAGCTCTTCCGCGGTGGCCTGCGCCGGCGACGGCGCCGGTGGCCTGCGGCGATGGCGGCGGCTAGGGTAGTAAACGTGTGTCGCCTCGCGAGTCGCCCGTGCGCCTCACGAGCGAAGACTCTCCACCGTGTGTGATCCCTTTTGGATACCGATGATTAGCACCCCATGCCTAATTATACGAGCGCCCTGATGATGATAGAGTTAATTTACTTGCAGTTTCTGATAAAGGGCCAAGTGCTAACGTCCTTGTATGCTTTTTTTTTTTGGTTAAAATTTGCTTTCTGAGCGATATGCGTTCTGAAAAAAAATCAGATTCTCTGAAAATTGAAAAAAGAAAATGCATATTGACACCTCTTACCTCGAGTAAAATTGATAATTAAGTTGCACTCTTCCTTGTGTTTGGTTCACAGCACCCTCTCTGTGTCTCGCGTCGCCCCCCGCGTGGGCGACCGAGACGCAAACCCTAGCGCCGCCGCCCAGCCCTCCCCTACTCCCCTCCTCCCCCGCCGCCGCCGGCGTGCGCCGCCGGGCAAAGCCCGCGCGGTGCCGGTGGCAGCGGGAACTCCTCTTCTTCCCCCTCTCGTGGTGGCGCTGGCGCTGGCTGGGGCGGCCGGACAGGGCGACGAGCTTGGCAAGGGGGTGTCGGCGCGGCTTCGGCGGCGTGGTGGCCTTGCGGTATGGAGGCGCGTTCAGGTGCGTTGTTGCCTGCCCGCGCGGCAGTGGTGGCACGTTCGGGCGGGGCCGCGAGCTCAGCCTGGTGGTCGTCGGCGAGGAGCCATGGCGGCGGAGCTCGGCGGGGATGGTCTGGATGGGGCGGCGAGAGGTTGCAGGTCGGACGACGGCTACGGCAGAGACGCAGCAGCGCGGCGGCGGGGCCTGTCGGGCCTAATCTGGGCCTACCCTGGGCCTGATCCGGGCCTGATCTGGGCCTAACGGGACCTGATGCTGCGTCCGGTCAGCAACCGTCATTGACGGTGGAGGGCCGTGATCCCCTCCTATCGGTTGCAGCGCGGCCGGAGGCCTGATCCGGGCGGGTTGGCCTGATCGGGCCATCGATGGTTGCGGGGTGCGAGCCAGTGGACTGCACCATTGTTGTCCAACCGCTACCTGGATCTGAGCTAGTCAGGCTTAGATCCTTCGCCGTCTTCCCTCGCCTGATCCGTTGATCTCCCGATGGTCTCTATGTCGCGACACGGGTTGAGATCGTGTATGCCGGGGCGGCGGCCCTGGAAGGCGGTCTGCATGAGCATCTCTACGGCGAGTGGCGTGACGGTGGTGATGGTCCTCTCCTTGGACCATGTGGATGGCGAGGAGCGTGACGACGGGGGTTCCTGGTGTTGGTGGCAGCAACTCCCAGATCGTGGTCTGGAGTTCCTACTCGAGGCTAATGGGCGGTCTGACTGTGTGGGATGTTGTGCGAAGTTTTTCCGAGCGAAAGCTCAGCGCTCCGGCGCCAATGGCGACGATGCCTGCGGGTATTGTGACCCTCTTGGGGCGCTATTCTGGCTACATTCGTCACGTTAGGGCTTCGGGTGAAAACCTTTGACCTTCTCGGTTTCGATGTCGACGACGCTACGTCGCTACCCTCTTGGGGGCGTCATCGTGGAGCCCTGTCCCTCGGGATCGTTCTGATGACCTCGGTGGCAAGTTTGGCTCTCCTTATTCTTCTTTTTTCTATCTTTTATCTGCTTTGTAAGAGGTTCCACTCATCACTTTGTATCGGTTCGGCCGTTGGGCTTTATTTATAAAGCGGGGCAAAAACCTAATTCTTCTCTTCCTTGTGTTTTAGTTTTGCCCCCTTGAATTTATGGCAGTATACCTTTCATACTGAATTAAGTGTGGTTCTATGATTGTTCTAAGTCAAACTACTTTAAGTTATCCGAGTATCTATGAAAATATATCAACACCAAAACACCAATTAAGTTTCATAACACTCGTCGTAAAAATATATATCTACACAACTTGATTTTATAGACATTAGCATGTTTCTCTATTAACTTGTTTGAACTTTTTAAGCTCAGAGAAGTTTCAATTAACCTAGAACTTTAGTCAACGCAACCAAAGAGATTATTTGCTATGCTTTTCTGAACCAAACTTCGCCGCTAATTCTCAGTTCCCGCTAAATCCTCCGTCTCAAAAAAATTGGCCACAACGATCAAGGGACCGGACGATCAACGAAACCCTAGGCCTCTACGGCTCTACCAAAACCCACGTTTCATTCCTGGCTTCCTGCGCTCCCCCGTTCCCCAATTCGCACACCACACTACCACCACCACCTGAAACCCTCCCGCGCCTCGCCAGTCGGCAGCCATGGAGGCTGCGGTGGCGGCACTGTAGGCGGCCGCCGAGAATACCGCTGGAGAAGCGTCGGCTGCGAAAGAGGCTGCGGTGGCGGCCTCGGCTGCTGCGACGGAGGCTGAAGGGGTGGCTACGGCTGCGATGGAGGCCGCGATGGCGGCCTTCGCTACTGCAGTGCAGGCGGCGGCGGCATCTTCGAAAGCGAAAGAGGCCGCAATGGCGGCGGAGGCTGCCGCGAAGGAGTCGGCAGCAGCTGCGGCGGCGACCGCGAAGGAGCTGGCAGCGGCGATGCGCTATTCTAAGAAGCGTCGATTCCATCAAATCGACGACGCGGGGAGGGGCGGCGGCGACCTCGGTGATGTGGGAAGCCTCGATCTCATCAGTGCACTCCCCGACGACGTCCTCGGCACAATCATCTCCCGCCTCCCCACCAAGGATGGCGCCCGCACGCAGTCCATCTCTCGCCGGTGGCTTCCCCTCTGGCGCTTGGCGCCACTTAATCTCATGGTTCAGTTTGAACTGTTCAGCAAGAACACCAAGCTCATTGCCACGGTCTCGAAGATCCTCTCTGAGCACCGTGGCCTTGCCCGCCGCCTATCGCTCCAGTGCAGCCGAGACAACGTCCCCATGCGCGGCTGGGAGCGCACTATCGACGGCTGGCTTCGGTCTCAAGCCCTCGACAGCCTACAGGAGTTCATTTTCAGCTACCGTCTGCCCGACATGCCGCTGCCTGTATTCCGCTTCGCACCCAGGCTCCGCTTTGCCAGATTCAACAGTTGCGATTTCCCCGAATCGGTTTCAACGCTATCTCTGAATTTCCCGTGCCTCAAGCAGCTCACCCTGTACATGGTCACCATTACAGAGGACGGCCTCCACACTCCACAGCATGCTCTCTGGCTGCACTGCCTTGGAAAGCCTTGAGCTGAGGAATATTTGTGGCATAGGTGGCCTCTGCATCAGCTCCCAAACTCTTAGGAGCTTAGCTTTCTGCGCTCCCCGTGAAAATGATGGTGTTATTTGCAGCTAGTCATCAAGGACGCCCCTTGTCTTGAAAGATTGCTACCACTTTATACATACAAAGGTCCAGCAACCATCCGGGTAATTCGGGCTCCTAAACTGGAGATATTGGGTGTGCTATCTGAAAACATATATGTAGTCCAGTTTGGAACAACAATTTTTCAGGTAGCAGCACGCTTCATCCAATGCTCATTGACATTCCTATACGTAGGCTATTATTCATGTTTACATTGTTTTTCCTGCAGAAAATGATTGCTGTCAGCTTAACAACCAAAATCCACACCATGAAGGTTTTGGTTCTTGTCTCTGTTGGCCCTAATCTGGATGCAGTTATTGGCTTCCTCAAGTGCTTCCCCTGCTTGGTGAGGCTGTATGTCATCATTGTAAGTATACATATATGCTTGTTTGAAATGCCAAAATCAGTATTTGATATACTTATGATCTAGCCTATTAGGATTGTGCTAGCCTGTTAACAACTGCCTTTATATTGTTTCTTCTTTCTATCTCCAGTCACACCCAACAAAGGATATGAATAATGCGAGGAAGTATGACCCGTTGGATCCAATTGAGTGCCTTGAGCTCCATCTAAAAAAAGTGGTGTTAATGAATTACGATGGCAGCAATAGGCCATCGGTTGACTTTGCCAAATTCTTTGTTTTGAATACTAAATTGTTAAAAGAAATGGAAATCAGAGTTACCTACTGGAGAGACTATGAATGGATCTCTAATCTACACAGGCAGCTATGTGTGGAAAATAGAGCTTCTCGAGATGCTCGAATTGAAGTGAGAAGCGAAAGTAAGAAACCCTACATTCGCAATTGGGATACCCATGATTTGTCTATGGCTGATCCCTTTGACAACATATCCTTTTATTGATGCTACTGTATGTGTAGTTGTTGCTCATTCCCAAGATTGTGTTGTTCTGTCGAAACCTCAGTTATTTGCATGTCTGTCTTCGTCTGTTATCTATTGTTGTCCACCCTTCAAGATTGAGGTGGTACTTTAACTAGCGTGTGAGCTCAGGCTTCAAAATCCAAACCTGGAAAGTTTAAGCTGCTAACAGAATGCTAGTTTAAGCTGCTAAGTTTACGGAAATGAGCTTCTCCAACCTATATGGTGTTGTATTGTAAGCTGGTAACATCAGCATCTGCTGTATCTCTGTTTTGAACACTTGCTTTAATGAAAAAGGATGGCATTGTGCCTTTTGTCCAAAACTTATTCCTTTGCAGTGCATGGCAAATTTGTCTGTGAGGTATTGAGATTTCAGATTCTTTTTCGAACTGCAGATGCACGTGCAGAACATTTTCAAACTTGGTTCTTCCAAGAAAGCCCTTTTAGTTTACAAACGTCATCTCTTTCACACAATTGGTATTTGCCGTCTTACATTTATCATAAAACTTACCAGAGCAAGAAGCGTTGTTATCCTGAAAATGTTTGGTGAGAGGGAAGACACCTGATCCTGACACTGATATTAGATGAAGCTGACCTCTCTGAGAAGTGGCAATGCCATGGTGCGGTTCTGTAACTTCTGTTAGGTGTAAGCTGGTTACTTTTGAGGATACTTGCATATTGCTACTCATATCTGGGTATTCAAATTATGGTTTATGACCTCAACATTGTGCTTGTTTCAACGAGGTTTGAGTGATTTTGGTACTCAATGATTGAAACAAGTATGGAAACAACTGAAAAGGTACTGGCATGGATGAAACTTGACCAAGAAAAAAATACATACAGCGGTGGCAGGCGTTCATGGATGGAACTTTGTCAATAGTTGTGTTGAGAAATGGACATGCGGATCGATGAACTGTGCAGCTTGTGGGAAAGAAACATAAGCACGTACATCAGAAGAAGGAAAAGAAAATAATCCTCTCGCTTTTACTGGTCCTTTGGTCCTTCTTTTCTTTTCCTTTGAAGAAATAGCAAGAGTTGCTGACCTATTTCATTCGGGGATAACATACACATACAGTGTTTAGAAAAAGCAAAGCAAAAGTCGTACTTGGACCCGGCGGCAATGCCCTGCTCTGTTATTGCTGCCCTGGGGTTAGGGCGTTATCCAGCTATATCCACATTGTTTACACTCGTTATTTGTCCCCGCATGAATCTTTCAAAGCGAATGTCTGACCGTACCAAGAGCAGTTGACCAGCTTTAAAGAAACCCACGTCGACTTTGGCATTTGGGTGGGGGCGGAAGGGGATGGCAGTAGCGGCGGCCTGAGCGCGTGAGCGCGGCCTCTCCCCTCTCCCTCCGGCGATGGCCCGGTCGGCCTCAGCTACTCCTCCCGCGCCGGAGGTGGAACTGGGCTCCATCCGTGGCCGGAGCTGGGCGGACGTCGCCGACGAGGTCGACGCCGCGGAGGAAGCGCGGCTGGAGGAGCACTTTTGCTCGACTCCGGCGCTCCCGACGTTGGCGGATTTCTTGGCGGTGGCTACGCGATCCCCAGTGCGCCAGCGCTCTGCGAGCGGTGGTCGGCGGTCGGCGAGCAGTGGTCGGAGGACGACGAACAATCCTGCTGCGACGGTGGTGGCGAAGTCCCTCACGGGCCTGTGCTCGCCGGCTGCGGGTGCTGGACTGGGGGGTCGGGCTGTCCTGGAGCTCCGCTCAGGGACGGCTGATCCTCCGGCTCCGGCGCCGGCGGCTGGCGGCGCGGCGGCGCAACCCCATGGGCGGTGTCCGGTCACCGTCGGGCGGCGGGGCTCTCCGCCATCCAGGGAGCCGTCCTTGCTGGGCCCTGGGCCGCAGCATCCTGCTAACCCTAGCTCGAACGGGCCGCCATTGTTGGGCCGGCCCATTCTCGGGTGGCGCAGCCAGGACGCCCGTGCGGTGGCCTCTCCGGGCCCAGCGTCGGCCCAGCGCGTGCGGCCCAATTCATCCTGGCTTTGGATCAGACGGGGCGCGTTGGACCTCAACCTAGGGTTCGAAGCGTCTGCTGCCCAAATCGCGAAACACAGGCACAGGGCTCGTTCCGTCGCTGTCCTTCCGCCGCCGCCGCCCCTCTCCCGGTCGTTCGCCGCCGTGGTCTCCTCGCCGATGAAGCGACGCCGGGAAGATGAGCCGCCGTCCCCTCGCCGGACCGCTAGGACCTCTCCCCGCCGTGCGATTTCTCCGCCCCGTGCTCCTGCTCCCGCGCCATACCGCGTCCCTGGCCGCCGGTCGCCGCCGCCCCGAAGGTCGCCGGACCGTGGACGTGATGGCCGTGGCGCTCCTCTGCCGCGGTCGCCGCTGCGGGGTGGGGGTCGAAGTCCACGACCAAGGTCGCCGCCGCGTCGGGGTGCCTCCCCGGAGGGCCAGCGCCGTGAGGCAAGGCTGCGGGAGGCCCTTGTGGAACGCCAGCAACCTCCGCGGGCGGGTGGCCGGCCCCTGGCTCCGGCTGGCTCGTGGCGGATGGGCAGAGACCGCTCTCCTCCTCGTAGGGATGACGCCCCTGCCCCTAGGACCTCTACTGCCGGTGGTGCTAGCAAGAAAAAGAAGAAGCCAAAGAGAAAGAAGAAGGCTGGCTCGGGTGCTGCTCCTGGAGGCTCGCAGGCTGCGGGTGAGGCTGTGGCTGCGCCTCCACCCGAGGCTGGATTGGGGGCGCACACCGGCAGGGAGCCTACCTTGGAGTTGCTTGGCCAGGGCATTGACGCCGGGTTTTTCTACATCGACACTGGCGGCATCAAGTTGGCGGCACCGGAGCACATGGCTCGGATCACCGTGCTTCCAGAGCAGGATCTTGCTCCCTCCGTGGTGATCTCGGTGGAGACCATTCGCACTGAGCTCCTACGGCTCGACGGAGCGGCTCCGTGGGTGGTGCGGGAGATCTCTCCCACCGAGTTCGCGGTTGCCTTCCCGTCGGCGTCGCTACTCCAGGCCGTCTCGTGGTTTGGCTCGACCACTCTTCCGGTCAACAACATCAGGGTCACCATCGAGCCGTCTTCCTCTGACCCCGACACGACTTCCACCCTCGCCTCGGTGTGGATCCGGATCCATGGGGTCCCAAGTAAGCTGAAGACGGGGCCCATCGTCAAGCTGATCGCCAGGACTATTGGTGTGCTTCAGGAGGTGGATGCTGAGTCCCTGCCAGGGGAGGGGCCCCTCCGCCTTTGTGTCAGGGTTCCTGACGCCGACAGGCTGGCTGGCGTGCTCCCCCCGATCTACTTCGACGGGGCTGGCAGGCTTCTTCGCGTGGAGGTTGAGGCGGTGGTGGACCCTCCAGGGTCCCCCCATCCTCTCCGCCGCGCCCCTCACCGTCTCCGCGCCACGGTTCTTCCAGGGAGGGGGATGACTCCTCGGAGGATGACCAGTCTGACGACGGCGCCGACGGTGGGGAGGACCCTCGGTCCCGTCCAGAGGGGCCCACTCCTGCTCCTCCGCAGCCCCCAGCTGGGGGGGCCCCGACCCCTGCAGGGTCCCAGGTTCAGGCATCTTCGCCTGGACGTCTCTCCTCAGCGTCGGGCGCTCTGGCTAAGAGTGCGCCGGCGAAGCTGGCTCTGGTGGATGGTCCTCGCTTCTCTCGTCCTGCTCCGCTTCAGTCCTTTGGGTTCCCGCTCGCACAGTACGGTTCCAACCTCTGTGACGGGCCGGGATCCTTGGACCTCTCAGGCCTCGTCTCGGCTCCCTTGGGTCTCCTTTCCCCACCTCAGGAGGTGGAGGGAGAGGAGGACTCGTCGAGTGTCGGGATGGAGGTCTTGGCGCCTGACACTCCGCGCTCCCCGGGTGCGGTCTGGTACACCCGCTCCCCGGGCACCCCTGCAGCCCCTGTCCTGGAGCCAGTCACGGTCTTCCCCGACACTCCTGTGACTGGCACCAGGGGCGCCCCCGACGTCGTCACCAGTCTTCCCCTCCGCTGGCCACACGCCACAGCGCTCGCCTGGCCCGTGCTAGGACCGGGGGCGAGGTGGTGGAGCCGACTGTTGCGGCAGTGGCGACACGCCGGCTGGAGGCTCTCGACTCTAGGACTGGTACGTCTCAACCTTCGCATACCCCTCCCCCTCTCCCCTCTCCCCCATCTGGCTCTCGGTTCTCGGTTCTCGACACAGTGCCTCTGGATCACCTAGCCCATGTTGCGGCGGACTGCGACGTTGTCTTCCGCGGTGAGCGGGGGCCTCGCCTTGAGCAGATTGCGGCTATCAAGGCTAAAGAGGTCTATGAGGGGGCCCTCGCGGCGGCTCGGGCTCAGGCGGAGCTCGAGCGGCAGGGCCCCCGGCTCCCGCTGGACCTGTGCAGGAGGCACAAGGGTCTGGCAGTGGAGCCCCTCCTAGGCCGGATAGTGCGGCATCTGCCGTGGCATCTTCCCAACTGGGAAGAAGCGTGGGAGGCCCCCCAAGCCAGCGTCCCGGCCCTCGACCTCTAGTAGGGCCCGATCGGTCCCCCCTAAGGGGACCAACCCCGATAATGTTTCCCAATGAATGTCCTCACATTTATTTGGAACATGAGGGGGTTCGGGCAGGAGGGCCGCCGCCGCCAGTTGATCGACTATCTTAGAGACGAAGATGTGGACATTGTGGGACTTCAAGAGACTATTCGGCAGGACTTCTCGATCGCTGAGCTGGAAAGCCTTAGTCGCCACAAGTTCTCGTGGCATTGGCTCCCGGCGACGGGACACTCAGGGGGTATCCTCCTTGGTGCCAAGGAGGATACCTTTGAGGTAGAGGATATGGATCGCGGGGAATTCTTTGTGAGCATGTCGCTCGCCCATAGACGATCTAACCTCCGTTGGGAGGTTATTATTGTCTATGGCCCCGCGGATCACCGGAGGTCCGCAGAATTCTTAGCGAGCTCAAGTCAAAGGTGGAGCGCTGCCCCACCCCTGTGGTGGTGGCGGGGGACTTTAACCTTATTCGCTCCCATGATGACAAGAGCTCGGATAATGTGGACCTCCCTCGGATGCGCATGTTCAACGACTGGATAGCAGACCTTGCGCTACGCGAGATCTCTCGGGTTGGGGCGAGGTATACTTGGTCTAACAACCAGGCTGACCCGATCCGGAGTGTTCTTGATCGGGTCCTAGTGTCGGTGGAATGGGAAGTTGCCTTTCCGTTGTGTTCGCTTCGCGCGCTCACTCGGATTGGCTCGGACCACTCCCCCCTCCTCCTATCTCTGGAGGAGGGGCCCCCTAGGTCGAACCGCTTCCACTTTGAGGAGTTCTGGCTTGGGCAGCCGGGCTTTGTGGAAGCAGTTAGACTTAAGTGGGCATCGGCGGTCGCATCCCCTCCCCGTGCATATAATGCGGTTGATATTTGGCACCACTGTGCTAAAGTCGCTCGCCAGTTTATGCGGGGGTGGGGCGCGAATAGAGGTGCAGAGCTGCGAAAGAATAAGACGGATATCCTTGCCCAAATTCAGACGCTTGACGTGGCGTCCGATACGGTGGGCCTTACCGCTGATGGTTGGCTTCAGCGGTATGCCTTGGAGACCTCCCTTATGGAGATCTACAAAGGCGAGGAGATCTTCTGGCGACAGCGTAGTCGCCAGAATTGGATACTTCACGGCGATGCTAATACGCATACTTCCACGCCATTGCTAATGGTCGGCGTCGAAGGTGCTCTATTCCGTGTTTGTTGGCGGATGGCATCCTATTAGAGGAGGCCCAAGACCTATCCGCTCACATTTATTCCTTTTATAAGGAGTTATTCACGGAGGGACCTCGCACGGGGGTATCGTTAGCTGATGGCTTCTGGCCCTTAGGGGCCTTAGTATCAGTTGATGAGAATGTGGAGCTGACACTCCCATTCAGCCCTGAGGAGGTTAGTCGGGCTCTTATGGGGATGAAGGCCAACTCGGCCCGGGCCCAGATGGCCTTCCTGTCTCTTCTTCCAGAAATTCTGGGGAAGTATTGAGGCGGTGATTATGCCGATGTTCCAGGAGTTCTATACTGGAACATTGGTTATGTCTCGCCTCAATTTTGGCGTGATTACCTTGATCCCTAAAGTAGCAGGGGCCACGGAGATACGCCAGTTTAGACCGATCACGGTGATCAACGTCATCCAGAGACTGCTTACCAAAGTTGTGCTGCACGCTTGGCCCCAGTTGTGGAGCGACTCGCACACCCATATCAGTTCGCCTTTCTTAAGGGACGATTTATCCATGACGGATTCTAGCGCTTCATGAGGTGGTCCATGAAGTTAAGGTTAGACACCTTAAAGGTGTCTTCCTTAAGCTAGATTTCCAGAAGGCTTATGATCGTTTGGACTGGGCGTTCCTTCGCTTGGTCCTCGAGCGCCGAGGGTTCGATGATCGCTTATGCTGGGTTATGCAGATTGTCATGAGTGGCAACACGGCGATCAATATTAATGGGGACATTGGTCCCTACTTTAGATCCTCGTGTGGGGTGAGACAAGGGGACCTATTTCCCCCCTCCTCTTTGACCTTGCCGTTGACGTCCTTGCCTCTATCTTGGACAAGCCAAGGCGGCCGGCCACATTTCTGGTGTGGTCGGACACCTTATTCCTGGGGGTGGGATCACCCACCTCCAGTATGCGGATGACACCATGATCATGGTGGAGGGCTCGGAACTTGACATTATTAATCTCAAGTTCCTGCTCCTCTGCTTTGAGGCCATGTCTGGCCTCAAGATTAACTTTGACAAGAGCGAAGTAATGATCATGGGGTACTCCTTAGAGGAGCAACAGCGGATAGCGGACAATCTTAATTGCAAGTTGTCCTCCTTCCCGGTTACTTATCTGGGATGCCGCTTAGTGACTCTAGGATCCTAATTAAGGACCTAGAGCCGGTTATTGGGCGTGTCAAAGCCAAGGCTGAACCTTGGCAGGACGGTTTACCTCCAAGGGGAGCAAATCGGTCCTCATTGATTCTTGCATGTCTAGCTTGCCTATGTACATGATGGGAGTTTACGAATTCCCAGAAGGTGTGCATGTCGCATTTGACAGGGAACTCTCGCGCTTTTTCTGGCAGGCGGCCAATGGGCGCGAGAAGTACCATATGGTCAAATGGGCAGATGTTTGCGCCCCCAAGGACATGGGGGGCATAGGCATATTAGCGTCTCGAAAGATGAACACCGCGCTCATGCTTCGGTGGGTGTGGCGGATACTTAGAGAGGAGGGGGGACTTTGGCTGCAGCTGATCAAAGCGAAATACCTGCAGGGCGCCCCCTCCTTGCTTGTGACCGCCGGGATGGGTCCCAATTTTGGCGATCCATCCAAACCCTTAAGCATGAGATTAGAAAGGGTGCTCGCTTCTCCATCGGTAACGGAGAGGGCACCCTTTTTTGGCTGGACCCGTGGCTTGGTGAAAGCCCCTACAGCATAGGTTCCCTTCCCTTTTTGCTATTTGTTCGGACCCGATGTTGTTGGTGGCCTCGGCAGTACTTAATGGGGTTTGGAACATCTCGTTCCGACGTACATTTGGAATTGCCGAGGCTACAGCTTGGACGGAGCTACGGGGTTTGCTCCCGGAAGCGCTGCCGGGGGGCCACGACCTTGTGTCATGGCATTTGGCGCCGTCTGGGAACTTCTCCGTAAAGACGGCCTATCGGAGTCTCTTCAGTGGCCAGTTAGAGCTTGGGCTTCCCCGTTGTGGAAGGCTCCCCTTCCCCTAAAAATCAAAATCTTCGTGTGGCAACTTCTTAGGGACCGCCTCCCTTCGGGGTGGAGGTCCGTAAGCGGCATGGACCGGGGGATGGTCTTTGCCCTATGTGTGGGATCCCCGAGACGGGAACCCACATCTTGTTCGCTTGTCCGCGGCCAGGTTTCTATGGAACTTCGTCCACGAGGCGCTTGGGCCTGCTTGGCAGGCCTCAGACCTCGGCGTGTTCCTGGAGAGCCAAGCGAACCGTCCGGGGGGGACGACGCCTCTTCTGGTTGGTGTTCGCGGCGATGGCGTGGACTCTGTGGACGATTCGTAATAAGATGGTGATAGAGCGGGTGTTTCTCGACGTGCGTCTGACTCCATGTTTAAATTTCTGGCTTTCTTGCAGCAGTGGCACCCGCTTTCTAGACAGCGGGACAGGGGGCGGCTAGATGACATGCTTGACAGACTCTTGGTGGCCGCACGTCGCATCTCCTCCTCATCTAGCAGCTAGCGCCGGAGGGCCGCGTTTTTTTGTTCTTTCCCCTTGCCCTACCCCCTTGCTTTTCTAGCTACTTTTATCTTGTTGTTGGGCTTACTTGTGCTGTTGCCCCAGCAAACTTGTCTAGCTTTTCTTGGGTGCTTGTGACTTTGTATGGACTTGCTTGGCATGTTGCTTTATTTATAAAGCGGGGCGAAAGCCTGTTTCGAGGACTTTGGCATTTTGCGGCCACCCTAGGATCAATCAAGCATCAAGGTTTGAGTTCACTAACAGGCTCTGTTTTTTTTTAGATACTAAGGAGCCTCAAAAGAGACCCCCGATTTCATTAAAATGAAACCGGAGGTGTTACAGCATTCAGTTTTAACCACTACCAACCAACTTTGCGCTGCCCCACGCATGCCTGTGTGTAGCAACCTGGTATCAACAGGAAACCAGAAGGGATGACCCCCCCCTTCTTCTGTCTGCGATACCCAAGACTATTTGTAAAAAACTTTCACAAACAAAAGGAGTACATTTAACCAGCACCAGCTAAACAACAGCGAGAGATCAGAAGGAAAGACTACATAGCAATAATCAGCACTGCAGCCTCGCCACTGTGGGATTCCAGCCATGACTCTTCCCGAAAATCTCCTGTGCCACTTTAGCCAGAAGTTCAGCTCCCCGCAGTAGAACTCTTCGCAGTACGTTTCTCTGCAATTTCGACCATTCCCGTAAGAAACAACAAGCTAGCAGGATAACCTCCAAGGGATCCTTAATGAAAATCCTTTGAAAATACGATTTATTAAGTGTTTTCCACAAAGCCCAGCAAATTGCAACAGCACCTATCATTACTACATTCCTTTCCAAACCAAAGAAAGTAGCCGAACATTGCTGATACAATTCAGAAAAGGAACTAGGTACATTATTTAAATTAAGAGCAACAGAAATAACATTCCAAACTAATTTAGCCACAGGACACCTAAAGAAAAGATGCTCTTGTGTCTCATGTGAATCACAGAATTCACATAGATCACAACCCTTCCACCCTTTCTTTTTTAAGTTGTCTCTAGTTAGAGTTCTATTTTTTACTACTAACCAACAGAACACCTTAACACGGAGCGGCAGTTTTAACTTCCACAACACCCCATAAGGAAATTTAACCGTTTTAGCACATAGATATTGATATAAATATTTAACAGAAAACTCCCCGCTTTTAGTAAGTAACCAACTAACTTTGTCAGGTTCAGCCTTCAACTGAATCTGACTGCATTTATCCAAAATATCAAACCACATACGCAGTGTTTCATCCCTAAGGCATCTTCTAAACTTCATGCTTTCAAAACCTTTATCAAAGATATCAAAAACAGTAATATTCGAATTACAGGAAAGATTGTAGACTGTAGGATATAACTGACATAGAGATTTCTGTCCTATCCAACAGTCCTCCCAAAACCTGTTTTTTTTTACCAAAACCCTCCTACAACAACTGTAAAACAAGTCTTTAACCGACATAAGCCCCGACCAGAAATGAGAGTCCGTTGGCTTATGTACACATTGAGTTAAAGTAACCTTTTTCAAGTATTTAGCTTTCACCAAATTCTGCCAGATACCCTCTTCATTCTCGAGCCTCCACAGCCATTTACAAAGTAAACTAATATTTCTAAATCTAAGGTTAGTAATTCCTAAACCTCCAACCTCCTTAGGTTGACACACAACATCCCATCAAACCAGGTGATATTTCTTCACCCCCTGTTTCTCATGCCACAACATTCTGCATCTATATAAATCACACCTTTTTATCACACCCTTGGGCATAACAAAAATAGAAAGCATGTAACTAGGTACATTACTCAAAGCAGATTCTATTATGATGAGTCTAGTACCTATCGAATTAAGACACCCTTTCCAAACCGCAGTCTTTTTTTCTATTTTCTCCTCAACATCCTTCCAATCACTACTCGCCAACCTTTTATAATGCATAGGGACCCCCAAATATCTGAATGGGAAGTCCCCTATACCACAAGTAAAAATCTGAGCATAGATATCTTTCTTATCACTTGCAGAACCAAAAAAAGAAACCTCACTCTTGCTAAAGTTAATTTTTAACCCAGTCAATTGCTCAGAAACACAAAGGATGATCTTCAAGTTATGAGCACTTTCTACATCATCCTCAAACATAAAGATCGTATCATCCGCGTATTGAATAACAGCTATCCCTTCTTCTAAAATATCCGACGCAAACCCCGTAATAAAACCTTGTTCTTGAGCCCTCCTAACATGGACCGCAAGAACATCCGCAGCAATATCAAACAATAAAGGCGAAAAAGGGTCTCCTTGCCGGAGCCCTTTTCTGGTCTGAAAGTATTTACCAAGAACATCATTAATCATAATGCATACTTTACCTTCAGAGACTACTGCTTTAGTCCATTGAATGAATTTATCCGGAAACCCTTTCATCCCCAAAACCAAAAACATAAAATCCCAATTAATTTTATCATACGCCTTTTCAAAATCAACTTTAAAAACTACCCCAGCTTTCTTACCTTTATGCATATAATGAATAATTTCATGCAACAACGTCACACTATCAAGAATGTAACGCCCTTTAATGAAAGCAGTTTGAATAGGGTCAACTATTTTGTCAGCCAGACAAATAGTTCTATTGTTCAAAACTTTCGTAAAAAATTTAAAGACCACATTCAACAAGCAAATGGGTCTGAACAGATTAATTCTATCCGCACCCTGGCCTTTCGGTAACAAAGTAATAATACCATAGTTAAAACGTTTTATATCAAGAGAGCCTCTATGAAAGTCCTGAAAAAGCTCAAAGAGTTTGGGAGAAACAAGGTCCCGGAACTTCTGAAAGAATTCGATTGGAAAGCCATTAGGCCCTGGCGCCTTGTTATGCTCCATAGAGAAAACAACTTTAATTTCTTTTAACGTAAAAGGAGTCACTAAAGCAATCTTGTCCCTATCATTCAAGACCACTGGGACAGGATCCGAAAGAGAGACGGGAAGCAGCACAACAGGACCAAATAAATCTTTATAATAATTAGTAGCATGTTCTATCAAGTTGTCCGTTCCCTCTATACAAACATCACCATCAAAAAGCCTGAAAATCTTAGTTTTACGCTTCCTACCACTCGCCTTAATCCTTAGATACTTAGTATTACTATCACCCTCTAGCAAATCTTTATCTTTAGCTCTTTGAAACCACTTGGTTTCCTCTTCTTTTAAAATGACATTGAGCCTATCTATAAGAGAACATCTAGTAAAGTAGTCTTCTGAACTCAAACCATTAAGTTCACTATTTTTATCAATAGTATCCAGTTGTTTAGCAATAAGATTCCTATCCCGCTTATACTGACCTTCTATGTTATTGTTCCAACCTTTTAACCCACTACGCATTTTAGTAAAGCAATTGTGCCATTTATCTAAACAATGGCGACCTCTATAATTAGCATTCCACAACTTAGAGACAACCTCCACCGGATCCTCTCTCTGGAACCAGCACAGCTCAAATTTAAAAGGTTTTTTAACTACCTCTGCAGCATTGCCGACATCAACCAACAACGCAGCATGATCAGAAACTCCTCTAACCAGAGTTCTGACTGTAACCAGCGGATAATTAATTTCCCACTCAGGGGAAACTAACACCCTATCCAACATTACAAAAAGAGGATCTAACTGATTATTCGACCAGGTGAAAAATCTACCAGAAAGTTCAATTTCTTTCAAACCCCAATGCTCAATAATTGAATTGAAAAGCATCGACCACTTGGATAACCTCTTAGGTTTATTCCTATCCGAGGTCCTTCTAATTAAATTAAAATCACCACCGACTACAAAAGGTAATGGACTGCTACCTAGCATTTGCACCAACTCGATAAGGAAATTCGGTTTATCTCTAGCATTAGAAGCACCATAAACATTGACTAGATTCCACTTGAATCTAGTCTTTTTGTCCATAATAACCATTCTAGTGTAATACTTATTAGTAATGCAAGAACCAACATCAAACTTCTCTTCATTAATACCCATGAGAAGACCTCCAGATGCACCGCTGGAAGGTTCCCATAACCAGATAAAAGTCATTCTACCACTAAAGCTCTCAAGCCACGACTCGGGGTAATCCTCCCTCTTAGTCTCTTGAATACAAATATAGTCTAAATTATGATCAACTACAGCATCTTTAATAAAACAACGTTTATTGAGCTCCCCTAAGCCTCTAGGATTCCAAAATAAACCAGACATGATATAAATCAGGGGTATCTCTAAACCTAACCCTTGACTTCACACTGCATCCCACAGCAGAAGTCCTATGCCTTCTAGGCTTATACAGAGAAGCCATCAACATAATGCAATCATTTAAGTCCTTATCCTCATCATTAAGGCTTTCATTATCCGAGAAAGTCTCACCAATTTCCTTGGGATCAAAGCTATCCAGCTTTGATTCCTTTTCCTGAACATTATTTTCCTCTTTCCTTTTATTAGCAATAAAAAGACTACTTCTAGCAGATTCTAAATCTTTAATGACTGAAATAGAAGCATTTTCCTCACTTTCGTCAGCACCCAGTCTGACACCAATACAAGAAGTAATATGCGAAATAAACTTGGAAGAGGTATTAAGCACAGTAGGAAATTCATTCTCACCAGTGGCCGTCTCAAGATTTCTCTTCTTCGCCATGCCCTCTCACTTGTCCATCGAGTGAGCCTCATCATTCTTCTTGTTCCTACTGCTCCTTCTTCTAACAGCATCATCCAATTCCGCCTTGGCTTTAGCCTTCCTGATTCTTACCTGAGCGTCAAGTAATGCTTGTTTCTTTGCTTCTTCCGGATCCACTTCCCTCTCCAGTCCAAAACCTTCATTCTGCAATGCCATAGAGCTAGCACTGCCAACCGAGGTATTGCTGTCCACTGGTACGGCATTTTCCTTGTTCATTTCCTCCTCTACCAAATCCTTAATCTCCTGAAATCTCTGAGTAGATAAACCGGCTTTCCTGGCAAATTCTTCAGGATCTTGAAAAATCCCATCATCCTCCTCCTCATCAGAGACGTCACCCACTATATCAGACTTTTCTGTCATGCTAACATCAGGTTCACTTTCCACCCCAGCATCCTCAACTGTTTTCTCCGCAACAATGTTCCCAACTTTTTGCTGTTCTAGCAGAGCCTTCTTCTTTTTCTCCTCGAGTTCTTCTCTGAGAGCTTTCTCCATTGCATACTGACTGGAAATCACATCATGTTCACCCATCCCAACCTCCAACTCATCATTTTTCCTAGGAGATTTGCTACTATCAGACTCTCCAGTTGCATCAGCTTCCTGTTCCTTTTTGTCTCAGACTGCCTCTGATTCTGACCAGGAGCAGGTGATGGTGCAGAGTTAATCACTAGAGCCCCCCAAGCATTAGACCTCCTTGTTCTACAATATCCTCTAATTCAAACCAGATGTCATATATCATATCATCTTCATTTAATTCCGCAAACGCAGGAATCTTTCTGGGATCTTTCACACCAACCTTCACTCTCACAATTTCATGTTGCCTGTAGCTACGCATGTCAACTTCTTTGACTTTACCAATGAGAGAACCAGCTTCACAGAACCCGTGATAGTGCATCAGTGTGTCAGGGATCCCAGTCAATCTAACCCAAACAGTGTACAGCTTGTACTTGGCCATGGAAGCATTACTCCACCTGCTAACCTTCAGAGCTGCTTGTACTCCAGGTATCCCAATGTATTCGAAACCTTTGAGCTCATCAATCTTTTGAACTGAGGGAAATTTCACAAGAAAGCTTCTATTCTGATGTGGAGCTGCCTTCCACTCCCATCCAGCACACGGAAACATCCTCCCTAGACCGTCCACCAACTGCTGAACAGAGATACTACCAGAGTGTACTGTGACTAAGGCAATTGCTTGTTTAGCTTTCGCAGGATCCACCTTCTTTCCAGTCTGCGCAGAAAACATTTGCAAACCATCCCCACCACAGCCAATCAACACTGCAGCAGGCTTTGGCTGATTTGGAAGCACACAATTCCCTGTGATGTGAGACTCTTTTCCACACACCTCACAAAGAACACTTGATTTACACTCCTTGATTCTATGCCCTAACAAACCGCACTTGTAGCAAGCTCCCATCCCTCACCGAGCACCAGGAACTTGAGCAGGTAACTTTCCTATACCAACACCACCCAACGACTGCCCGGTTTGCACTTTGTTTCCAGACGAATTAGCAGCAACAGACCCAGTTTGTCCCCCAGATACAGCACTGCCCTGAGCTCTGATCCCATTGCCGGGGAATTCAGCAGCTATACTTGTACCACCAGAATAAGCAGAATTGCCATAATAACCACCACCATAGTTGTAGAAGTCGTTACCGTTGAAATTTCCAGGACAAGGAGGTCTCTGATCTTGTGATGCGAATGGAGGTCGTTGTTCATGCGGTGCGAATTGCGGCCTTTGATCCTGAGGCACGAATTGAGGCTGCCCACTGTAACCATACCCCGGCGTGAACTGACCTCCACCTCCTCCCGGAGGCCCGCCTTGCTGGTTAGGGCCGCGCCACCCCGGCCACTCGCCGCCCGCTCCTCTCCCCATGTTCCAGTTCCCCCTGCCTCCATGAAAACCTCCTTGCCCCGCCCAGCCATGACTACCTGAGCGAAGGTACTACTTCCAGCACGGTAAACCGGAGTGCCGGAGTTGGACCCCGAGATCCCTGGCCACCGCTCCGCCGCCGCCGCCTCGCCCTCAGAATCAGATCTCGCCCGTGGTTTTGCAAACCAACCCCCTCGAAATTGCACTTTCTCGGGAGCGCCCTCCTTCCATATTGGCCTCAGAATCCTTCTGATAAACGAAGGCGTCTCCAGCAAGCCCGCCATCGACGTGTCACTAACAGGCTCTGTCGTTGCTCGTTAGGATCAAGCATCAAAGTTTCCAACACTTCCCAGTTTTAATACCACAACAAGAGAAATTTTACAGAACGTACTGTAACCAACATTTCAGGATGCGAGAGTCCAAGGGAACACAAAACGAAGCGGAGTTACACGATGACACGCGGTTGTTTTCACGGCCGTCAAACCGATCTTCGCGGTTCCGGTGGCGGTGCCTGCGTCGACGCCATGGTGGCCGCGCGGCCGCCTCCCCCTCGTGCCCACGGCATGAACGCCAGCCACCGCCGTCGGCCACGTCTGCAATCGGCGCCGTCGCCACCGGCGTCGCGAAAGCTGCCTCCGACGGACCGACGCACAGTCCTCCGCGCAAGCTCTCCGCGTCGGGGATCGCGCAGCACCTGCTGAGGACCTGCTCCATCACGTGCTCTGGCAGCCGCAGCGTGTACCTCTCGTGGTCGTCGCACACGCATTGCTCCTCCGCCAACACCCCGGAGACTAGCGAGTGCCCCGTCGAGTGCGACCTCCGCAGCCTCGCCGCCCGCCGCTCGCCGCGCAGACTTTCCAGCTCCACGGCCTCCTCCTTCCTCCCATCGTCTTCGCCGCGGTCCTCCTTCTCCTGCGCAGGCATCGCGATAGCCACGAAGGCGTGCGGTGGCAGCGGCTTCTCGAGGTTGGCGCGGCAGAGCGGGCACGTGGTCCGCGCCTCGAGCCAGGGGTCGATGCACTCCGGGTGGAACGCGTGGGAGCAGTGCGGCAGCAGCCGGAGGTCGTCGGCCTCCTCGAACACGCAGTCAGGCACACGGCGCACTCCAGCGCGCCGCCGCCGATCTTGTGCTCCCTAATCTCCGCGTACGGCACGATCGGGAACGTCGCCAGCACCGCCGGGTCCAGCCCGCGCCTGGACGCCGCCGCATGCGGCGCGCCGTCTCCGGCGAGGCGGAAGCCGAACTGGGTGATGTACAGGTAGAGGAAGACCAGGAAGAAGGCGACGCCGATTGCCACCACGATGGCCATCGACATGGCGTGCCCCAGAGGCGGTGGCGGCTCCGGTGATGGCTGTGCCATGCCTGCGGCGACGCAGAGTAGGCACAGGATGACAAGGATGTACGCGCTCACACCCATGGCCACAACCGCGGGATTACTGCTTGAACAATT
Source organism: Poa pratensis (assembly GCA_947311845.1). Lineage (NCBI taxonomy): Eukaryota > Viridiplantae > Streptophyta > Magnoliopsida > Poales > Poaceae > Poa > Poa pratensis. Next base: position 63,050,768 of record CAMZMU010000036.1, on the reverse strand, counting down.
GAAATTATGGTCCCTTTTCGAATACTTTTGCACTTTTGACCTCTTTTACAAGTCTTGGCGGTGGCAGCCGCCAGGATCTCGTTGGTGCCATGCTCCTGCCACGTTTAATTCATCACCAATTTAACAATTCAATGTAAACCACGAGAAAAAGCTCAGAGAGAGAGGACCCATGCCCATCTATGGTTCTGTCCCCGTTGACGACGACGCTGGTCCGCTTCGCCTCTTGTGGCCTTAGAACTTTGGAGGCGTGGCGAATCACGGCCCCTAACCTCCGCTTCTTTGTTTAGCCTAATATTTAGTGTCTTTTTTCGCAATAGCGAGATGACGGCTACATCCAGATGTCTGAATAAGGGTACCCCCATCATATCCTTGCTCCGGTGGGGCGTCATGCGCCAGCGGAAAAGCGCGTGGAGTTGTGTGTCCGGCGGATCTTCAAGGATCCAGTCGTGTTTTGTGTTCGTTGTGTGGTTTTAGGTATGACTCTTCTGATTTACGAGTCTCATTTTTTGCGATGGTTGCACCTCTTGTGCGCTGATCCTTTGTGGCCTTAGCACGACGACTTTCTGTTTGTCTACTACAACAAGATTTACTACGACAAGCTTTGCCCAGTTTTGATGATGGAGGGGTGAAGACGGCGATGCATCTTCAACTTACAAGTGTCAGTGTATATAGTCGTCGCTAGGTTGTCCAATAACCTATTTGTAATTTTTATTACTTTTTGGCTCTTTATATTACAATGGATGATTATCAATAAATTGGTGGACCTTTTCACAAAATAATAATAATAATGTAAACCAAATCAAACCGTAATTTAACAATTCAACACAAGTCAAAACAAAATCCGGGGTACTGCACGTCTACTTGGGCCAGGCCCAGGAAAGCGGTTCGTTTCCGCCCGGCCGGGCCCGCGCGGCGCAACCTGGCCCATACAGCCCATTCGCTCCGACTCCCCACTCCCCCACCCCCATTTCTACGCCGCCGCTCTCACCTCTCGGCCTCGACCGACTCCCCCTCCTGCGACCTCCCGGCCCTTCCCTCCCCCTCCCCCAACTCCGCAGGCAAAACTGCAGCTCCGGCGGACGGCGGTCCGGCGGTCCTCTGGGTCCGTGGAGGTAAAGCCCCCTCTCCTCCCTCTTCTCCGCATTTCCGTTTAAGGCCGCCTTTTCCCTCCGTGTTTCTTCAAATTCGTGCGACCAATCTGAGACGCTACAGTTGCTTCGGCGGGGGGTTAGAGGCTAGGGTTCGGGCCATGTTCGCACCCATGCTTGCGCGGGTAAAGTCCGTGAGATCGCCCCCGACTGTTCGATGTCTAGGGTTTTAGCGGTGTTCGCGCTCCCGCTCGTGCGGGTAGAATGTCGCAGATGCGTAGTTGTCGGGATCCTCGGTTTGGCCATGCTAACGACTTGCTTGCTCGGTTTGTCCATGATTGTTTTTCTCGTGATGGATCCTGTTTCCGCCCGAGTGCCTGTGTAACTTTTTTGTTCATAAGGGGTTTGCAGCGGTAGAGCCTCACCGCCTGTGACCGAGAGGTACCAGGTTCGAGTCGCGGTCTCCTCACATTGCACTAGGTGAGGGTAAGGCTTGCCACTGACACCTTCCCCAGACCCCGCACAGTGCGGGAGCTCTCAGCACTGGGTACGTCCTTTAAGGGGTTTGCGATTGCTTACCACGCTTGACTTGATGTGTGATTGTGTAACTTATTTATGCTTAGGTCACGTTCGAAATGATGCTGTGTGAAAAGTCCTGCCATGTTGGCACTGATGCGCCTGTTATTAATGGGCGAAGGGTGTCTTTTGTTGGTATATTCAGTTGTGCGTTATGGATGATGGCATGTTAAACCTGATGCACTCCCTTAGTTGTTGGGCTATGACAGTTTTTTTGGTAAAAAAGGTGGAATTGGATGATATGCTATATCTGGTGTACCTTACTAGGTTGTTACTGGCCTAATATTGTTTTGCTGGTTGAAACGTTTTATCACGTGTTGAATTTGATGTAGTAATGTGAAGATGAACCGTTTTGATACAGTTTTGGCTGTAGGGTCAAATGTGTTAACTCAACATCTATCATGGAGCTATAGGTGTAGGGTCAATTGGTTGATGATCGGTTGATCGCATGACACTGGTGGATCATCGTTGTGATATGGTTGTGGTATCATGTTTAATGGTTGGGTTCATTTTTGTGGATGCAATCATTTAGATAGTAGCAGAATCATTTGCTTATACCTCATGGTGTATTTCAGATAGATGAATTTGGCTGGACCCACATAATGCTGATAGCATGGGTTGTAGGTGTAGTGGAAATTTTATGTTGGGAGAGACGTGTCTAGGATTTCAAACCCATGGTCGCAATTGTATGTTCTTTTTGAGATTTGCAATTGTATGTTGGGAGAGACATGTCTAGCATTTCAATTTTCAAACCATGGTCCAGTGGTTGGGAGAAACGTGTCTAGGATTTCAAACCTACACTTTGTCTACCAATCCAATGAGGCCATGGTACAAATCGCTCGAACCAGCTTAGGATGCGGAGAGCCATTTTTTAGCTTGTAACTTATCTTCAAGAGACTTGCTTTAGATAACCTTCATAACTCTATCGAGGAACAAGTTGCCTTGAATCCTTGATCCTTCCTGTAGTTTGTTACAATCATAGGTTTAGGCACTGCAAGCCACATCCACAGAATCAACTGCACCTATTTCTGTTATACCGTGGAGCTTACCTAATCTCAGTTGCTTTGAAGTGAACTGCTGCTGATTGTTGAACTAAACTATCACTGCCTTATAGTTACGTACAGTTTTTTATTTATTTCTGGGTAGCCCTCGCGTTCGTTTTGTTCAATTCATGGACCTTTTTGCAGCAAAACTAGTTCAAATGGGGTAATGATCTGCTACTGATTATAGTGTATTATTTCTCTTCTATATTTTATTTTTTGAGTTGGGAGTTAAAATGGTAGAGTTCTTTTCCTTAATGCAGCCGTGTCTAAAACATATTTACTGTTAAGTCATGATTGCTTCAGAATCTTGTCCTGGAACTGTCAGTAATTATCATAGTGAATAACTAGAGTTACAAAGGTGTACATCCAAAGTGAAGAATATATATTCTAATGGGATCTTCTTGCCAGCATCTGTGAATATACTTGTAGATATTGGGACATCTTGAGATTGTGAGTGCAGAATCCTTTGGCGAAATTCTAAAATACATAGCTCTAGACTTATTTGTTCTGCTGGCTACCGATTGGAGATTGTAAATTTCTTAACTGGCCTAGACACCTGGATCAGAGTTGATTCTCTTACAGCTTGGCCATACTCACTTTGAATGACCACATTAATATTTGCTTCTAATTAGGATCCTAAGTACTGCTCGCCATGCTGGAATGTCTTAACCATCATATCTGAGGAAATCCTAGAGAACTAACTGTTCTTTTGTTAGATCAGAGCAATGACCTGGATGCGTTGAAATGGATTGACTAGTGCATCTGGTAGTGTGGTGTGTGTTGCTATGATGGTTGTTAATATTATTCTTACTATATACATTTTCTCTTTGTTATTTGTTGTTTACTCCCCTTTTACATGTCAATGTGCATTTGTGCTTATGGTTTAATCTGATCTCTTCAGGGCTCTGCCTGGAATGACATGACCATTGCCCTCTTATTGGGAAAGTGAGCAGCAACCAAGCATGGCTTCAAGGGCGATCATTAGGAGAAGAAAGTGTCTCTTGGATCATGTTAACGCACCTATCCTCTCGTCTTCCTCCTCTTCGTTCCAGCATGGAACATTTGGTCTAAAGTCTGAGTCAAGAATTGCACAGCAATTTCTTGAGCAAAGCTTAGGGGACTCAAAGTCTGAGAAGGAGAAGGAGCAGTATACTGTAAATTTGGCAAAGGGGGGTCTGCTAGGTTCTGATAATGGGCTTCTGCGACGTCCAGCTCATGTGATATCTCTCTATGGTCATGGAATTGGAAGGAACGAATTTGCACTGCCTTTGGGAGCTAGAGGTTTGTTGCAGTCAGTTCGCAGAGCATCAACTGCTACTGCTGGGCAACGTAAGTTGGATACTGAAGAACAGAGTGATGACCAAAACCAGAATAAAAGGAAAAAAGAGGCATCCCCAGAAGAATGTGATCAGGCTGTGGAAGGTCTTAGCACGGCAAGAGCTAAAGCCAAAGCCAAGCAGGTGCAAGATTTGCTAAAGGCTGACCAGTCAATCGTAAAAAAATTCTGGGCAAGGCTTCTGGGTATTGGCCCGGCTCTTCGAGCTGTTGCTTCAATGAGCAGGTCTAAATCTTTTTGTCTGTACTCAATTTTTTTTGTTTTAAGACTTTGTTTTTTCCCCATTTCCTGTAAACTTTTGAATGTATACAACTTATTCTTTTGTGTTTATTTGTGTAGAGCTGATTGGGCTACAAAACTGAAGCATGGGAAAGATGAATTCATTTCCACACTGCAGCATTACTGGTTAGGAACAAAGCTACTCTGGGCAGACGTTAGGATTTCATCAAGATTGCTGGTGAAACTTGCTGGCGGAAAGAGCCTTTCTAGAAGAGAGAGGCAACAGCTCACCCGTACAACAGCAGATATCTTCAGGCTGGTACCTGTTGCTGTGTTCATTGTTGTCCCATTCATGGAATTCCTACTGCCAGTGTTTCTTAAGTTGTTTCCAAATATGCTGCCATCAACTTTTCAAGACAAGATGAAAGAAGAGGTTTGTGATGTACCCACCTTAATTACTAAATGCGTTAGTATTATTACACAGTTTGTCTTTTCGGGAATCAGCCTCCTAGTTTTATTTGTATGAAACCACCAACAGTATTACTTTGAAGATTGATTGTCTCAAGAATGTAGTTCATTTTCCTGTGCAGGAAGCATTGAAAAGGAAACTGAAAGCAAAGATGGAGTATGCAAAGTTTTTGCAAGATACTGCAAAAGAAATGGCAAAGGAAGTTCAAACATCACGTAGTGGAGAAACAAAACAGACAGCTGAAGATCTGGACGAATTTTTAAACAAGGTATCACTATCAGCTCTATATAATTCAGTGTGTCAATACATTTTGAGATGTATATTAGGAATTTCTTTGTTCTGTTCTTTATTGGATAATTTACATTAAATTACAATCAGGTTAGGAAAGGTGAACGTGTATCCAATGATGAGATCTTGGGCTTCGCGAAGTTGTTTAATGATGAATTGACTTTGGATAACATGAACAGGTTACCCTTTATTTTAATTTTGAACATTCTTGTCAATTCAGCATCAAAATTATGTCTAAGCTGATCAATGTTTTCCCGCAGAGCGCGCTTGGTAAATATGTGCAAGTATATGGGTATTCGACCTTTTGGTACAGACCATTACTTGAGGTTCATGCTTCGCAAAAAACTTCGAGAGTAAGTATTTAGTTGAAAGTAAAAGATACATTCTGCAATTGCTGAAGTAGAAGTGACATGTATGGAAATATGAAACTTATAACTGGAGTGTTAATTAGCTTGCATCTGTTGCACCTAAGCATTATTTTCTGTTATGCCTATATACTACTTGAATGACCAATGTTGGTAATAAACCCACGATGGAGACTACAAGACTAGGTTTCATTACCATTTTGCATATCTCACAGGGCAATCGTCCTGATTAGAATTTCAGGTGGAATTTGTAATCTTGTAATACATATTAATATGTACTATTAAATGAGTACAGAAAGGGAGAATTTGTGTATATGACTTCTACTGGTAAAATAAGTGAATAATTTCAGGCAATACTTTGCAACATTTTGTTGTTATTGTTAATTCATACATGAAGAGGAAACAACTAATGGTTTGCTGGACGTGGTGTCTAGTAGACGTCAGAAATCATGTCAATGGTATCAACATTTGAGACTCTGCATTTGAATAGATTTAACATGTGTTTGAGTCAAACAGTACTTAACATTCAGCACCTATGTTCATTTACTGTAGTTATAGGATAGATTGTTGGATTGCAAGTAGATTTGCCATTTGTCTTGCTGCTTTAGACATTCACTTCAAGTCTTCAATGCAATATGACATTTATTTTTAGAATCATAGTGTAAAATATTGCACATTTTCTTTGGTATTGACCCTCTAATCTATGCAGCATTAAGAATGATGATAAAATGATTCAAGCGGAGGGTGTTGAGTCTCTTACTGAAGAGGAGCTCCGGCAAGCCTGCCGGGAACGTGGTCACCTTGGTCTGCGGTCAACAGAAGAAATGCGTCAGCAGGTTTGCTAACATTATTCCGATGATACACACAATTTCAGAAGAGTACCTGTTTGTTTAGTAGTTTTTTGCCGACTGTAAGTACATCTATGTGCTGTTCAGTGCGATGGTTCCTGAATACTTGTCCTAGTAGTTACCTTGTTCTCGTAGTACTACAGTTTATAATTAAGTACAGCGGAAGGTTATATGCATTGCCTTTTACCATAACTTCTTTGTGTTCAATTTTTTGTACTGTTACCGTGTAAATGGATATTAAACTATGCTAGTAATTACTTACTACTTTATGTTTCTGTCCAGCTACGAGACTGGTTGGATCTCTCACTTAATCATGCTGTGCCATCTTCCCTTCTCATACTTTCAAGGTAAACTTGGTTGATATATGTCTCACTAGTTACAACAGCTCTGTTTGCGCTTGCGTCCTTATTCATCTTTTCTAACATTGTCAGAGCTTTTACCCTGTCTGGGAGAATGAAACCTGAGGACGCTGTTGTAGCAACGTTGTCTTCTTTACCAGATGAAGTTGTGGATACAGTTGGGACAGTATTGCCGTCCGAAGATTCAGTTTCTGAGAGGAGGAGAAAACTGGAATTCCTTGAGATGCAGGAAGAACTTATCAAGGTATGTACACATCAATTGGATGGTTTACTGTGTAGAGTTACCATTGATATTAAGATCATGTACTGTTGTACTTCGTTTGCCAGTGCAACATGATTCTTGGTGTAAGTATGAAACCCAAACTGGTAGTACATGTGGCGAGCTAACACATAACCGCTCTCTTTTGAATTTATAAGTTGTATTATGTTTCCCGTGCTCGTATTTGTGTTTTTAGTTAAATGGGGCACGTGTTCTTGATTTTATTAGTTTCTCTATGTCTTGTTAGTTCAGAAACACATTAATCTGATGACTTTGTTTTTTTCCGATACCCCATGGCAGATATGCACTCTGCATTGCTTCACATTTTGGAATGTATGAATGTTAGTTTAATACTCTGCCATGCCCTCGTTCTCAGAATTGAACCTCAATATGCTCGCCTGTTCAATGTTTATGCTCTCTCATGCAATAGATGTATTAAGAAGCTATACATGGTTTATGCTATTCCATGGTAAAACTAGAAGATGTCTAGTAGAAAGGGCATAAAACTAAAATGTTGCCTTGAAAATAAAATTTTGTCTGAACTCATGATTTCCCTGTATCTGTTATACAGTACTTAATATCAACTTATCATCAAATATGTACCACTTCAAGACTCACACCTAATGAGGAATTGTGTATTAGGTCCTGTTTGTTAGGTTCGTGGCTTATCTAAAAAGAGCTGTAGTCTGCTGTGAGTGGAAGTGTCTAATTGCCCCTCATGTTCCGAGAGCCTGTTTATATGTTAATTTGACGTTAATTTCCTAATTTGTGATGATTATAAGTTTACTGATTTGATGACAATAACATATGTTTCTGCTGATTTAGTCTATAATTATACCTATATAAGAATTATCACTATTTTTTCTGTTAGTGTAGCCAAATGACCTTTTTTGACTTTTGAGCAATTTATCTGGTAGAGAATTCATATATTGAAATAATGATAGAGCAATTCAAAGCATAAAAAAAAATATGAACAACTCTGTGGATTGGGATAGGCAGGCACCAAAGCTGCGAAAGCACCTCCTGACCAGATTTTGCGATACAGTGGTGGGGGAGATGCTTATAGACAAGCCACAAATTTGTTTTTGCATAAACCAGATTTTTTTGCTAAGATTGAATTGTTCCCCTTGTTTGATTTTAAGTTAAATGCTCTTACCGAATTTTATCACTTTCAGTATAGTACTGCATTGCTGCCTAACACTGAACTGTTACCTGTTTAGTTTAACTGTAGCATTATGCTGCTAACAGTGAACTCTAATCCAGTTATTTTAATGCTTTGCGTATGAAAATATTCAGGAGGAAGCGAAGAAGTTAGAGAAAGAAGAAGAGAAGGCAAAACAAAAGAAGGAAGAGAAGGCAAATCTCAAAGAACCGGAGGCTGCTGAAGAAGATTTGGCATTAAAGGAAATGACCGAGCCTACTGCTAGGGAAGAAGAAGAACTAAGAGAAGCAAAACATGGCAAGGAACAGCTTTGTAATATCAGTCGAGCATTGGCTGTGCTAGCATCTGCATCGGTATGATCCTAGTCAATCTGTATTTTCCATTAGTACCATACTCAAAGTAATAACACCATACTTATGTTGCAGTCTGTCAGCAAAGAGCGTCAAGAGTTCCTGAGCCTTGTCAACAAGGAGGTACGATGCGAATTTGTGAAGTGGAGCCAGAGGGACAATTATCCATACAGCAATCTTTACTTGTTGTATATATATATGTACTGTACTGTGGAGGCTCAGTAGGGCTTTACTGTGGAAGCTAAGTAGGGCTTAATTGTTGTGGAATGCAGATAAATCTGTATAACTCCATGCTTGAAAAAGAAGGCACAGAGGGTGAAGAAGAAGCTAAGAAGGCATACAAGGCTGCTAGAGGGGAGTCAGATGACGCGGAAGAGGTTGCTGCAGAAGAAAAGGTCTCATCAGCGCTGATTGACAAGGTATGTGTTCTTCCATGCATGTAAAGCCAAAGCTCATAACTCTCTGGGTGTATTTGTACGCTATATATTTATCTAGTTTTCTGTTTAATCGTTTCTTTCCCGATATCTGTCAGTTGGCAGTGCTTAGCTTGAGAAGTTGAAACAGTCAGATCACTTGAGTACAGTTTTGTCAGCTAATGGTTTACTCCTTTTTCTTCATTTTGGGACATGGCTGCATCTAAAATAGTTTTCCCAACATTTACAGAAATTATTATTATTTGTTCGCTTGCTAGTTTGCAAGGTATTGAAACTAAGTAAACGTTGCCCTTTCCTCACCTTGTCTCGATTACATGGGGTAATCAGTATTGTACTCAGCCTTGTACTTTGTTTTTCTGGTAACCAGTGAGGGTACGTAGTATCAGTATTCGGCATAGTAGACCTTAGTTCCTGTGCCTTGTTAGTTGGAGATAATAAGCAGAACAAAAAGATCTCTTCGTCGTAAACTGTATCCTAAATTAGCCAACTTTGATCGGGTCCTAACCTGCATATACTATTGACTTATGCTCGATTACATTTCCACCTTTACATGTTCATTCGGGATCAAAATGCGGAACATCAATAAAGTTATACTATACCAGCTGGCTACTGCGTTAGTTCAAAGTATATGGTGTCAGCATTCACATTCTGAAAAATTTCAGTTTTGATCTTCATGTTACTCTTGTGATTAACTTGTGTCCCTTAACAAAGTTACACCATATATAGTTTTGGATGATTTCTATATCTACATTTGCCATCTCCCTAGTCTTAGTTGGAGATAATTTCTTTGGGGCAGCTACTTTATGGATTAGGTGTTGACATATATTTTCGCTCTGGTCTAGGTTGATGCTATGCTTCAGGAACTAGAAAAGGAGATTGATGATGTGGATGCACAAATCGGGAACCGCTGGCAAATGCTTGATAGGTATGTCAGTTACATGATTTTTGAAGTTGTATAATATTGAATGCTATTCAGCTAGTGCATTGTGCTACTGGTGAATTTCCTCTGTAGTTGAACGTTTATTAGGGTTTGTTTGGACAGGGAGGGTTAAGACATCAGACCCAATCCCTTCGGACTGGAAGGGATTAGTGTAGTTGAAGTTCCTTGTTAATCTGCAGGGATTGTGCAAGACCATCATGTACCACACTTAGCCCGGTAGTTTTGTTGGCCATCGCACTTTCCACTTCATCGCTATAACGCTTTCCACTTCTTAGCTGTCTGTTTTTTGCTGCACTGATACGGACATGTCATCACTTGTTGTCCCTACACTGATCAAGGGATTCACCATTTTGCAAAAAATGCTGATGCGGCGAGACATACATATTTTTCGCTAGTAACTATATGTCTTGGCTTGAAGTTTGAACAGAGATACTCAATAGGAGGGAGTAGAATAAATCTCAAACTACCCACTGCCGACTACCGTAACAGGAACATGTAGACAAACCGTCTCCATTCTCTTGTGACACTAGTAGTAGATCGGTGCTTGTTGTCGCTTCAGTGTGGGCACAGGAATGTTTAACTAGCCCATTCTTTGGTGGGCCGATGCATGTCGGAGATGAATGGATGCTGTGTTGACGATGTATTGGAAACTAAATATATTTTTCTTGGTTGGTTAATCCTCCTATCTTCCTTTTTTGTGCTCTGTACACAACATTTATGAAGTATGGGCAGCATTTATCTACTCCCTCCATTCCCATTTATAAGGCACACACGTTTGACCAAAAACTAGTAATTAGTATATGTGGACCATTTGACAAATAGTTTATGTCATTAAAAAGTATTTTTCAATACCAATCTATTGATACCAATTTTGTACAAAAGAATCGTTATATTGTTGCTTAATTTTTCAAGTTAAAATTTATCTCGAAAAGCGTGCTGCCTTATAAATGGGAATTGAGGTAGTACTATCTTCACAAGTGATTTTAACTCAGATGTAATTATTGTTTATGTGGAAGTCAAGTTAAAGCATTAGTTGAGCTAATTCGTTATGGCTCAATAAAATATTCCTAGCTCCGACTCATTCTCTAATTTATGCAATGCAGTATATAGTACCCTATTATATTAAGATGTTGGGTTGTGCTTGGAGCATGTGTCGTCAAAATGCTGATCTCACTTGTACCTTTGCAGGGATCTTGATGGCAAAGTGACTCCTGAGGAAGTAGCAGCAGCAGCCGCTTATCTCAAGGACACCATAGGGAAGGAAGGTGTCCAAGAGCTTATCAGCAACCTTTCTAAAGACAGAGGTCCTTGCACCCACGACATCCTGTTCTGATCGTGATAACACATGCCAGTATTCCCCACATATTTCTGACCATATTTTTGTGCGTATGCAGACGGAAAGATCCGTGTGGAAGACATCGTGAAGTTGGCCTCTCAAACAGAGGAAAACAATGAAGATGAAGAAGAAGCGCGGCATTAGTTGGAAATGCGTCTGAACAATTTTTTTGCGTGTTGAGAGGGGCAACCTATTATTTCAGTTCAAGCAGGAAGTTTCGAGCATCTCAGTACTCCATAGCAGTGCCATGTGTATAGATCGAAAGACAAGACGGCCATTTTTGTGCCACTCTGGGCTTACTTCGGTAGAACGACCAGTTACTCGTAACGATAACTTGCTGCGAAGATGATGACATGGATATACTTAGGCTTGATATTGTGGATTGGCAGGTAAACAGCAACCGACATTTCAACTGGTTGCTATGGACGAGGAAATACAGTTCGGTTGAACATAGGGGTTGGGATGCTACCCAGCAATCTATGAACTTTAAATCTATTTTAAACTCTCGGGAAGATGCGTAATTGCTTCTTGGGTTACCACATGGTTTGCGATTGAGTTAAGATTTAAGTCTGTTCGTTTTGTCATTCTCATTAGGTCACATTCCTGGTCTTGAGTTTCTTGTCCGATTTCTTTCATCTAGTAGACCATGAGGAGAGCCGTAGTGGCTCTGTGAAAGAAGTAACCTTGTGAGAAACTCATTTTGCCTCGACAGGCTTCATCGCTCACTGTTCCACAGAACTTGGGGTCCTGTTCATGTCATCACTTCAGTTAACAGAGACAAGCTAAAAAAAGACGTACACTGCCCAGAATGCTCAGGAGTGAAGTATGTGCTAGACTGTAACGAATTGTAAGAGTGGATATGCAACTACGGAACTCATATTCGTAACAATATGCTGGTCAAATTTTATAAAGTTTGACTTAATCCATTTTGTGTCAGGATATACGGAGAACGTCGCCCATCAGTCCGACGATTCTACCTGCCGGCCAGTCGCCGCTCCGTCAGTGCCTGCCTAAAATTCCACGATCACCACCAATCCCTTCGGTTTCGAGCTTGATCGAGGCATAAACTCGGATCGGGACAAGACAATGCGTGAACAAGATCCTGCGCCGGGACCCGAGGACAAGGGACGAACTCCCAAGCGCAATCTCCCCAATCCCCATGTTACACGGCGCTGCACAGATTCCAGATCTACCTCTACATGTTCCAACGCGTGCATCAGATTCCATTCCACGAATCCCACGGAAAAAGAAACTGGGACGCACGCAGCACAAGACGTCAATCATTACTCGTTTCATTCTTTAATAATGGAGGAGCATTACAACGATCTTACAAGAAGAAAAGGACAGAGATACAGTGAAAGAAGAATTAAGTACAAAATTAGCTAGAAAACCACGGCAGCACCACATGGCGCGCACGCCAGCTTCACTTGACTGTACATTCAAATTCCATTGTGGGGGGGGGGGGGGGGGGGGGGGGGG